>CAWUFW010019243.1:0-192923 GCA_963921515.1 Calotriton arnoldi | reverse complement strand
TTGTTGAGTGGGAGGCATTTAAAGTGGTCATTTAGAGTCACTGCATGGGGAAATCCGTGGGGTTTCGAAGGGAGCTGGACCGTGAGCTAGTGTTATTGGATGGGACCATACACGACCTAGGTAATCAAATTGATGCTAACCCTGATGTGAGCAAATGTTACAATGTCTTGCTCGAGAAACTCTGGTGCCACAATTGCAAGGTCTACATTGACAAGGCTCATGAAGAGGAAGGTAAAGAGGAGAGGTTACTGGTTTGGTTAGTTCGCCCTCAGTCCCGCGAGAACCCTATAGTATCAGTAAAGGGCTCCTGATGGGTGGCGGGTCTATTCCCAAGTGGAGATCAATGGGCTCTTTCGTGATTCTTATATACAGCTCTATGGGAAACTCCTGGATGCCACAGTTGGGTTGGGGACTTTACCCCCCTCCCACACTCAAAGACCTAGGGGGATCTGTTACACCCCAGGAAGTCAAAGATGCGATCAGGGAAATGGCCCATGGCAAGACGCTGGGCCTAGATGGGCTCCCAACGGAATTTTACTCAGCTTTTTCTGCATCACTGACCGCACCTGAAGCAGAACCCCCGGCTACTACATGGGACACAGTGGTCATCCCTCTCCCCAAGACAGCTACCCAGGGAACGCCTACTACGGTATATTGAGTAAGATACTGGCTATGCGACTTTTCCCCCACATGCAAGCGCTAATTCACCTCACCAGTGCAAATTCATTCCCCCAGCGGAGCACTTCCCTCAATTTACGCTGTCTTTACTCTGCGTTGTTAGCCTCCCGGCCAGTCGAAGGTCCCAAGCTGTCCTGTTGGCCGTAGACCTGGAAAAGGCATTTGACACTGTCAGCTGGGAATATCTAACCACAGATGAGAACCCTCACACACCCTAAGGTGACATGCTTCATCATTGGGTCCCCACTTCACATTGGGACCGCAAGGTACCCAGTGTGGGCTACTACTCTCCAGTAGGAGAGGAGTGCAGGTATTGCCACATGCACTGCAAGTGCTATTTCTTGTGTGGAAAGGGAGGGGCAGAGTGCAAAAATGATATGTGAATTAAAACGATCTCTTGGTGGGTAAAACAATTTTTATTCTGGTACCCCCAATGGATAGGATTAAAAACAAGCTCAGTGAGATAGGGATATGGATGTTCCCCTATTCTATGGTCTGGTCAACATGTTTCTGCCGTAATTAACCAAAAGGTTCATGGCTTTCCTCAGGACCAAAGATGTATGTCACTCTGCAAATACAACCAAATTTAAAAAGCAAAAAGCCAAAAGACCATACTTTCACGGTATTGGTCAACCTCGTGGCACCATCCTCTGGTTAGGTCCACAAGAGTCAAATAATAACGTAGTTATGTTAAAGTTCTTCCAAGTGCTGCATATAATCAGTGTTATTATTCGCCTATGATTGTACAATTTGCCACTTTTATACTTACCTTTAACCCTTGTATCAGTGCATCTACTTTTGTCAAATCACAGTGTTGAGGCTCAGGTGGGTAAAATGATTTGACAGGGATCACAGAAATGAGAGCACTGGGATTCAATGCACATTGTTCACTCAAGTCAACATTGTAACGACTGACTAAGCTGAGTCAGAATTGCCATATATGAGCCACGTGGCTCACATATCGCACATTGAGCCACTTTACTAATAATGACGACATACATAGCACATACATAGCAAAGACAGCCTCTAAAGTTCTACATCATGAATCTTTTCATATCTGATCCTTACAAGCAGGGGACCTGTGGAGGCTTCTAGTTGAAGGTAGGCCAGAAGACTTGTTAGTGGGGTGCGTCGCAGACTGCCAAGGCATTTTGAGGCAATTTTGTCAACAGTTTGTGCTGGTGCAAAGTCACCAAAGTGATTAAAAGTGGTGCAATGTGTTGATTTGGGATTTACTTTCCAGTGATTTTTTTTTGCAGTGAAAAGTTGCCTATCGTGCATTGGTGTTCCCACAATACCACCCAAGATTTGTGATGCAAAGCCCTGTCTAATAACAATGATAGACAGTGCTTTGCACAAAATAATTATGCCTCCTTGAGGCAGGTACAAAGTAGGAGATTTTATTTCTCCAAACTTTTCAAAATTTGCAAGTCTGTTGCACTGTACAGCACATGTTCAAAGGGAGAAAAGTTTTAAAGTATGTCTGAGCATAGTATTTTGTACTGGAAGTCTATCCTTCAAGTATAAAACCTATTTTAGACATCCTCCACACACCTTTGAACTAAAGTATAAAGGTGTGCGTCAGTGCCCAAACCTCATTCTTATTGAGAATGTCTACAGCTTTACTCTAATGTATGAGATTTAATAAAGTAGGGGCGTGTTCATCGGGAAGCGGTGTAGTCCCTATCGGATTTTGGTGCTCCCCAATGGAATGGTCCCTACTTTATTAAATTTCATACATTAGAATAAAGCTGTAGACTTTCTCAATAAAAATGACAGACAAGAGCCAAAGTTTTAAAGTTTACTCAAAATTATAAGTACAGAAATACATAGGCTGGACAATAAGACAATTAAGCATATAGGCATATAAATCATAAAGTGTAAAGTACTACCAGCATAGATTCACCTTCTAAGAAATGAAAAAGGTGAGAGTTCCCAAACAGAAAATGCAGGTCTTTATATAGGACTTTAGACAAAGGATTTCATACATTCACTACAGCAATACGTGGTTCTCAGGGTATGCACCAATGGCAAACAAGCAAGAAGTAACATTTTGCTACAGAATACATTTAAAGGTTCTCTCTTAATTCTAGTACATTAGATTCAGATGTTTCCCAGAGTCTATTGAGGTGACATGACCTGATACATACTATGCCACTTTGTCTGAGACAGCGAGGTTGTCCTTGATTTGGTGCATCAAAGTCAATGTGACTGGGAAAGTCTCAATCTTTCAGTGTAAGCCCACAATTCTTTATTATAGCAAGGAAAATAACACAGACAGTGATCATGTGATACATTACGATGTCACATCCAAAATGGAAGAAAGCGCAATTTGAATTAAGTTAGTGTCAGCTTGATTTCTCCTGCACTAAACACTACAAATAAGCACTACCAACAAAAACAGATCCTGCATGGTGCTGGGCAGCCATAAAGTGCGCACTCACTTGGGAAGAGAGCAGCAGTGCCAAATCTTAGCAGATATGGTTCTGTCCTTCTCGCTCCATCTCATGCAACGCAGCAACTTTGATTGCTGATCTCTAGGAATTATTAGTAAATCTGCCCCTTCGTCTCTCTGCCGCTTCGTGCTCTTTGCAGCTCTCAGCTGTGAATGCCCACCAGTGCTCTATCTGTCTGCTTTCTGTGGCAGGTAACAACACCATGTGGCAGATTTATTAAATGATACTGTAATTCAGTGCAACAACAAAAGCTGCTGTGCTGCATTGCACCTGTTGGAGAAAGCAGCGCAGAGCCATATTTATTAGATATGACCTGCTCTTGCTCTCTTCCCCTGCACTGGTGCGCACACTGGCTGCCCACCATCAAACACATATACATTCCATCAGACACGATTCAGGCAGGAGACTCCCAATCCCAATTTTTAAAGCCAAAAATAGCTTTATTTTGGCTTCATTCCACCTGAAATTACCTCTGGTTCAATAGAAGTCAATGAGGAAAACATATTCCCCCGATTTGTTTTTCAAAATCTCCCACTTTCATGTTATGAAATGTTGGCATGTATACACACATCTTTGTGCCCTAGTGCACAGTTGTCTATGTTATGTCTAGCATAGGTTTTTTACTGGAAAAATACCCTTCCCATACAAAATACTATGCTTTGACAATTTTTTTTAACATTCCACAAATGGGATGTGAAATGTAAACAGAAATAAAAACATTCTCCTGTTTTATACCTCCTTCTAGGAGCCATGGTTTTCTGACGGACAGCCAAGGCTTACAATCTTTGTAGGTCTGCCTTTGTGTCAAAAACCATGGCTGGTAGCATTGAAATACCCAAGTACCACCAATGGAATGAATGCCCCTTTGAGGCAATGTAGCGCAAATTAGTGCATAGCGCTATGTGCGCTACCAAAAGGGCAACTTCCCAACACCCAAAAAAAGTTTTGCTTTGGAAAGTAAATCCCCTACCAAGGTTTTGTGCTGCTTTGTGTCATTTCATTTCATTTATTTTCATTTATTTATTTATTTTACACACCAACAAATTAAAAGGACAAACTTTACATACAATACGAGGTTCTTCCTTATACATTACTATAAAAATTCTTATATCAAACATACTGAGAAATGTGCAAATAATGCTATAAATATGAGACAATCAAATAACCAACCAATAAAAAATTCTTGTATCAAACATACTAAGAGATGTGCAAATAGTGCTATGAATACATGAAGCAATCAAATAACCAACCAGTCGATATTAAGTCATGACAATAAAACTACCGTTAGAAAATTTTCTAATAAATAGGCAGAAATGTTTTAAAAAATTGATATATCTTAAAACAAACCATTTCATTCGGAGGGGACAAAACCAAAGATCGTGCCTCCTGAGCAGAATGAATATTAAATTTGGTAAAAACTGGCTTTAAGAACACTCGCCTGGCACTTTGCAGCTTTGAACATACAAATAAAACGTGATTTAGATCTTGGATTTGCAACTGGCACAATTCACAAATTCTCTTCTCTCTAGGTGTTTTATCCCAGATGCCAGTAACATCTCTTAGAGGCAGCAGATTGAATCTCAGTAGGAGTATCAGCCTTCTAATCCCGTGAGGGATATTCCAAGTTAAATAAGGCTGTGGTTTATCCCCCAAAGCACTGCTTTGTGTCACTTTGAGTAACTTTGCGGTGGCACATAGCTTTGATAAATCTTTCCCTTGCTTATCCCTCTGCCCTTTCAATTAAGTCAGCAACACGAATTGTGATGCATTTTACTTCTGAAATGCAAACAATTAATTTGAAAAAAATAGCCACTCAGTGTGTTGCTTACTGGTTGCATTTCAATTGTAAAATGCAAGTAAGTATCCTGATCATAGACAGACATGGGGCAACTCTGGAACAAATTAGCAAGAGGGGGAGAGGGCAATTAGCTTCAATACGCTCACTTGCACAGCCCTGCCAAGTACCACGCATCAGGCGTGACACTAACGCATTTTAATGTGGTGATCCACATCAAAGCATTAAAATGCATTAGTCACGCATTTGCGCGCTGTGAGGGGTGAAGTAGGGTGGCAGTGACCGTCAGAGCTGCCTTTAATTTTAACAGGGAGGGATCAGAGGGCTGAACGAAGGACAGCTGTTTCAGGCGGGGTGGCCCAGCCAGCTGCTGCAACAGGGCAGCTCTTAAGGTATTGTGAGTCCTGGAGTCGGACCCCAGAGCCTACCTGCTCTGATTCACGCCCAAGCCGGTCTCCGCGGAGGGGCACTTTCAGCTTTAACCCAGTGCCGCAATTATCGGGAAATTATAATTAAAATGAGTTGAGGGGCCTGGTGATCTGCTCTCTCATGATTGCATGCACCCAACACCACAGGGGTGTCCGAAGAAGTCACTCTTACAGCCTGCCACTCCGTCTCCTCCGCTGCTGTGTATGTCTGTCTCACTGCAGACACAGTGCTTCAAAGTAACTATTGGCCACGAGTGAGGTCTGTTCTTGCCGTTTTTAATCAATAAAATACATACAGAGGAGAGCTTACTGTGTGATGAGCAGTAGCATCTCTGTTGTTTTAGAGCAGAAGTCTTCAAACTTTTTGATGCTGAGACCCCCCTGTCAAAAGATTTTAAGCGTAAGGACCCCCTCCTGACAAAAAATTCTAGAACTTACTCCTCCTCATCATTGACAACTATCGACAACCATAAACGCCCCCAATTCCCACAGCAAATCATTTTTACATTGGGGAAATAAATTAAACAGTGTTTAATAAACCAAAGGTCAGTAAGAGAAATGGGGGCGTGGTCAAAGGTGTGGCTAAAACAAAGAGCCTAATTTATGAGGCATTGGCGTTGGTCAGCCCGGCAAGTCTTCTTGCTGCGCTGCCCTACGCCAATGTGAACGGGCAGGAATGCCTCTTATTTATGAAATATGGTGCATTCCTGTCCTTTCCCCCTGCGTTGGAGCACAAATTTCTTCCTGTTTTTGTGCAGGAAGGGGCACCTTCCTGCAAAAAAAGAATCCTGAGAGGGTTTTCCTCTTTCTATGTGTGCTGCAGAATGCAGCACAGATAGAATGAGGAACACACATAGAGGAAAAATAATGAGAAAGGAATACATTTCTCCTCGTTACGCCTGCTGTGGGGAGGCGTAAGGTTTTGGCGCTGCCCCAGGTTTACATAGTTTTACAAATCTGGGGCAGTGTCAAAATCCATGGGTGTTGCGTGAGAACACCCACCACAATGCCCATGGAACGCCTACTTGACAGAGTAAGACAACACAGTGACTTGCGCTGCTTTGTCTTACTCCATATCTATGAGGCCATGCAGAGCCACACAGGGTGACTTGCGTCGCCTCATAGATATGATTTAGATGCTTGTGCCGTCAAAGCTTCAAAAAAAGTGATGCTCCTGCAGCGCAAGCCGCTCATAAATCAGCCCCAAAATATTTTGTTCGTTTTTTAAGGTCTTTCACCATCGGGTAGCTACATATAAAATAATGGGTAGCTTAAATGAAAAATACATTTACTCAATGGGAAATGCACTGTAGTACATTATGAAACCTCTATTACTTAATGCACTGCAGAGGTCTGTGTGTAACCAGATAGAGACAGAATTAAATTTGGTTGGCTCAGTGGAGAATAGTGACTTGTGTATTTTTAGTGCTACGAGGTCACAGCCTGTGACTGAAAGCACTGAGAATGTGTAAGTAGTTATTTTATAATTGCATTACACACATTATAATATAGACTTCTACAAACTGTGCACATAGTTTTAAAATAAAATGGAGCTTCCAAAATGTAGATTTGAGTAATATAAGACCATAAGTAATGTTGTTTTTTTTTTTTGCATACCTGTCCCTTCAACACCTCCCTAGGGGTACTAAACACTGTGTAAATACAGTTATGGTTAAAAGCATGCACTTCACAGCCCAGTTGTTAACTCTTTGCACCACCATGCAAAAAAAACCACATCTTTGCCATCACAATGCTTGGAGTGATTCAAGCAATTAAAGCCAGAACCACTCCCAAGCACCCTTTACATTTGCAGATTAACTCCTAGCGCACATTTTATGTCATTCAGGCAAGCAGGCACCCTGGCATGAAGACTTACTTGAAGGATTGTTTTACCAGGCCTCTTCATTTTACAGCACATGAGACTCAATTAACTTCAGCTAAAGCATTTTAACAATCGGAATGAAGGGTCCGGGCCGTTGTCTTTGTCCAAAAGGAAAAGCACATTTTGCATTCCAGGCAGAAGTTAGGCCTGGAAATGCGTGACCCCCTTCCCAGGACTCCACGGCCCCCCTGGGGGGCACGCCCCACAGATTGAAGACTGTTGTTTAAGAGAGTGGTTCATTATCTAGCGCTAATTTAACACTTAAGGCGCCGCTCAGGCCGGGGCTCACTTCAATCAAGCTGAGCCGGCCTCTAAGTGTCTCAGCACTTGCAGCGCATTAGGACAGGGTGATATAAGAGTACAACACACAGCAGGGTAGTTTGATTGGTTTATTCAGGTTCTCAAGCAGTCACAGAACCGCGGGCGACAGCTTTGTTTATCTTTGCTGTGCCCGCCATTGACAGAGCAGACAAGGGGTACCAACCTCGTGCATGCCGGACCCCTCAGTGCTGCTTGACCTGGTCTAACAGCTGTGTAGTCACATGCATGATGCGGGGGTCCCACAGTCCTATCCGACCCAGCACACATTAGTGCTATGAAGCCAATATAAGAGCGTGGGAGGGTGTGGGGGGCGGGGGCAGAAGAAAGACATGTCTGAAAAAGTTGGTCTTTCACATTCAGCTAACTGCATGTAAACTAACGCTGCTTACATATTATAATGAAAGATAAATGCAAGTATAGTAATCAATAGGAAATGCACTCTAACATTATGAAGCCTCATAGGTTAATGCTATCACTGCAGATGTCCGAGTGTGTGTCACAAAGAGAAACGGAGCTGAATTATGGCTATGCAGGGTAATACTGACTTGTGTATTTGTATTGCCTTCAAAGACTTATTGTTTAATATCATGGGGCCCCAATTGTTTTACAGTGCTGTGTTTCTTGAAAGGGGCAGTACATTAGTGACTTTACATTTCGGGTTTTTTGCAGCAGTTTCAAAATGTTTTTAGAGCTTCTCATTGCTCAAAGGGGTATCATTTCTGTTATTTATCTATTTCCATGGACTTCATTGCTTGGGTTTACATGAGAAAAAGTGCCCCTGTAAGTGTCACATCACATATTTGGTTGTTTAATGTCACTCATAAGTCCACTGAAACACATATGCAGTCTGAAAACTTGGCAGCTCTGTGAGTCGGCTAGGGAAACAACCTTTAGAACGCATGCATTACATCGCATGCCATTAGATCGCGGTTTTTACAACGAAAGTCGTTACAACGACTTGCACTGGAGGGCGCTATAGGACAAGGAGTTGTTTAAATTACTATCCAACACCTTCCCTACTGTACGTAGGCTGGAGTTGGAATAGTAAATTAAACTACTCCTAAGTCCAGCGCCCTCCAACGCAAGTCGTTGTAACGACTTGCGTTGTTAAAACCGCGATGTAATGCATGCGTGGTATCGTCATACATCCGTCGGCTATCGTGACTGAGTAACTATCATAATTTATTAGCAGGCAGCTGAGATCATCCACACTGGGGCTCTCACATCCTATTTGGTACAGTCGGGTCCTACAGCGCCATTCCATTTCTGGCGCTCTGCAGCAGTTTTAAGTTCTGAAATTATAAAAATGTCACACATAAGTAATCTGAAACCTTGGCAGCTATGCTTGCATGATCAGCTCCATTCGTGTTTGCATAACAAATAGAACCTGGCGTAAACAGCCGCTGCAGATTTAACAATAAACAAGCACACTTTTGAGTCTGCACGTATCCTTGGCAGAAGAAAGATGACAAAATAAAGCGCTACACGGGCAGTGTGTGTAATGATGGTAGCCATTTTGATTTTACAAGTTTTCTATTTTAGTAATAGTTTGTACAATTAAAGAAAAAAGCATCAAAGGACAAAGCCCTTTGAAGTTCCCATATCCGATTTTAATAGGTAGTATTAGCAAACATTTCTCGTTTATATACGTAACATATTCATTTCATTAAAAAACCACACACACAAACGTAACCTAACTTGCTCTACGTATAGAAAGCACTATTTTGGTTTTGCGGGTTCTCTTTAGTCCCGTTCAGTCTGTTGATTAAACAAATCTTCCTTGAGTCACAGGCTCGGTATTCTCGCGCATCGCCGACGAAAGAAGTCTAAGGACGACGTTGTTCGGTCTCAAATTGTTTGGCGTGCACCTAATCGCCATGTTGGAATTTCCATATTATCCAACGTACACCGGATGTCAAAAGTGAAACACGCTTAGCTGTGATTCAATTTGAATGAAAAAAAGTACTGTTTTATTTCTTTAAAAAACAGCACTTTTTATATAAATGTTTTAGTTTTAGCAAAGAGTAATAGTCAAATAGTACTATATTGAAATATTGACTATTTTCAACTTTGTGTGAGCATTAAATAAAAACGTTCTTTATGGCGGTACAGTTCATCCAATTTCGGAATTCATACATTACTATTCCACTAAAGCTTTTGGGTGCGCTCTGAAGTATACGGAAATGGACTCGAACGTTACTGTCTATTGTCCTTCTTTTATGTCTACACATCCCTTTCGAGAAACCGAAATTGGCGGGTACTGAGTAGAGCGGCAGTTTTGGGACCTTCTTCGAATTTAGTGAACTCAAGTACCCTTGTTTATGGAACTCTGTTAAACCTCTCTGGATTCGTAATCTGCGTGTTTTGTAAAACACTTCTCCGAAGAAAAGAGGCAGTTGTGCGAATGCTGACACTCTTGGGAGATTCTGAGCGAGCTCGTGAAATGGTAGCTCGCGCTGCCCGCCTGCGCTCCGCCACCTGCGGCCTCTGAGTCGCCCCCGATCGTTCATGTCTGGCTTGTGAGCTCTGGTTGTGTTCCTTTGAAACATCATGCCTGGAGTGGTGCCCCCCAAAGATGCCAGCAGTGCGCCGCCCCTTGCCAAGAGCGGAAGCCCCGCCAAGAAGAGCCGCCTCTCCCTAAAGTTCTTCCAAAAGAAGGACACCAAAAGAGCCCTAGATTTCGCCGAAGGGCGACCGGGAGAGCCGACGGAGCCGCCGACCGACAGGTGGGTGTATATTCGCCACTTGAAGTTGGTAGATATCCATCAGGCTTCAAGTTATTCAGCCTTCGTATCAATCGCCCCCCCAATCATCCCACTGTCGATAACATTTTGAGTTTTGTGGTATCGCTTTCCTCAAACAACGAGTCCATCCCGTAGAACACTGACGTTTGAGAGAGAAGTTGCCACTCGTAGAGTCTTGACGCCACTATTTATTGTATCCACAAATTACTTCCTAGGTGTGGTGGGTCGTGAGTGTGCCTTGTGTGGATGGCCAGAGATGAGCCTGCCTTCAGTTGTGCTGTGCAGGGAGGTTTGAGGATAACTGCACAGATTGAACCATCGTAGAACAGATAGTACCGCTATAGTGTCTTAAACTGGATGAAAACGCGGGCTTGGGGAGTCTAAAGGGGCCTTTACATCAGAAACGCAATTAAAATCACTTTTTGTTCATTTTTTTAATTGCTATTTAGCACTACTTAACACTAGAGGTGAAACGGAAGAAAGCAAAAGCAGAGAGCACCATGATCGGGCTATTTCAGTAGGAATAAATATATCGGCAGATACATCACACGGTCGTACAGAAATCTTAGGTGGATGAAAGATGACTCGATATAATGGACTTAGAGCGCTCTTAGTTGCATTTTGGATCTTTACATGTTGTGCTGCAGAGAGAGGACATTAAAGAGCTAATGCATGGATAATGGTAGCCTCCGATGTTATAATAAAATCTTAGGTAGCTGAAATTTGATGCCATTTCTATGCGCTTGGTTTGTGGCTGCAATGGGAGATACCGTGAATGCACTTAGGTGGAATTACATTGCAGAATAAATCGGTACCTCGTCATAATCAATCACCATGTCTTGACATGTAACTAGGAATCCACTCTCTCAAGTGCTTGGTAAATGTACTAACAGAGGAAAACATAAAGTAGGGCCAACAGCACCAGACGTGGTACTCTCGTAATGTTAGTGAGAGTAGGATGTTCGAGGCTGTGTAAGATATACTTCAGAAAACATGATAATCTAGTGGAATAATTTACACCCCCCTTAAATACTTGAATTTGTGAGGTGAGTTGGGGATTTAGGATAGTTATATCGTTTGGATTTTTTTAAATGTAGTCTGTCATTAGAGATTCTTTTTAGTACTGTGGACTGTTATCACACTTTCAGATGTAACCCATGCCATCGAAGTTTACTTTTTTATTTTAAAGTTGGTCTACATGTTTCCAGAGTGATCGTGTGTTTATAAAATGGGTTATACACGTGGACTAGAATTATCTGTTAAATTTATAAATAGTGATTTTCTTTAAAAGATATGAAAGAAGCTGCAACAAAAACATTCAAAAAGCACCCTTATTATAGGCCATTAACTATATACTTTTTTTGTACACACACACACGCTGTGCTTAGTTCAGTACTGGAGTCTTGGGGAAATCTGCTGCCCATGATTAGGCTGTATCTATGAAACGGTGCGTGATCTTAATAGTGTAATATAAAATGCCCGTGATTACTAGCATGAACAGCGAATAACAGGCGAGAGTTCTCAAAATGCTATAATTTTAGAGCAGAAAGCTGCACCACCAACACATGGGAAGCCTATCATCTTGCATAATTTTAATGGGAAGAAATCCTTTTAGACGAGGCAACAACTTTGCAGTTGGTTATTAATAAATCACACTGGGTTCATGTTTACAGTGTGGTACTTGACAAAGTAAATTGCTGCTCTTACACACAAAGATGGTGCAGATGGCATACATTCAGTCGTCGAAAGGGCAATTCTAACTCGAGGTATATTATACTGAAAGCGCGACTTGGCAGCACCTAAGGTAATGTATATGTGTCCCTAGTGTGCAACGATGTGCCACATTTCAGACGTTAGCTTTAGTTTTGCTGAAAGAACATATTGGTACAGAGAGGTTCCCTGCAAGATGGGCGTGCACCTCTGCCTTGAGTGCCCCCGCTGCAGCGATATCTGTATCTCTTTTTTGGGCATGGGCAAAAATGGATTATGCATGTGCACCATGACTTAGTTAGGCTTGTCTAACGGATTGCATTTTTAAGATCCGGGGGGAGCAGGAGAGGGGGCACAGTGTTACCCTGGTTGTGGTAATGGGCTGTTACTCTTACCCAAAGTGAAGTAGCACAAGCGCACTGGTGGCAGCATACTGTGTGTGTGTGTGTGTATTCGTGATCAGTAGAGTAAACAGGCATCTTTACCCATGTCGCTGGAGTGAGGCCTACTGGCCCACTCATGTAAAGTTCTGCTGCTGTGTACCTTACTCGTCCTTGGCCTACATCATGTGAGTATGTCAGTCTGCGCTGCGCGCAGGTGATTGCATGTGCTTGCTGTAATGTATGTGTATCACCAAAAAAGAGAGAGGGGTCCTCCTATGCCAACGGGTCAGGACACCAAACTGACCAAGTCAACAAAACAATATCCCTTTGGAATATTTGTGAGAGCACTAACATTCACTCAAATAAAAACCATGCAATGTTCCTCAATAAGTATTACAAAATCACCAAAGCTACATACACAACATTTTTTATTCAATACATCACAAATACAATACAATTGTTAACCTTCTGTTACAGAAGTGCATTAAAATTATTAAAACACAAAAACAGTATGTATCATTGCTCCACAATTACATATATCAAATTTCATCTATAGAATTACACTCCTGAAATCAAGAGTGGGAGATTCCTACTGGACAGAGAGAAATTTTAACTGTCATTGAACGCACTTATCAAAACATCGTGTCTTGGTCAACACATTATTTATACCACATAATCCAGTGACCAATTCAATTTAGTGCTTTAGAGTACAGCGCGACGCGTTTCGGTGGTATCAGTATTTCCGACCACCTTCTTCAGGCAAAGAAAACTTGATGTCTCCCAACAATTCATCTATAAAAATATATCATACAGACCAATTAAAAACAATAAATATTTGGCAAACATGTCATTTACATTAAATTATATACATTGCCGATTAAGACATGGTCTTCTGTCAAAAAATATTCTTATATATTTTCATATTAAAATCTTATCCTATTGTTTTTGCACTAAAACTTTGGTGATTTTGAAAACCCATATTCAGCACTCTCAGCCCGTTGTTGCTCTCTTGGAATTATGGTATAAACAGGCTTACATACATGCGTTTATTTGGAAAACCAAATGTAGTTGGTAATATCACCTTATGCTATAAAAATAGCTAAAAGGAAGAGACCCACCAATATTGGTAATGAACCGATCAAATGTTTTCAAGGGGTCACGATCATCCACCTATTTTTACCAGTCTGTATGAGGTCCCTTAGATTAAAATATGTCGAAGTGTGCGGCCTGAAAAAAGCATATATATATATATATATATATATATATATATTCAAAAGAAAAGCCCCGAGCTTTTGAAGTAGCACTCCACAAGGGTTCAGTTTTCAAAACCATTTATTCAGGAAAAAACGGCTCCATGACTCCGATGAGTCTCTCTCCCTGACGCGTTTCGGTGCTCCAAGCACCTTAATCATAGGGCGGCGCTTCGGTAAAACCTGGGATGGACCTCCACCTTTTATCCCCACATGGCACTCGCTTTCCAGTAAGCGGTATGCCGGGAGTAGAAGTCCCAATTCTGCCATTCAGGTATGGCCAGGTCTTTACCAAGTGTTTTCACTGCCAATTTGCATAATTTCATCTCCACAGCCCTCCAGTGGGCCTCGGATCACACGTCTCCGTTTTTTAATCTGCTAACCCTCGTGCTGCTGTAGGCTGCAGTTGAATAACCGGCCACGCAGACAAAGTCCAGTTAAAGTCGCGGTGCATACTTCCACGGCCGGAGATGCCGTGTATGTAGATTCAAAAGAAAAGCCCAGAGCTTTTGAAGTAGCACTCCACAAGGGTTCAGTTTTCAAAACCAGCCGTGGAAGTATGCACCGCGACTTTAACTGGACTTTGTCTGCGTGGCCGGTTATTTAACTGCAGCCTACAGCAGCACGAGGGTTAGCAGATTAAAAGTTGTGTGCACCGGCGGGGCAGCGAAGTGACAAGCACCACAACCCACAAAAAAGGGAACGAGGGCACTGAATAACACAGGATCTTCTCTTTGTATCTGGCAGGAACAACGAAGTTAAAATGCCCTAGTACCAAAATGTAGAATTAGTGGTACAACGGTCTTCAAGAGGACCTGCGATGCCGCTTCTGCCTCCCGTACCCTGGAGGCGGCACATGGGTCACGCGGTACGGTCATACTGCGGTGGGACGCACACTCGTTGACCTCTCATGGCACTGCTCCACACTTCAGGGAGGACGCTTTCCATTAACTATGTTTTCTGATGACATGTCGCGCCGGCCCCATCCAACAACAGAACTCCTTTAGATCCAAACAGACTCTTCCACTCTCTCACCGGAAGTGAAACCAGGCCACGCGGACACTTTCACAATACAACAGCCGGGAATGCACTTTTCGGTAAAAAACACATTCCTTCCTCCTAATTAATCAAATAAACGTCTCACTGAAGAACAGGGGCCAGCTTCGATCGGTAAACAGCCGTTACAACGACTTTTTTACTTTGCGATACCATTACAACGCATGCATTACCACGCATGCGTTGTACATCACAAAGTCATTACTACGCATTTTTTTAGAACGCATGGTCATTTACCACGCATGCCTTTACAACAAATTTTGTTGTAAAGGTATGTATGGTAAATGACCATGCGTTCTAAAAAACATGTAGACGATCCATGTTGTTGTAAGGAAACAGAGGCTGTTCCGTTTCCTCACAACGACGTGCACCGCCCCTCAGAGATGACGTGAAGCAGGAACCACGAGGAGAGAGGAACCATGAGGAGTGAGAGGTAAGGGGGATGGGGTGGGGGTTTCTTTTCTAGGGTTTACGGTAGTGCAGTGGTGTTTGGGTGGTGTAGGGGGTCGTGCTGGGGGTAGTGTTTTAGGGTTTAGGGTAGTGCAGTGGTGTTTGGGTGGTGTAGGGGGTCGTGCTGGGGGTAGTGTTTTAGGGTTTAGGGTAGTGCAGTAGTGTAGGGGGTCGTGCTGGGGGTAGTGTTTTAGGGTTTAGGGTAGTGCAGTGGTGTATGGGTAGTGTAGGGGTCGTGCTGGTGGTAGTGTTTTAGGGTTTAGGGTAGTGCAGTGGTGTTTGTGTAGTGTAGGGGGTCATGCTGGGGGTAGTGTTTTAGGGTTTAGGGTAGTGCAGTGGTGTTTGTGTAGTGTAGGGGGTAGTGTTTTAGGGTTTGTTAGTGCAGTGGTGTTTGGGTAGTGTAGGGGGTAGTGCTGGGGTAGTGTTTTAGGGTGTAGGGCAGTGCAGTGGTGTTTGTGTAGTGAAGGGGGTCATGCTGTGGGTAGTGCAGTCGTGTTTGTGTAGTGTAGGGGGTCGTGTTTTAGGGTTTAGGGTAGTGCAGTGGTGTTTGGGTAGTGTAGGGAGTCGTGCTGGTGGTAGTGTTTTAGGGTTTAGGGTAGTGCAGTGGTGTTTGGGTAGTGTTTTAGGGTTTAGGGTAGTGCGCCCAACCAGCCACAATATCCGTCGACAAAGGGGATCCTGACTCTTGGAATGCTCCGTCAATTGAATAATTTGGGTCAAGGGCCCTACCACGTCCAAGACCTATCAATTCCTTTCTTGGGATCCCTCATATACTTGGAGAAAAAGGTACATAGTTTCTCATCAATTTCAGGCGTGTGTGCCACCTTCCCCTTCAGTGAGGGCCTGGGGCATTCTCCCCTCATCCTATTCCTGACCTCCCTTTCAAGGGGTTGATGTATTTTCCCCACCACATACTCTGCCACTTTGGCGTCAGGTGTCCACTCTGCCGACCTAGGATGGTAAATTTGGGTAGGCTCGAACATGTCCGAGTGGACCCCGTCCCCAACCAGGGACTGAGAGGAGTGGGACTCTGGACGCCAGGGACGCCCCGAGTCCTTATCCTCATCGGAGGAGAAATCGTCCTCCGATACACCCTCTCCCTCTAAGGGAAACCCGCCGTCGGGGTCTACAATAGTGGTGACAGTGTCGCAATTTTCTCCGGGCCCCTCCTCCTCCCGGCAAGGTGCATGTTTTAGCGTTCGTGCACTCTTGAGGAAGGTCTCCGTAAGTTTACCAAATCCTTCCAAGTGCCCCGCGTTATGCTTAACGGCCCTTTTATTCCCCATCTGGGAGCTACTTGGACCCGCCACCACCAGATCTGGGTCACTGAACACCCCAGGGATGCTTTTCGCCAGCTTATCAACCTGATCCCTAAGAGGAGCCAGCGCCCTAGAAATAGCCAGAGAGAGGGCTTGGTCCACTGCTGGAGGGAGAAGTTGGGGGCCATTCCTCCTCCACTTCCTGGTAGGAGGAGTAAAATGGTCTTCTGGAGAAGACATGATAGCAGAGGGTGTGAGCACAGAACAAATGCCCTTAAAATCCTTAAGACAGCCCCTCGCCGGTGCTCCAACAGCTGGGCTTTCCCCGAAGCTGTTATAAGAATAGACTGATGCGCAATACCAATTACCACCACCAGGTGGCGCTGGTCAATAACGTGGCCGTGTGGGGAAATCACCGCGTAGCGGTGTCAAAATTAGGCGAGGGTTTGTTCGGGAATCAAGCGGACACTAAAGGAGTGACCGGATTCCCAAACGCGCGTAAAGACCAGCGGGAGCGCTCGACGGAGCTGCCTCGCTCGGACCAGACGCGCCTGACAGGATCTCACCGCGCGCAGAGCACACAGCGGGAGAAACTGCGAGGGGGAGAATGCGCTCGGGCAAGAGCCTGCTGCGCAGGGAATATGAAACCATACCAAGGCAATACTGCTAATAACGTGCACAAGAAACCGCTATACAAACAGCAACAACGTCAGATTAAGCCAAGAATGTAAGGAATGCACTTAACTGACGAGCAGTGAAGAAAGAGGAAGCGGAAGGGACGTCACAATATTATATACGATGGACTGTGATAGGATTGTACTATAGTTGCCTTGGAGACTACCCCCCTAATGGTTCATGGGTTGTGTAGTCTTTTGTTTAATGATTGTTGTTACGTTTTCTTTGAACTGCTATGCAAATAAAGTGAGGAAAGATATGCATAATCCTCGCCTCCGTCCTGCAATAGAATTCATTAAACTTTATTTGATCTGATTTAGAAACAGAGATCATAAAAGTGTACATAAAAACAGTAAATCCTCTTTCCTAATACAATACAGTGAGAATTAATTAAAACCAGTAGGTAAAAACGGGTGTTACAAAGCCCGGTTCAGAGCAACTTCAGGTTAACAGAATCGTAAAGTTCAATGTTTCGCAAGATCAATCTCCTGTACTTCGTGCAAAATACGCAATAAGGGGTCCAAGTAAGATGTAACGCTCCAATACCTGACCAGTTTGCACTATATAAAACTGCAGAAAAACTAAAAATAAAAAGTGTTTTGCACACTTCTGTCATTGGGCTATATGTGGGCTACATCTGGGTGATATTTGTGCTACGTTTAGGCTCTTTTTTCTCTGGTGGCCATCTTGGGAGACTTATTTGTTATGAAGTTTCCTAATTTCGTCATTTACTGCAGTCTCCTCAGTAGGAAATGCTTTCAGTTTTTTACTTTGATTCCATCAAGAAGGCATTCAGATGTGTCACACATTTGCCATAAATTCAGAATGTTAGCACTCTAGTTGTTCATTAGATCACTGTAGTAAAGCTACTGCTCACCAGGAAGTTAACTGGAAGTCTACTGCTGGTATTGAAAGTGATTGTTTCAGTCTGCATGTCAGAATTTTCTAATGAAATAGAAGAGGATTTGAGATCTCACTTAAAACATGGCCAACATTTTCTTTCTGCAGCACTAACCGTAATTTCTATGGCAAAATGAACCCCCTCATTTTGTTCCTTTTTAAATTAAATGTTTTAAGTGTTACCGGTTTATTCCAATCAAGATGGCTTCAGGTGTGCCATACTTTTGTCATAAGTAAGACTGTTAGCGCTCTAGTTGTTCTTTAGAACACTGGGAAGCTGCAGTAGAACACAAAGGCATCAACTGACAGGCTGCTCCTGTTGAAATATAACAGGAAGATATTTGAGATCTCACTTAAAACATGTCCTAATTTTTCTTTCTACAGCACTAACCATAATTTCTATGACAAAATGAACCCCTCATTTTGTTCCTTTTTAAATTAAATGTTTTAAGAGTTACCAGTTTATTCCAATCAAGATGGCTTCAGGTGTGCCATACTTTTGTCATAAGTAAGGCTGTTAGCACTCTAGTTGTTCTTTAGAACACTCTGGGAAGCTGCAGTAGAACACAAAGGAATCAACTGACAGTCTCTGCCCTTGTTGGATGTACATGTTTTACTGAGAATGTCAGACTTCATTCTCACATGACTGAGAAAGATAATGTGAATTTACAGAAAATATGCTCTCATTGTAGCTTCTGGAGCACCTTCCAAAACTGTATGGGACAAGCATGTGAAAATAGTTTTCTCTCAAACATGATTCATGATATCCCAGCAGAAGGTTTTTCACAGGGGTAAAATCACCTTGGAACACAGCACAATTCCTGAAATTAGTATGGTACCATCAACAAATGAATTCTAATGTAACTAAAGTCTGTTATCACCCTTTATAGTTCTCCTTTTGGTAACCCTCAAAATCTTCGATTCACTACAATGCATTTCAATGGGGTACTATCATTTATATTGGTCCCAAGATGGCTGCCAGCAATTCCAGGATGAAGTGCTGACAGCCAATCAGATCTCACAATGACATATGTGGTTAGGCTCCGCCCAGATATGTGTTTTCTTTTTCAAATTTCTCAGGAACTACCGAACGGATTTACACCATTTAACCAAAAGGCACGACTCTGAACCAAGGGCTACCTTTTTGCCAACTTTGGTGTAATTCCGTTCAGCAGTTCGGGCTGTAGCTGCGATGAAAGGTTCATATGGAAAATTGCATGGGGAAAACATGTTTTGGGACCCCCCTTTTTTCTCGGCCCCCACTTGACGAATCACCCCGAGACTTTCAGGATAGGAGCAAACCGGAGCGCCCCACGAGTTTTAAAAATTTCGCGAAGATTCGTCATCCGGCGCCAAAGTTATTTCAAATAGAATGTTGCGGATTTCCTATGGAAAATAGGTCCCAACTATAACTATCTACTGGCGCTCGCCAGTAGATAATATACATATACACTTCACCGGTTCCGGTAAATAATCAGCTGGACAGACTCACGGGCGGTCCGAGTAAGAGCTACCGGTAGCTCCACAATTTTCTCCACCCTTCCTCCACACGTCAGCAGGGAAACTCGGACACCCAATCTTGCTCAATAAAGTTTAATGGCAGCAAAAAGCAACGCGTTTCGGCATCAGCCTTGATCACGCTATAACCCACAACCCAATCAATACGTGTTATATACATTTTCGTGACAATAGAAAAAGGACTAAAAACACCTCAGTGTAAAAAAAAAGAAAAAGGAAAAACTTTCAACATTTGGTAGCCATTTTGAAGTGTCTCCAATAGTACACTAATCATTGTTGGTATACACATGTTTCAAAATACGTATGACAATACATGTTTTCTCAATGTTTACTCATCAATGGTGATATAACAATCAAGTTATTCTATTGGGGACACAAACTACCCTGTAAATAATCATCTCAGTGGATAGCAGTAGTATTGCCCTAATGGACATGCAGAATGATTCATTGTCACAGTTTGTCCCAGTAACGCCCAAGTGGGCATACATAATCAGTAGGTAAATTATTGATTTCCCCATAAATGAAAATCCTGTGACCTAATGGTTCATCTTACATATAACAGCCCATCACGATTGAACCAAAACGGTCTTAGAACTTATCATAACCAAATATATGTATATCAATTCATGATTGAAATAAAACCATAAAAAATAATGTATCAATGAGATTTTGACCTAATGGGGTCCATAACTGCAAGATGGATCCTCGGTACCCACAATATTGCAACAATCCCGTTCAAATTAGCATGCAACATCCAACTTTTCCACAAACTACCCCAATATCGCCCAAATGGGCATGCGGAGTCTGATGGCAATATCCTAACACATTTCATAGTACTTATGTCCCCAAATAATAAATTTCAAACATAATAACAATTTACATACATAGTCTAATGGAGTTTTTATCTTCCTGCCAATATCGTCGAAAAATTGTGCCCATACCTAAAAATGAAAAAGTTAAAATTACAGAAGGGATATGGAGACTGCAAGATATATGTACATCATAAAATCAATCTAACAAGTGGACTGCCAATTCCTCACTGGAATTAAGACCATTCGGTGTTAAACTTTCAAAATCAATTATGTACCTTGATTCGAGTTTTCGCAATGATAATTCTCGATTACCACCTCTGACCCCCATCAAAACAGCATCAATCACAACCATTTTTACCAACTGTTCATTTTGAAAATGATGTTCATGGAAGTGACGCGCTACTGGGTATTGCCTGTTATGTCTAATGGCCCTGAGGTGCTCTAATACCCTCTTCTTGGCCCGGTGGATAGTACTCCCCACATACCATTTATTGCAGGGACAAATCAATACATAAACACAGTATTACAGGTCAAAGGTTTTCTAATCACAAATTCTCTATTGGAATTTGGTAACAAAAGTTTGACACAATCATTGCTTTTACAACAGGCTTTGCAATTCTTGCAGCACCTGAAACCTGGTTGCCCCTGTCTTTTCCCTTTTCATTTTCAGACACCTGATTATGGCTAAGCTCATCCCGCAATGAACGGCTTTTGCGAAAGGTAATCTGTGGGTTACTGTTAAGATTGGTCTTCAAATGCTCATCAGTTAAAAGAACATGCCAATGCTTTTTAAAAATTCTACGGACTTCATATGCCTGCCCAGAGAAGGTAGTGATAAATCTGATGGTGTCTCCAGTATCACTCTGTCTGTTGGGATTCAACAGTTCTGTTCTAGTAACCTTCTCTACTCTCTCACAGGCTTCCTCAATCATCCTGTGTGTATACCCTCGTTCTTTGAAACGTAGACACATAATGCCCTTCTCTATTTTAAAAGCATCCTCCGTACTGCAATTGCGTTTTCGCACGTAATAATTCCCCGTAAGGTATACTGTAGATTAAATTACGGGGATGGGAGCTACCTGCACTTAGAATACTGTTCCCTGCTGTCACCTTACGGAACAGACTAGTTTCCAGGGTTCCTCCTTTAACACATACGGTTACATCCAAAAATTCAATGGACGTTTTACTGATGTGTTCAGTGAAAGTAAGATTTACTGTATTAGCGTTCAATTTCTTTACAAACTCTTTCGCTGAATCCACACCACCACACCAAATACAGAAGATGTCGTCTATATAACGAAGGACTACGTTCTTCTCAAATTCCACCAAATGCGTGGACACCTGCTCCTCCCACCAGCCCATGAAAAGATTCGCATAGCTGGGGGCAAAGCAGGTGCCCATCGCAGTGCCCTGTGACTGCCAAAAAAACAATCAATCGGTTCTCTGCTAGAGAATACATCCCGTTTCATTGATCACTACCTTAGACCATTCGTAGTAGCACTTCCAGCATACCTGCGAGATACCACACACTTTTTAACAATCATTGATGGCTTACACTGGGAGAAAGAGTATACCCTAGTTACTCTGGATGTAAGTAGCCTGTATACTAGTATCAAGCATGAGCTGGGTTTCAGGCTATTAAGCATTTTCTTAAAACACGCTCAATTTCATTGTTTTGCCATTCGGAAATGCTGGTGGAGATGATTCAATTCTGTCTTACCAACAATTTTTTTTATCTTCAATGATTTGTTTTTTAGGCAGTCACAGGGCACTGCGATGGGCACCTGCTTCGCCCCCAGCTATGCGAATCTTTTCATGGGCTGGTGGGAGGAGCAGGTGTCCACCCATTTGGTGGAATTTGAGAAGAACGTAGTCCTGTGGCTGCGTAATATAGACGACATCTTCTGTATTTGGTGTGGTGGTGTGGATTCAGCGAAAGAGAGTTTGTAAAGAAATTGAACGCTAATACAGTAAATCTTACTTTCACTGAACACATCAGTAAAACGTCCATTGAATTTTTGGATGTAACCGTATGTGTTAAAGGAGGAACCCTGGAAACTAGTCTGTTCCGTAAGGTGACAGCAGGGAACAGTATTCTAAGTGCAGGTAGCTCCCATCCCCGTAATTTAATCTACAGTATACCTTACGGGGAATTATTACGTGCGAAACGCAATTGCAGTACGGAGGATGCTTTTAAAATAGAGAAGGGCATTATGTGTCTACGTTTCAAAGAACGAGGGTATACACACAGGATGATTGAGGAAGCCTGTGAGAGAGTAGAGAAGGTTACTAGAACAGAACTGTTGAATCCCAACAGACAGAGTGATACTGGAGACACCATCAGATTTATCACTACCTTCTCTGGGCAGGCATATGAAGTCCGTAGAATTTTTAAAAAGCATTGGCATGTTCTTTTAACTGATGAGCATTTGAAGACCAATCTTAACAGTAACCCACAGATTACCTTTCGCAAAAGCCGTTCATTGCGGGATGAGCTTAGCCATAATCAGGTGTCTGAAAATGAAAAGGGAAAAGACAAGGGGCAACCAGGTTTCAGGTGCTGCAAGAATTGCAAAGCCTGTTGTAAAAGCAATGATTGTGTCAAACTTTTGTTACCAAATTCCAATAGATAATTTGTGATGAGAAAACCTTTGACCTGTAATACTGTGTTCTGTGTTTATGTATTGATTTGTCCCTGCAATAAAAATGGTATATGGGGAGTACTATCCACCGGGCCAAGAAGAGGGTATTAGAGCACCTCAGGGCCATTAGACATAATAACAGGCAATACCCAGTAGCGCGTCACTTCCATGAACATCATTTTCAAAATGAACAGTTGGTAAAAATGGTTGTGATTGATGCTGTTTTGATGGGGGTCAGAGGTGGTAATCGAGAATTATCATTGCGAAAACTCGAATCAAGGTACATAATTGATTTTGAAAGTTTAACACCGAATGGTCTTAATTCCAGTGAGGAATTGGCAGTCCACTTGTTAGATTGATTTTATGATGTACATATATCTTGCAGTCTCCATATCCCTTCAGTAATTTTAACTTTTTCATTTTTAGGTATGGGCACAATTTTTCGAAAATATTGGCAGGAAGATAAAAACTCCATTAGACTATGTATGTAAATTGTTATTCTGTTTGAAATGTATTATTTGGGGACATAAGTACTATGAAATGTGTTAGGATATTGCCATCAGACTCCGCATGCCCATTTGGGCGATATTGGGGTAGTTTGTGGAAAAGTTGGATGTTGCATGCTAATTTGAGCGGGATTGTTGCAATATTGTGGGTACCGAGGATCCATCTTGCAGTTGAGGACCCCATTAGGTCAAAATCTCATTGATACATTATTTTTTATGGTTTTATTTCAATCATGAATTGATATACATATATTTGGTTATGATAAGTTCTAAGACCGTTTTGGTTCAATTGTGATGGGCTGTTATATGTAAGATGAACCATGAGGTCACAGGATTTTCATTTATGGGGAAATCAATAATTTACCTACTGATTATGTATGCCCACTTGGCGTTACTGGGACAAACTGTGACAATGAATCATTCCGCATGTCCATTAGGGCAATACTACTGCTATCCACTGAGATGATTATTTACAGGGTAGTTTGTGTCCCCAATAGAATAACTTGATTGTTATATCACCATTGAGAAAACATGTATTGTCATACGTATTTTGAAACATGTGTATACCAACAATGATTAGTGTACTATTGGAGACACTTCAAAATGGCTACCAAATGTTGAAAGTTTTCTTTTTTTTTTTTTACACTGAGGTGTTTTTAGTCCTTTTTCTATTGTCACGAAAATGTATATAACACGTATTGATTGGGTTGTGGGTTATAGCGTGATCAAGGCTGATGCCGAAATGCGTTGCTTTTGCTGCCATTAAACTTTATTGAGCAAGATTGAGTGTCCGAGTTTCCCTGCTGACGTGTGGAGGAAGGGTGGAAAAAAAAATTTATATATATATATATATACACACATACTGGTATCCACACATCAGTAAAGGTAACCCATTATGGGTACACTACAAAAGAGTAGTTATCACAATTATTACCCGTGAACTTCCAATCCAAAAGAACTTGGTTGTATTAAAAACGTGGTATTTGCTTGTTTTCGCATCCACTTCTCATAATGGAACCGAGGGCCTATAAATAAAAAACGCCCGCATGAACCAATATTGTCTAAAACCATATACAAAGCTTATGCTGTAAGGGAACTGTTTCACAACCTACCGCCCCTTGTCTCACAATAGTGAGCGGGCTAAATGAAGTATAAATGCAAAATTTCCCTTATTGGAAAATATGCAGTGTTCGAGCAACGTTAACAACATGAAGGTTGTGATTAAATAAGAACAGATTTTAAAGCGGTGGACCGCTTCTAGAAAGTAAAATGAAAATATAAGGGAAAGCAGAGTTTTCGAATTTAGGATGGCCCAACAAATAGACTTTTGAATGGATGACATCCTGTCTCCCTAAGGGGTATACAATAGCGGTGATCTTAGAAACAACCGCATGTTCTAAATGTTTATACCGCAATGTTTGTTACTTGTTTTTATAAAACTAAGAAATAGTTAAAGAGTCGGACTAACATGTTTGATTTAATTTAAATTGTCCATCTCTCATCATGAAGTAAAGCAAACATCCCCGCCCATACACACTTACCGGGACTTAAAAGTCTCCTGGCATACTCCTGTCGTCCTATTTTGCAAACTGATGGGAACGCGGTTCTTGACTTTGATTTAAATAGGTGTCCCTCGTTAGTTGTATAGACATAGAAATAGTCTTCATGATGAAAGAAGGACAATTTAAATTAAATCAAACATGTTAGTCCGACTCTTTAACTATTTCTTAGTTTTATAAAAACAAGTAACAAACATTGCGGTATAAACATTTAGAACATGCGGTTGTTTGTAAGATCACCGCTATTGTAAACCCTTAGGGAGACAGGATGTCATCCATTCAAAAGTCTATTTGTTGGGGCGATCCTAAATTCGAAAACTCGGCTTTCCCTTATATTTTCATTTTACTTTCTAGAAGCGGTCCACCGCCTTAAAATCTGTTCTTATTTAATCACAACCTTCATGTTGTTAACGTTGCTCGAACACTGCATATTTTCCAATAAGGGAAATTTTGCATTTATACTTCATTTAGCCCGCTCACTAGTGTGAGACAAGGGGCGGTAGGTTGTGGAACAGTTCCCTTGCAGCATAAGCTTTGTATATGGTTTTAGACAATATTGGTTCATGCGGGGCGTTTTTTATTTATAGGCCCTCGGTTCCATTACGAGAAATGGATGTGAAAACAAGCAAATACCACGTTTTTAATACAACCAAGTTCTTTTGGATTGGAAGTTCACAGGTAATAATTGTGATAACTACTCTTTTGTAGTGTACCCATAATGGGTTACCTTTACTTATGTGTTGATACCAGTCCTCATATATTAATACATATATGGTTTTTTCAGGCCCACTTCGACATATTATAATCTAAGGGACCTCATACGGACTGGTAAAAATAGGTGGATGATAGTGACCCCTTGAAAACATTCGATCGGTTCATTACCAATATTGGTGGGTCTCTTCCTTTTAGCTATTTTTATAGCATAAGGTGATATTACCAACTATATTTGGTTTTCCAAATAAACGCATGTATGTAAGCCTGTGTATACCATAATTCCAAGAGAGCAACAACGGGCTGTATGAGTGTTGAATATGGGTTTTCAAAATCACCAAAGTTTTGGTGTAAAAACAATAGGATAAGATTTTAATATGAAAATATATAAGAATATTTTTTGACAAGACCATGTCTTATTCGGCAATGTATATAATTTAATGTAAATGACATGTTTGCCAAATATGTATTGTTTTTAATTGGTCTGTATGATATATTTTTATAGATGAATTGTTGTGAGACATCAAGTTTTCTTCGCCTGAAGAAGGTGGTCGGAAATACTGATACCACCAAAATGCGTCGCGCTGTACTCTAATTCACTAAATTGAATGGGTTTGGTCACTGGATTATGTGGTATAAATAATGATGTGTTGACCAAGACACGATGTTTTGATTAGTGCGTTCGATGACAGTTAAAATTTCTTTCTGTCCAGTAGGAATCTCCCACTCTTTTGATTTCAGGAGTGTAATTCTATAGATGAAATTTGATATATGTAATTGTGGAGCAATGATGCATACTGTTTTTGTGTTTTTAATTTTAATGCACTTCTGTAACAGAAGGTTTTTAACAATTGTATTGTATTTGTGATGTATTGAATAAAAAAAATTGTGTATGTAGCTTTGATGATTTTGTAATACTTATTGAGTAACATTGCATGGTTTTGATTTGAGTGAATGTTAGTGCTCTCGCACAAATATTTCAAAGGGATATTGTTTTATGTTATGTTAATAAATTTGTTAAGCGCACGATTACCCGAGGGTGCCTTGGCGCTGGCCCGTGGACTATGCCAGTTTCTGTAAAGATAAAGATGACTATTTATCAAATAGCCATGTTTTCAAGGCCTTCCTGAATGCAAGTAGAGTTGGAAGGGATCTGATGGCAAAGGGGAGTTCGTTCCAGAGTTAAAAACTCGGAGTTGCTAGAAGTTTAGCTCCTTCGGAGCGTAGATGCCTTTTTGGAATGTACCAATAGAACAGGCGCCTTAAAAAAATGGGGCCAGTATTCTGGAGTGCTCTGTAGGTAGTGCAGAGAGATTTAAAAATAATGCGATTCCTAACTGGGAGCCAATGCAGTTTATGTAGTAACAGTTGTTGACTTGTAATGTATGTGTGCCTGTGTGTGGCACAGTATATAGACGCCTGTGAGTTCCATATTCAAAGCCCAGGGCATTGGAAAGCCATGTAGAGGTGAAGGAGCAATCCCAGACAAATTTGTGGATTGTCTGCATTCTTGAGAGCTGGGTGGGACACACACTGAAGCAAGGGAAAACCAGGCTCTCTTGTGCACTTCAAAAGAGTTATTAGATTCTGAAACCGTCACTGGGGCTTTGGCACATATCAGGAAATGAGGCTGATAAGGGAACCATGAAGAATATGGCTGATGGCCTTTGCAACATTTTCATAGGCACATATCAGTGAGGCTGGCATCCAGGTGTGATCTTCTAGTCACTTCATTGGCCTGTGTTTGAGACTATCAAGAGTGGAGTTGCTCTTGCTGTGGCAGACTCCTTCCTAGACAAAAGACACGTAAGAGGAGTGGGCACTTCAAAGTGAGCAAGGCCCACAATATGAACTTCAGAGACTAAAATACTAAATTATATCGTGTCTGAAAATGTGTTATAAAAAAGGGGAGCTTGAGCTTTCTAAAATTGTAGCTGTGCATCAGTGTATAAAAGCTCAGCCCGGGTTCTGGCTGTTTTGACTAGGACTGGGGACTAAGGTCTGCTAATCTCCTGGCTGAATGAGGTACATTCTCTAGGAGAATCAAGATCACTTGCCCTGGAGCACCAGCATCTGCCTGCCTGCTGAGACCACAGGACCCTGAGAGTAGGAGGAGAGTGACTGGAGGGAGTGAGGTCCACTAGGGATCCTGTCCAGTGAACCCCTGAAGCACACAGTATGAGATTCCAGTCCATGTCAGGACTGACACACCAATCGGGACATTTGCCTTTGTCCCCCTCCGCCCCCACCCCCCAATATGCCTGGTGGGGGCTGCGGTTAAGATTAAGGGCATCACCCTTGTTGAAAATGGCCCTTTCTAGGGTGCTTTCCCTCGACTTTTTGCTTTTCTCATTCCCAGTTTTGCGCTGCTCCGAATGTTAGCCGTAGGACTTTGATCGCGTTTGACACTGCCATTCAGTGCCAAAGAGCTGTGCTCATCAGACACACGATTGGCTGATTCGAGTTAGCTGTAAGCCCCTTGTCAAGGGGTAAGACATATACCTAGGGCATTTATCTCTAATCCTCCTCCGTGGGCCTGCAGCACTGTCTGTGCGTCCACGGGGGTAGCTCATCGATTGTGCCACAGGTTTGCCCTGGGTGCACAGGTTACTGTTACTTGGTTTGTCATTTAAAAAGCTATGTGCCAAGGTTCTGCAAGTCTCTTGCTATATTGGAGTTCTCCCTGGTGACAGGGTAAGGTGTTGGGAAGAGGTAGGGCATGTGCGTTACGTGCAAGGGTCGTGAATAGCACCGGGTGATGTGTTCGGTACAACAGGGCTTGATTCTCGTATTGGATTAGTATGGGGGAATGTAGAGAAAGGCTATTGAGCAGTATTTCAAACGGGCAGAGTAGTAGCAGTTTCGTGTTTGATATCGATGAGTTAGCAATGGCGAATCCTCTCCAGGAGTGCAAGAGGATCTGACATTACGTGTGGGGAAATGTCACTTTTGGGAAAGTGGGCATTTCAATGCTCATGGCTTTGTGTGCCTGTCAGCATGTCTCCAATTGACATCAGGTGCTAGGGGGACAGCTATATCTGTGAATCCTAATTGAAGGCCATCATTTATGGGCTCAAGGGAAACTGCATACCTCTGACTCTCAGGGGGCTTTCTCAGATGGTTATGTGGGGATGGAATTGGCACCTGCCATCCGAGGGGCAGGGTCTTGGCACCACTAAAGATAGTGATCCAACCTCCCGGGGTAGAATGGCAGACAGGACAAAATTTAGAGAGGGCCTATGCATTTCAAAGGTAAACTCTTGAACTGATTGCATCTTCAAAGGCCATCGTGGGTATAACTACTGGGACTTTGGCCTCAGCAGCCAGAGATGCTTTTGGATTTGGAACCATACTATGCTGGTTCGTCGCTGGGACATCGACACAAGGGATTGACCAGCCAGTGGATTATCTGCAGACTTGTGGTGGCCTGGGACTTGTCGTGCTCCAGGAAAGGGACTGTCACTTGGTGGATTTTGCCTGGACGTTGCTGGCCTGCAGCTAATTGCCAACTGTTGTGGCCTGGGTCCTGAAGCATTCTCCAAGGCCCGGCTAGCTGGCCTCCTGTCCACAAGATCCCATGGACACAAAGGATCTCACTGTTTCCACAGGTTCGCACTGGGTGCTGCGGAAATGTGTGGAAGTGATCGTTGGTTGGGACAAGTGCCATCATGACGTACACCATCATCATGCTGTGCAGAGGAGTGTGTTCGTAAAGATCAGCAGCCACCTGAGGTGCTGAGACGTGAGGAGTTTGGGGAGTGTGGGGGAGGCTTGCAGAGTCTGAGTGACCCGTGCTTGCAACCAAGGGAACCTGTGCTTGCTTGTTTTCCAGAGCTTGTCGTGTCTGAGGGTGTTGGGGAAACCGGAGCCGTGACTGTCTTCGACCTCCAGAGCGAAAGGACGACAGCGCCTGACATCGCGTCTGGCTCTCTCTCCCTGGCCCACACCACAATGTACTTTGTTGGGGAGAATATTGTGACGCAGCCTGACTAGTTCGTGTGCCTTGTGGGTACCTGCAGCTGACTGTCGGGAGTTACGGCACTTCCCACCTCCGCCTGAGGGGGAACATTTCTCCAGACTTGGAAGCGTGCCAGCTTCCTGGATCACAACCTTTTTGTCTATGGGGTGTGGGGGCAGGGTGTGGGTAGTGGTCCCACACTCGTGCAGGTCCCGTTGTGCACCTGCAGTTCTAATCCAGATGGACAAAACAGTTTCTTTCCGTGTTAGGTGGTTCCGACTTTCTAGTCAACTGGGTGCCAGCCGGGGCAACGCGTATCGTTGGCTGGTGTAGTTGAAGACGGGCTGGGTCACAAGACGTAGTCTAAGACCTATGACTGACCTTTTTGCGAATGGGAAAGTTGACAAGTGCATACAACTATGAAGTGTATATGTAATGTGTATCTCGTTTTGATTTCAGTGTGTTTGTGTAATACGACACGTGTTATACACATGGTGTGGAGTCTTTATGTGGCGAATGCAGTGTGTTGCGAGGGTGGTGTTGTGCCAATAATTTACTCTTGGGCTCGGCTCTTAGGATAAACCTGACTGCTCGGTGCCAAGCTATTCAAGGGTGAGCACAGGTTATCGGACACATCTATGGTATTCATTCTATCTAGAGCAGTGGATTCTGACTGGCTTCGATGCGATCCTGCCAGCCAGAAAATGCTTTGTCTAACAGCCCTGATGCATAATGGTGACCGAAGTGTGGTGTTGTTGTGTGCAGTGCTGTGACCCTACATCCTACTGTTTGCGACCCCCCCAATATGGCATTGTCATGTGCAGTGCTGTGACCCTACATGCTACTGTTTGCGACCTCCATATGCCAGATGGGGTGGTAGTGGTGGTGAAGATTAAATTCCTTCGCTCTGGTGCTTCACTGTGACAGAAGAGGGCTGTTGCCCTGTGCACTGCTGTGACCCGGAAGGGCTATTGCCTTGTGAGCCGTTGTTCGCAACTCCCACTGTTTCCCCTTTGTATGGCAGTTGGGGCTGTGATCTAGATTAAGGGCTGTTGCCCTGGTGCATCACTATGACAAGAAGAGAGCTGTCTCACTGTGTGCTGCTGTGACCTAGAGGGACTGTTGGATTGTGTGCCGCAGTGTGCAACCCCCATTTGCCATTTGGGGGCTGTCTCCCTGGAGAAGCATGCAATAGTGAAGTGTAGCAGGTTGCGTTCTATGGAAGCAGAACATCACCTGAACCACCCGCAACCAGAAGCCCCCCGAGACCCGCGTCCGGACTCCGGAAAGACTTACCGCACGACCGGAGAAGTGCCATGGATGCCTGCTGCCTCACCCGTAGCATCCAGACTTCTGCTCGCTGCTGAGACGCGCCTGTACTTTCTGTACCACATCTCCAGCAAGAGTGGGTAAGACTGATTGCTGAGCCGCCAGGCCTCTGGGGGAAGTTGCTCTGCCTGAAGCGCTACAGTGATGAGATACTTTGACTTTTTAAAAGCCATTGTCAAACTTCAAACATTTGTACTTGCTGAGTGTTGCCTCGTGCAAATGGGGATAACTACAATTCTTTGACAGGGAAGTGGGATTCAGGATCTTACTCAGACAGCACTAGAGTGCTGACCTTATGAATACTGTATTTTATTTGTGATGTCTCATTTCACTTTGCATTCATTTATAAACCTACTTTCTTCATAAAAACAAGTATCTGGCTGAGCATTCATTTATAGGGGTTGCTGAGTGTGCTTTGAGTCTTGTGCCCCCTTCTCACCCCTAGAAGCGTATTCAACCCACCCTACCACTGAGAGTCAAATGCTGAAGGGGTTCTTGCCCAGTTGCTCAGAGCCTATAGAAGGTCAGACCCGGGACATCAGGAGTTAAAAGCCCCAAACTCCACATTTGGGCTAAGTAGCTCCTAATTGCTCTGAAAGGGGCTCTGATAGAACTTTTTTGCTTTGAGCCTGAGTGAAGATTGTAGGTCTCATGTGAATTGTATCACCACAGTTACCAATCTAATCACTGGTCCATTCTTAATGTATATTTTACTGAGTTTAAAAGGCAATCATCTAGGTTGGCAGTATATTGACTGGATTTTATGAATGATGATGGAGTCTGGTTGGGTGCACAAATCACAGATTTGTGATAGAGAATGATCATTGAAAAATCGGCTAGAAAGGAGTCCTCAATTTAGCAGACTAACAACGGGCACAGACAGACTTGATATAACTAGAGCGCTATTTTGATGAACCTGGCAATAAACCCGATCGTTAAGGGGCATTTTTAGGTTTCGCCAAGGCAGCACATGCAATGTCTCTTCGAGACATGCTGTATCTATTCTGTGGGCTTTCTGCCTGCCCATCGCTTTTCATTTGTTGCTTTGCGTGTCCTTCGCAAAGGCATGCTTCTCTGTGGTCAATGTTTGTTATATGTCTACCCGTTTTGTTTGTCGACCCCTCCCATGGAGCATGGCACTATTACTTGTATTCCTGCTCTTTTGTGCATGTAGGTTTGTTTAAGCGCACTATTTTTTTCCTTTTGTTTCTGTCCGAGTTTTCAAAATGTTGGCTTTTCTTCCTGTACGTGTTTACCCGATGGGAGTTTCGGCATTTGTCATTTTGTTTCCATATTTTGTTTTCAATCAGCATTTTTTGTTGTAGGTTTGCAATTGTTTTTATTTTGTGTAAGATCTGTGGTTTTTTTTTTTGGTTTTTTTTGCAGGCATGGGGAGTGCCGACGCTGAAACTCAAACCCGGTTCCCCAGTTCCAAAGTCAGCATTACTGGATGTTACGCCACATCCTCTCAGTACGAGATCGAATGTTAGACACTGTTTTTTTCTGTCTTCAAAGTGATTGCTTAAATGCCATTGTCACCGGCGCTCTGGCTGCTTAGTTTACATTCTTCGAGCATCCCAGAAATTTCCTCCCACCTCCCTTCTCGTCTAAACTCTCAATGTTTTCGTTTAGTGCTATGTTCCTGGGTTACCTACTAGGCAATTTCAGTTTCTGCGCATTAGAGTGCAGAGGTTCAAAATTGCTAACTTGAAAAGCAAACTTGTTTTGCTGACCGTATTCAGTTTGCATGCCCTTCGCGTAATCACAGCGCTTCTTAACGGGTGGTACCATCCCTGGGTATACCCTTTGCCAATGAATGGTCAAGAGCTTGTAAAGTTCTCCTGTTATTGGATGACTAGTGCTCATTTTCTAGTAGCATCTGTTGATAACAGACTGCTGCTGTAAATTGGGCTTTTTAATATAAGCCCTTAACAAAATGCTTTTGGAACTAAAATAGCCCCAAAACTTCAACAAGCAACTGGCGAAATTATTAAAAAAAATAACTGGGATAAAAGGAGTTCTATATCGTTTACTAGAAAAGTGCATGACAACACGGGGGTTGTATTTTCTAGGGACAGGTAATTTTTCTAACCAATCGTAGGATTTATGGACACCAAGGTTTTCCTATTACTTATCCATCTCTGTCAATCATTATAAAACTAAATTTCCGGTTTTTATCCTCTTAGCTTCACTTACTGAAGTTGGTTAAAGTCTGCAGGAAGGCAAAAGCAAATACATTTTTTTTCAGCACGTTTGGGATTTAGGAGGTAAGAGTAACATTTGGGAATGTCCCGCACGATTTGGAAGTATTGATGTACGTTTTTAGTCGATAGCTGTTTGCTGGTATTGCAGCACCCCAGGCGAATGAGGTGATCTGAAGTTTCTCTGATTTTGAGTACAAGCAATAGGCAGTACCTAAAACGTGAACATTGTTATGACTACAAGAGTGCAGATGTAGCACGTAACACAGCCAGAGGAAAATCGGTGTATACCAAGGATGTAATGAGATGTTAAGCGAATTATTGTTTTTCCAGCACCAACTGGGATCCAAATGATTTATTTCTTTTTTTGCAAAAGTCAGATTACGGAGTCTACATTTTTTGGTCAGCATTTTTTGATGAATTCTTTGGCTCTTCTGCTTTTATAGAAGACAGCTAAGGCACAGGGCCGCATTTCATAAACATTCTGCTGTCGGTGCAGTGTTGCTTTAATATTTGCACTGACCACATGCAACAAGCATTTTCAAAGCCACTAGGTCTTGCCTGTTTAAGATCTGTTGGCTTTGGTAATTTTTTTAGACGGACATTGACAAAGACAATAGATAATGAGTAGGCGAGACCTATTGGCTTTGCCAATAGTTGTTTAAGTAGACGTGGCGAGGTCCAATAAAAGCTGTGGACTGATGTTGGAGACTCTGACTGAAGTGCTGACCTGTCAGTCCATGCTGCTTGTATGAATTGATGGAGTGCTGCTAAGTCAATCTGTGTGTGGGGTATTTGAGTTGCCAGAGGAGAGTATCTTCATAGCATTCTTAACCATTCCCAAACATCTTAAACCTGCAGTGAAGTGAACCAGCCATCTAAATGTTATAACACTTGTCTTTTCAGCTCATTAGGAAACACAAACGATAGCAAACATGAATGGACTATGCCAGGGTTACTAGAGTGAGTGAGCATCAAAAATGACATTTGCTTACTGTTAGATTTTAATAATGTTTTTAAGCATGTGAGCTATCTAGTATGTTTGTTTTCGTGCAACCTTCATCAGCTATGATTAGTAATCAGAGATAGATCACCTGATGGGTAAACAAAGCTAACTGGCATTCTGCTTTCGTTTTCTGCAGAAGATGCGGGAAGCTTGTCTCTTTATTATCTAGGGACTATGTCCAAGAGCATGAATTAACATTTTTTGTTTTTTACTTATTCAGATATGTAGATAAAAGTTTATATAAACATCATAATTCAGAAAAGTGAGCACGGGTCAAAAATCAAGACTTGATACAACACTTTAAAATAAGGTACACACATTTTTAAGTAAATTTCCTCATCTAGAAGAATGCATTTTTAAGTGTTACTTGACACCAAAACTGTCTGCTACATCTATTGATGATACATTATTTAAAATATACATAGCGTGGTCTTTGGCACCTCTCAGAGGAGCACATCTCTCTCCCGTCATGCTGTTGGCAGTTTTTAATACCATTCCATCACTTATGGAATGCTTGCACTGAAACTCATGAGGGGCTGTTTTACATCTCAAAAGTAGACTGCCTCATCACATATTACATTTTTTTAAAAAATAAACTACAGCTGACATTTTTTGTTTTAGTAAAGGCTTCAAATGAAAGCCAGACCTATTGACTTTGCCATTCTAGTTGAAACTTAATGACTGCTTTGGTGAAGGGCATATTGGTAATAATAAATGCTTTCATTGCCCTTTATGGTTTGGTTGTCGGCATGGACGTTTCCAAGATATTGAGTAATGTGCATATAGTGAGCTGACTGAAGCTATGTTACGGTAGAGGTGTCAGTGATGCAGCAAAGCGGTACTCAAAAAAGTGAGTGGTGGAATGATTGAATTAATCTCAGCTGCTGGTAATTACTCTCGACCACACTCTACCTTGTTTGGTTTGGTCTGGTCCTATTAGAGCTGATCTGACAGTGACTGAAACTGCAATTGTATCCTGATTGACATCAGTGATCTAACGCTACTGCTAGTTTGACTGTAGTGTTTTGACCCAGTGATGCCTGTTTATGTCTGCAAAGAATGTCAAACAACAACTTGTGATACCTTTTATTGAAATGTACCAAGTTTACTTTTCTTGACCATGTGTTTTGAGAAGCTCTGAAAAGGTGGCAGCTTAACACTGATGCATAATTTGTGCCAAAGAGGTTTGAGTGGGCACCAGCTCTAGACACCACTCTGAATAGTGCAGTATGGTGCATATCCTTACTGATCGTGCTTGCAGTCTCTGGTATTGTTCGTGATACACAGAATAAACCGGTATGCATAAAATAACTTAATGAAGACCATGCAAAGTACATCTTCCTTTAAATGTAATTTAGCCTGGCACAATTTTGATTTACAAATCCGCAAATTGTGAAAAACTTGTCTGAACAGATTGTCCATGTTGTTTACCAAGAAATGCTAAACAGAAATATACAACAGATCTAAAATGATTATCTCAGGCTGTAGTTGCATTTAAAGGTAGTTGCCTTCCTTGTTTTATTTTCACCGCTCATTTGAAGTTTAGATTTCTTTGCTCCATACAGTTTAAAGAAACTGCAAGCACATTTAGAGCAAATTGGGTTGTGCAACACCTGTAAATAACCTTCAAAACCTAGCCCCACATTCTGTTTTACATCACTTCAAAATAAACCCGTGTCCGTTTTTTCCCCTGAAATTTAGTGGAGTTCACATCTCGATCTGTAATAGAAGCACGTCTCTTATTGTGAATTAGCTTTGTGTACATGTGTTTATCAGTTTATTGTACATTTACCTGTACTTTGTAAAATGTTCTTTGTTTTCTGTAACTTGTCCTCATAACCTTGTTTTCCCCTCCTTACTAGTGATCAGGTTGTTCCTGCTGTGCAATCATCATCACCTGATTGTTGTGAGAAAAAAGAGTCTCTGCTGCCATTCGCTGGGTTAAGCAATCTTGGCAACACCTGCTATTTAAATAGCATACTACAAGTAAGTCTTGTTATTTTGACAGACTTTATTTTGTGGCGACTGATTTTGTTTAACATGTAACTTCCAAACGTAGTTTGGGAGTTCAGTGCTTTGATGCCAGGCAGGGCCCACAGACCGCTTAGTCCCCCATGCCGAGATTTCTCTTGTGACCTGTTGGTTGGGTGACTTGTTAAAGAATAAGAAATGCCACTGAAAGTCTTATCCACTTTTTTTCTAGCGATTAGATCTGAGACAAATGTTATATGCCTAAAACCACTTCTCTCCTTCAGAACTGCCCAGATAATTAGAGATGTGGCTTGGTGCACCACTCTTTGCAAAGATACAAACTTGAGTTGCATAGACAGTGAGCAGGAAATGCCCTCTGCTCTCCTCAAGGAACATTGGACACTGGTTACTTGCTTGCCAATGCCATTTTTTATAGTCATAGCAGTTTGGTTAAAACATTTTAAACCAATAATTAAAGACAAGCAAAATACCCAGACAAAATTAACGGATGGAATCAAAAAGCGTAAGTCTGAGGAACATTGGAGAGGCTCTAGAGAAGTGGGGGAAAATAGAAATGTTAAGTTTTCAGAGGTGTCTAAAGGATTGGCTGTCCATTCCAAACCATCAGCTACAGACACTTTGAATGGTGTGTGTCAAATTCCTACCAACAACATTTCTGTTTTTATTTTTATTGGTCAACAGAAACTGTTTGGGAAGATCAGTTACATCACAGACCAAACTCGCCTCCTCACCTCAACAACCCCACATTACTCCTCTAGTTCTCTAATTTTCTTAATTGGTGCAGTGTCTTCCCTCATCTTGATCATGCTTTTCCTTTCCTTGATCAAGGGGATGAAAGGGAGTTGAGGCTATGACTATCTAGTTTGAGTTGAGCTAGTTTATGATACACATGATAGTAATGAATGTTAAAAATGAAGTTTTCTTGCTACATGAGGTTTTGAAAGCCTCTTAAAACATTTTAGCAGTTTAGTTTTTATCTCACTCACAAACAATTTTCAGGCCAGGTTTTCAATCTTGCTTTGCCTGAGAAAATGGTGGTTTGTAGGAGTAATGAATTTAGATAATTGCACTTTCACCGATTGCAGAAAATCCGCCTTTTCTGCGTGGTCCCCCTGAATTTGTTTTGCCCTGTGCTTGATTTAGAACTTTGTGCACGTTACCACTTGCTAACCGGTAGTAAAGTGCATGTGCCCCTCCCTTTTTAACATGGTCGAATTGGCATACTAATAATTGCTGATAAGTCCCAAATATATGGTGCAAAATGTACCTGGGGCCTTGAAGTTAATTGCCATTATCTTCTTGCAGCACCTATTGTACCATCCTCTTCAGTGACAGTGCAAACATGGCTTTAGGCCTACCATTATATCCAGACTGTAGCAGTGTAAAAACTTAAATTCGACCTGTTGAGATAAACCCTTTTGACAGGTCAAGTCTTCCCGTTTAAATATTAATGTCACCCCTGTGTAGAACGTGTAGTCCACAAGGCAGGGTGCACAGTATTTAAAATAGGACATGTAGAAATTTAATGTTAGCATGTTCTTAAAGTGACTAGCGCCTGAAAGCTATTTTTCACTGTCACATGCCGAGCTGTTCTATGTAGAAAACCAGAGAGCAGATTACAATACTGATACTGTATCTTAGGAATTGGACTACCTAGAAAAATTATTATACAGTTATTTTCAATAGTTATTCAAAATACAATTCCATGGTGAAGTTTGACTTAAATAAATATTAAGGGAAAGTAACTTTTGAAAAGTTAACCTTTGTCCTCCCTGACATTCCTAGATGTTAATTTGCATTTGCTTTCCAGCTTCTCCCAGCCATAGATTAGCATTTGAACAGGTGTGAAATGCTTCCCAGGAGCAAAAATAGGCTAACCTGAATGGGCAGAGATGACTCCTCCTAACCTCATAGAGTATGCAAGGTGGGGCTTTGGGACTGCCTTTGATATCAGTGTCAAATCCTGCTCGATAGGTCTGCTGATATGCATATAATACTTGAAAAGAAGAGAACAGGATGCAAAGACAATTCTTGTGTATCTGCTGTCTGGTTGCTGAAGAATTTTGTTTTTGTCCTAGTAAACTCCTTTCTCTGGGTTTATTGTTGGCACAGTGGCTCCCTCAAACTGGATTTTACTGTTAGATGTGGGAGGACACTAGAATTACCATAGCACACTCACCACAAGACCTCCAGCTTTCAGAGCCCAAGTTTAGTGTGGCTGAAGACTTTTGCCTTCTTGAAAATGCCCAGTGTGTTCATCTATTAGTTAGGGTATGCCCAGGAGTCCTTCACCCACTAGTTAGTCCAAGGCATAAATGTGGAACCTATAGGCCCCACTTCAGAACGCTCCTGGGCCTGAAGAAGAACAGAAGAGGACTGGAACTGCTGTCTGTAACATGAGACGAGCCCTGAAGGACTGGACCTTCTCCCTCTTGTACCCGGGGCAAAGAAGTGAACTCCCTGTTTTATAATGCGGACCTCCCGTTCAAGCTACAGAGATAAAACCGGCTATAAGAGGCCTTTTATTCAGCTGCCCACTGGAGCAGTGCAACTGACCTCTGCTGTTGGCATCTGCCTCACACCCTGTGAACCTCCCCTTAGGGCCTGGGTGGCTTTAGAAGGGTGCCCTGTGGTTGATTGAGACTTAAAGGCCTAAGAAGGTGAAATCTTTGAGCAGGACAAACCTGGTTGGTGTACCCAACCTGCGCTGTCGTGGCTCACCTCAAATTTGCCTAGGGCCCTGCCTACTTACACCATTGACTATAATTGGTGCTTTGTGTTTTTTGGCACTATTTCTGCGTGAAACGTTTAAGATTCATATCGGTGTCCCCCTTGTTGGATTTTTGTCATCTGTTTTTCTAAATCGGTTTAGGATTTATATTGTTTTACAGTTTTACTTTATTGTTTTGGTACTGCAGAAATACTTTAAACATTGAACTAAGTATGCTTGTATGCTCTGTGCCATAGCTACCAGGGGGTTGAGTTAAGGTTAAATTAGGGACTTTGAGGGTTCACCCTGACAGGGGTTGTGATTGTTCCCTGAGATGGCTAGTCGCTCATACCAAATAATAATCCAATTTCTTACGCTGATAATCTGAAAGAGAGAGTTGTCGTGCCAGCATGAGTAATAGTTTTGTAGTTAAAGGATAGCAGGGCTCGAAAAATCAGAAAAATGGTACTAGTCCTGCAAGTCTAGCACCTTGAAAAATCTCAACCTAACTGCAACCTACTTGACCTCAGTATATGAAAGCGGAGCAAATGTGACAAGATAATATTTAAAGGCATCTTTATTGCTCATTCACTTTGTGAGCAACAAAAATGCCTTTAAATCTTATCTTGTCACATTTGCTCCATTTTCAGAGACAGAGGACAAAAGTTAGTTTGTCTTCCTACTCGCCAGAAAGGGCGAGTAGGACCTAAAAATAGCTCGTCCTCATTAATTCTACCTCGTAAATGCGAGTGGATTTGTCGAGCCCTGGATAGTGATTGATTTATTCGATTTTTATAGATTACAGTATGCATTCAAGATGGCACTAGTGATTAAAAGGTCCCGTATGAAAATGTGAGTTTCATTTTTAATTGATTCCACTGACCTGCAAGTGTTAGTTAAAACTCTTTTGCACTGTGAAAATATATGGCTTGGCCCATAACGTTCTCAGTTTGTACACTTTTAGTCAAGGTGCCAGGCTGAATACCTTCACTCTATTTTTTTTTTTTTTTTTAGATCGAGCCACGCTATTTGGTTGTGAAAAACGTATTGTGGGCTTACCAAGAACAGACAGGGCTAGTAACCTGCCCATTACTTACCGTTGGGTGGCTTTACTGTCACCCATTTGCCTAATTCTTATTCAGTGGATTTTGGCGATCCAGCTTGTCAGTCTTTTGTGCCTTCCATGGAGCATAGCCTCTTTACCATCTCTCTGATTGGCTGGCTTCTGTGCTGCCACAGCTTGCTTTTAGGGTGCTATTTTGTACATCTTGTTTAAACATGAGTCTGATTCGAAGTGACTTCCTCATGTGCTTTTTTCCACCCCCCCCTCTTGTGTTGCTCTCTAACGCAATTGCTTCTTTCCTCCCCCATATGCCACTTTACTCAATTAGACCCTTGTTCTCTCCCTAAAGTATATCTTCCAACCTCTCCATTTTTTATTTTATTTTAAACACGTTTGCCCTATGTTTTTAAAGAGAACTTTTATGCCCCCACCTCCCCAACCCTGTATCAAAACTCGGGGCTATGCTATGAGCAGAGACCATGTTATAGTTAGAGCGTTTGTAGGCCCATTATTTACTTGGGATTGGTAAATCTGAATAAAACTAGCGTTTTTTGCCTGGCTGTAAAAGGTTCACCGCTCAGGACATAGTCTTGGCATTTCGTAACTCAAGCATGTGCAGTCTAGTATTTTAACTGAACTGAAAAACAGAAAACCTTTGTCTTCATTAGTATTTAAGATATCCGCCAAATATGTCTTCACACGAGGAAAATAAAGCACGGACTGCAGTTGCGTGGGTCAGGACACAGTGCCTGCCCACGCCTCCCTCTCACCCCACTCACCCCAAAGAGAGCCGCTGTACCCATCTCATTCTTTGATTGGAGAGAAGTAACGAAGCCGCAACAAGATTCATGCTGCCTGATCTTGTCTGGGACAGACTGAGCAGTGGTACTCAGACCCTCATTTGACCCTCCAAGTCTTTTTCTACCTTATTCTACAAATGTTCTCACTTGTTTTCTAAAGTTCTCTGATGCTAGCCTCTCCAGAGGACCCAACTTTACCCACACAACACAGAAGCGCGAAGGATAAGAGGTTGGCTCCTGTAGGTTGCGAGACAATTAAGGCATACATCTATAGAGCGAGGGCATCCCAAAGAATGCCAAGAGAAATGTCCTTTTCTCCTAACATGCACACACCTGCTTAGAGTTTTCTTTAAAGTCTTGTTTACTATGATTGAACCATAAAATATATGAACTGTGGAGTCACAGGTTACATAACCTGTCTTCCTCTCTGGCATGTATTCTAAACATGTCCATATTAAGTAGCGAACACTGAAATAAAGTTGACAGGTGCTGGCTTTTCCCCTTTGCTTAAAGCAAAGTTTGCTTCTACAATAGATTTCTTAACCCAGTTTATAGGTGAATTATTTTTTTACCCAAGAAGATACCTGTCATCCTTTTGTTTTTCCAATTGAAGATGGGGTCTGACACTGAAGAGAGTGATCCTATTAAAGCGTATTGAGCATGACAAGTTTTTGGAGGGTGACAAAGCACTGAAAGAGGGCACCCTCTTTTTAGTATATGGATGGCATTTTGTTTGTTTTTAGGTGGGGCGTGGGATATGATTGAAATTAGACTGACAGTTATAGAAGAAGAATGAAATGCTCAGTTGGCTTCAACAAGAATCAAGCCACTGGCCTTCATGTTGACTTCACTTTATCATATTTGAAGCATTAACCACTGTCGGAGTTATCTCAATAACATTATTTGATGGTTTAGTCTGTCTTTGGTATGAAAGCTTAAGGGGCCAGGTGCCTGTTGCACTATTTATGCGTGCCAGCTTTCAGGCTATAATACTACCAAACAGTTCAGGTGTTTCATTTACTTGCTGATCACACACAATTCAGTACAATAAATCTCACTTTTAAATCTTTACACAACATTTTAGAGGTTTTTTTTGCCTTTTGCAGAGCACAGCGTGTAACTTGTAAGTCAGTTGTTCAAATGTTCCAGCGTTTGTTGCACAGATCCCTGTGTAATTTGAAGGTCAGAAGTTTCTATGCTGGCAAATAGTTCAGTGAGTTGTCCACTTCTGAAAACCTCTACATGTAATAAGCAAAGCATGAAATAGATTTAAGCCTTTCAGGGATAACTCTGACTTTCTGTTGCTGATTGAGGACAGAGAAAGGTGATGATTACTACCTATTAGAAAGGGCCCACATATTTCAGTTAGTGTTGCGTGCTATGTAAATTACCCTTATTAATTTAATTATACACAAACACCTGCATATCTAAGATATATTTCATATTGGATATCCTTTGCCTTCAGTAGGCTTGTGATTTTCCTAATCTTTATTAAGAACAGGATGCAACATACAGCACAGCGAGCAATTGATGCATCTCCTTGCTATTATGGTATAGCCACACATTTCTTTACTTTTTATTTAGAAATCTTTTGTCTTCAGATCCTGCCAACAGGCAGTTTTAGCTGGTTGTTATCCAAAGACGTTTTGTATACACTATAAATATTTATAGAGATCTTTGGCTCTGCTCATTCCTTACCATCGCTTATCTTTCTTTAAGCACTACAGTAGAGCACTTAATGACAGCGCAGCAGTCTGCTTGCGAAAGACATATTGTAGGCTGAGAACATAGATGGGCTTCCAGCCTGCCCATTGTTTACGATTGCATTGGAGTTATTGTCACAGTCATTTGCCTGCTGCTTGTTCTATGGCGTTTCCTAGTCCATCTTGTGTCTGCCCCTCCCCTGGAGCACTGCCAATTTGTGTTCTACTGCTCACTTTCAGAGAAGTAATTTTTTCTTAAGGACTCCACAAAAGTGCGTATATTTTCCAACTGTCTCCCTAGTGTGCTTCTCTCCCCCTAACCCCGGCTCCGTTTTGCTGTCTCTCACCATTGCTCCCCCCTCAGGCCCCCCAAGTTCTGCGTTGCTCTCTCTCTCTTGCTTGTTTGCTTTTCTCCACCCCTGTGCGCTCTCTCGCCAGTTTGCTTTTCTCCACCCCCACCTGTACCGTCCATGTTGCTTCCCCCAACATTGCTTTGGCACATGTGTTGCTTCAGCCCTCCCAACACATTGTTGCCTACCCCAACCCGTTTTTTAGGTCTCGCCTGCGTTGCAGCGCGCATGCGCTGCTTCGCCTTGGCGAGAACTATTGTTGTCGCTTTTGTGTCCGGCTTCTCTGGAAGCGGGGTTGGTGTCCGCCCTGTCGCCCTTAGGCCCCGCCCACCCGTCATCTGTTGCTCGCGAGTCAAGGGAGGAGATGTGCACGCGCCTGGACGGGAAACAGCTTTCTGGTAGCGGGCCCCGCCCACCCGTCGTCTGTTGCTCGTGCGTTGTGTCCTTGCCTCATGCTCGAGCCGCAGCCTTATCGCCCCACCCGCCCGTCGTCTGTTGCTCGTGCGTTGTGTCCTTGCCTCACGCTCGAGCCGCAGCCTCATCTAAGTATTGCGGCTGCACGCATTTTTAATTAAACATCGGTAAACAGCTACATACCGCTTTTGACGGGGCATTTGAACCACTTTTCCTTTTGTGATACTGATTAGGAACAGAGATATAGGGAACATTGTCCCCTTGTTCTAAAACGTCGAGCGCAAACTCGGCAACACCTGCATCAGATCTGAGTGTGGGAACTTCCTGGGTTTCTGCCCCAGGTGTGGGTGGTCGATACACGTGGGCGCTGCTATCCTGAGTCACTTCCGGGTTAAAGCTTTAAACCAATGGCAACAACTCGTGTACAATTGTGTTCCGTGCACATTCGGTATCTGTGCTGTACCATCTCAGTACCGCTAAACGCCACGCAGAGATATAAGTATCGTCAATTCTCCAGTATTGGGATATCTTTCATAGATTCACATGCCTGAATCATTCCCCGTCGTTGGAGTGGGAGTCCCACGGTACATAAAATAGCAATAAACATGCATATAGAAACCATACTATAGGTAACCTAGAACCAGGAAGTAAAATAGCCAGAAGTTAAAAGGAAAAAATCCTCCACTTTCATGACTCGTCCAAGTCATTGTGTATAGTCCAAACTACAGCCAATCAGGCGACAGCACCCTTAGAATGCTCTCCTCAGAGGCTCAGGCTCTCAGATTTTCTACCGCACGTCGTGTGAAGGGAGTCTCCCTGAGCTCTGCTCAGTACTTTTCAGGTTTCTTCAGAAATTCTTCATTTTATGATGTCTTCCTCTAAAAAATCTCTCTTTCGACCATGTGAATCTTGTGGGAAGCTCCGGCTATTTTCAGAAGATCCCCACAAGAAGTGCATTTATTGCTTGTATCCTGACCATCAGGTGAGAGACTGTAAAATCTGCAGAACTTTCCCACAAAAGACTCTGAGGGACAGAGAGGGACGTCTACTTCTGTGGTTACAGAAGATTAAAGATCAAGACAACCCCTTATCTGAAATTGGGAGTATTGCCTCTGCTAAGACTACTTCCTCTAGGAAGAGGACTGCTGACACGGATTTATCTTCTCCTGGGGCTAAGGTGGTAAAGAAACAGCACACTTCTAAGAGTGCTGAGCTGCCTTCTACTTCAAAGAAGACTCTTCCACCTTCTAAGAGTAATACTCTGCCATCTGTGCCCCCGAGAAAGACTGTGAAGTCTAAGGCTCCAAAACCAGTTTCTGACAGAGATTTACCTCAGAAACGGGGTCCCTCGTCTACGAGTTCGACGACGATATCCTCGTCGGCGAAGCCTGCCGTCGCCACGACGTCGACTGCTACTTTCTCGTCGCCGAAGCTTCAGATGTTGATGTCGTCGGCATACTCGCCGTCGACGCTGGTGTCAGTCTCCGTGAGACCAGTCCCGTCGACGAAAGAAGTGGTCTACCGTCGGCGTTCCTTCGAAGATTAGAAGAGTGTCGTCGACGGCCGCCGTGTCGTCGACGATCACCTCATCGCCCATCTCGTCGACGATTGCTTCGTCGACTCTACAGCTGTCTTCTTGCACAGCTCTTCAGATTTGGTCTTCGTCTACGACCACAGCATCCTCTACATCGTCTACGACACCGCTTACGCAGCTGCCTCCATTGACAACAGCGCCTTCTTTGCTGCAAAGACGTGGATCCTCCTTGGAGGTTCTTTCTCCAATTCGCACCTCTCCTGCTAGAGTTCCTCTACTGTTACCTGACCAGTTACTGGATTATGGTGAAGATGATGAAGAATCGGATGAGGGTGAGAGATTTCGTACTGCTACTAGTCCTTCTGAGCTCTTTATTAAATATCAAGATGTGGATCAAGAGGACGATCCCTGCCCGGAGACTGTTCTTCCAGCTCCTGATCCAACAATTCCTACAGCCCAAATGCCGTTGGCTCTTCTAAATAATCTGCAGTACATGTTGGACGATTATTATCGCCGTTTCCCTCCATCTGAATCGGCTGATTCTGTACCACATACACCCGTTCCTCAAGCTTCATCAGCATTGAGGTCGTCCATACCAGATTCTCCGGTACCTTCACATCACTCTCAGGAAGCTCACACCACTGACGATGATAGGGAAGAAGGAGACAGATCACTCCTTACGGAATGGGATGACTACCAAATTCAAACTCCATCTCCTACTCCCGCTCCGGTCGACTCTCCTCCAGTCGACATCGGAAGTTTTCATCTTCTCATGGAGAGGGCAAAACAACGATTCCTCCTTCCTATGGAAACAAAGGACGATTGTTTTCTTTACGACTTTAAGGATCAACCGAGGAAACAAATAGTCTATCCCCATTATTGATTTCATTTGGCAGGAAGGATTAAAAGTCATGAAAGCTCCTGCTTCTATTCCTGCAGTCCTGCCCCGCATCGAAAAGAAATACAAGGCACCAAACAATTCGCCAGCATGTCTGATAGGTCAGCCAAAGGCAGATTCCGTTGTCACCCAAGCAGCACAACGACTAGCACGGAATCCCTCCTCTCCACTATCAGCTCCTCCCGATCGGGATGGGAGACGTCTGGGCGCCATTGGGAAGAAGGTTTCGACCATGGCAGCAACGACCGTCCGTGCAGCTAATTCACTGGCTATCTTAGGCCGATACGACATACAAATGTGGTTGGACATTTTTCCCTACATCAACATGTTGCCTGAGCCCTCTAAGTCAGAGGCGCTTAAAATTCTTCAAGAGGGGGAACGAATCTCGGCTGAGATTATTGATTCGGCTGTGGACGTTGCGTCTACAGGTTTTCGACAACTGGCAGGTGCTGCAGTCCTGCGGCGACAGGGCTGGTTAAAATCCACATCATTTCGCCAGGAGGTCCAGGCTAAGATAATTGATATGCCTTTTGACGGCGAGTCTCTTTTTGGTCCACATGTTGACGAGGCCCTTCAGACCATTAAAAAGGATACAGAGACATCAAGATCTCTCGGGACTCTTCAGTTTCGGAAACAGCCTTTTCGTGGCGCTAGAGGCTGTGGATCCTTCTCTATGCGAGGAGGTTATAATCAACAAAGACAATACCAGTCTTTTCAGAGTAACCAACGTTACTCTTCCAAACGCCAGCAATCCTTCAGGCAGCAACCAACACTCTTACTCACAAAACAGAAGAAAATCTTCCTACCGCGGACGGAATACGTCTAAGAAACAGTGACAACTGCCACCTGCTCTACCGCTACCCCTTTTAAAAGTTGGAGGAAGAATCTCCCGTTTTTACTCCAACTGGTCGGCTATTACAACAGACAAATGGGTCTTGGACATTGTGGCCAGAGGTCATATTTTGGAGTTTGTAAAACTTCCTCCGAATTCTCCTCCCAAAGGCCCACCTCTAGCTCACCTCGCAGAGCTTTTTTCCCAAATAAATTTGATGTTACGAAAAGGAGCGATCAAAGTAGTTCCCCAATTGCAAAGAGGAACCGGGTTCTATTCCAGATTTTTCCTAATAAAAAAGAAATCGGGGAATGGCAACCCATTCTAGATCTTCGTGCCCTCAACAAATATTTAAAGAAGTTATCCTTCCGGATGCTGACTCTTCAAGAGATCCTTCAACTCCTCACTGCGGGGATCACATGACCACCCTCTACCTCCAAGACGCTTATTTTCAAGTACCAATTCTACCCAGACACAGAAAGTTCTTGAGGTTCAGAGTGGCTGGCAGGGACTTCCAGTTCAAAGTCCTTCCTTTCGGACTACGTTCAGCACCCAGGGTCTTTACCAAGGTCTTAGCACCGGTGGCTGCACACCTCCGTCTGGAGGGAATTCAAATGTTTCCTTATTTAGACGATTGCCTTATCAAGGCGAATTCTTTCACACTCGCAAATGCCCATACTCTGAGATGTCTGTCTCTTTTCCAATCGCTGGGTCTCTCCGTCAATTTCGACAAGTCTCATCTCGAACCATCGCAAAGGAGAACGTTCTTGGGAGCCACCTTAGACACTGCTGACACAAGCATTTGTCTCAAACGAAAGACAACTGAAACTTTGCAAACTCGCCCAACTACTGCGATCAAAAAGGTGCGTTTCAGTCCGTCAATTCAAGTCACTTCTGGGGATGCTTTCATCCTGCATTCCCCTGGTCCCCAACTGCCGTCTCAAAATGAGACCTCTGCAAGAGGAGCTCAACAAACAGTGGTTACAGATCTCGGGATCCTTCGACGATCTCATCCACATCACTCCTCGGATTCGAGAAGCTTTGCGCTGGTGGACCTGCAAGAAGAACGTGACAGCAGGCTGCTCATTCCTAGTATAAGCTCCAAGTTACGTCATCACCACGGACGCCTCCCTCGAGGGATGGGGAGCACACCTGCAAGGACTAACAGTCAACGGCAAGTGGAATGTTCAACAACGGACTTGGCATATCAACCTCTTAGAGTTGCTAGCTATCTTCCCTAAAATCTTTTCGCACCATCATTCTGGGAGCATCAGTGTTGATTCGGACGGACAACACGACAAGTATGCACTACTTGAACAAACAAGGAGGGACAAGATCCGCTCTACTATCTCAGCAAGCCCAGCAAATTTGGGATTGGGCTATCCGACATCGGATAAATCTGACGGCAGTCCATGTCCCGGGAGTTTCCAACGTCCTCGCGGATTCCATCAGCAGGTCGACAATTTCCAATCACGAGTGGGAGCTCCGTCAACCAACTTTGAATCTTATTTTTCAGAGGTGGGGTCGACCCGATCTGGATTTGTTTGCGACCAGTCGGAACCGCAAATGCCCATTCTTCGCAAGCTGGCTTCCCCACAAAGGCTCGTGCAGGAATGCGTTTTTGATGAACTGGTCGCAGATCTATGCTTACGCTTTTCCACCGATACCGTTGATGAAGGAGCCGTGTCGCCTAATACTCATAGCTCCCAGGTGGCCTCGCCAGTTCTGGTTCACCGAACTCCTCCTTCTCTCCGTATGCGATCCCATTCAGTTGCAACCAATACCGAACCTTCTATCCATCCAGAATGGACAGATCTGCCACCCGGATCCTGTATCCCAGCGCTTAGTGGCCTGGCACCTGAACACCTTGAATTCGCTCACTTAGTCATGCCCTCGGACTGTAGGGAAGTCTTAGCCAATGCTAGAGCGCCTTCCACAATCAAAACACACAGGCTCAAATGGAAACGTTTTTGCCTGTGGTGTCAAGCCGCCAACATTCATCCAATCCATGCAAAACCGGAACAAATTTTGCCTTTCTTTTTACATCTGACAAGATCAGGCCTATCCCATTCTACTCTTAAAGTATTCTTAGCGGCTATCTCAAGATTTCGGCAGGATGGTTCCAACTCTCTTTACTCCTCTAGGATCATTCAGCAGTTCTTCAAAGGATTGTTTCGTATGTTTCCGCCCATTCGCCGTCCACCTCCATCCTGGCATCTTAACGTGGTGCTCTCACAACTCATGCGACACCCCTTTGAACCTATTCATAGGACAGATTTGAAGTTTCTTTCATGGAAGGTGTCTCTCACATCAGCTAGGCGGGTCGGTGACATTCAAGCCTTCACTATCAAACCACCTTTCCTTCAATTTACCAGGAACTCTGTAGTGTTACGCACTAACCCCACTTTTATACCTAAAGTACCTTCGGATTTCCATCTCAACGAACCGATCATTTTAAAGACAATCTTTCCTAATCCTAAATCACCTGTGGAAAGAATTTTGCATACTCTTGATGTCAAGAGATGCCTAAAATTCTATTTACAACGGACAGCCTCAATACGAAAATCTGATCAGCTATTTATAGCTTATGGACAGATGCGTAAAGGTCACCCAATATCCAAACAAACCATTGCTCGTTGGATTTCTGCTGCAATTTGTTTCTGTCATCAGCAAGCAGGCAGACCATTACAAACCACTCCGAGAGCGCATTCTACTAGAGCAGTCTCTTCCTCTACTGCTCTCTTTGCTGGTGTGCCTCTTCATCAAATCTGCAGAGCTGCTACTTGGTCCAGCAGGCACACCTTTACCAAGCACTACTGTCTGGAGGCTGCCAGCAATGCAGACACGTCTGTGGGACAAGCGGTTCTCAGTAATCTTTTTAAATAAGGCGAGCCTCTGTTTTCCCCTCCTCCTCTTGGGTATTTTCTTACGTACATATCTTCTATGATTGTTTTTAGATATGTAGATATATACTTATATATAGATCAAAACAAAACCCTTTCAGGCATAGAGTGACGAATAAATTATGCAAAAACAGAAGCAGAGAACTCTGGGTAGTTCTCAAGTTTAGGTGGAAAGCAGCTCCAGTAAGAGCACTCTCAACACCAGCGACACTCTAAATTTGCTCACCTCTAATGTCTGATTTTCTATCAAAGTTTTTAAGCATAGGATTAGCGCAGTGCTATCCACGCCGAGATAGAAAGGGACAAAGTCCTTTGCCATTTTTAAAGCAAAGTCTTTAAGCATAGGATTAGCACAGTGCTATCCCTGCCGAGCTGTAAAATGCCCAAAGCCTTTTACCACTCCAGGCACAGTATTACAGCTTTGGATTGGTAAAATACCATCCAAGCCAACCTGAAATGAAGGGAATTTAATTCCCCATCTTAAAACGCGCATACGGGGCCTGTTTGCACACATGTCACCTGAAGCCCCGCCTCCTCCTTCACCACTGTGCAAACGCGCCCTGTGGCGCGTTTTAAGTTGGCGAATTAAGTCCCCTTGAATCCTGAGGGTCCCTGGAGTCCAACTAGCCCACCATGTACCTCAAAAGCGCCACAGAGCTGCGTTGCAGAGAGGTGTAAAAGGGCGTGGCCTCTGTACACCTCTCTGCAACGCAGCCCCTGGCGCATACTGGAGGTTCCTGGTGGGCTAGTTGGCCCCCAGGGACCCCCAGTATTCAAGGGGTAATTGCCCCTCTGCAAACGCGCCAGGGGCGCGTTTGCAGAGTGGTAAAGGAAGGGGCGGGGCCTGCAGCACGATCGTTTTTTGTTTTTTTTTTTAAATGCTTTTTTCTGCCCAGGGGTCCTTGTGGGACCCCTGAGCAGACCTAGGAGGTCAGGGTGTTTCTACCCTGCCCCCTTTGTGCGTTTTGCGCACTTGTTTCTGTGCCTCGGTTCTACCAAGGCATAAAATGGCTGCCAACACTTCCTGATTTGGAGTGTTGACAGCCAATTAGCATGCAGATCGGGACGGTGCGCTCAGGGTGCGCGAATCCGACGCGGCCATAGATATATATGTGATTTTCCTTTTGATTTTCTCAGGAACTACTGAACGGATTTACACCATTTAACAAAAAGGGTTCTTTCTGAACCAAGAACTACCTCTTTGCCAAATTTGGTGTAATTCCGTTCAGCAGTTCGGGCTGTAGCCGTGGCTAAAGTTTCCTATGGGAAAATGAATGGGGAAAACACGTTTTGGGACCCCCCTTTCTTCTCGGCCCCCGCTTGACGAATCACCCCGAAACTTTCAGGGTAGGAGCGGGCCATAAAGTTTGAAAATTTCGCGAAGATTCGTCAACCGACGCAAGAGTTATTTCAAATAGAATGTTGCGGATTTCCTATGGAAAATAGGTCCTAACTATAACTATCTACTGGCGACCGCCAGTAGATAATATATAGATATATAGATATAAGTTTTAATATCGGTAATTTCTTATTACTGTTATGTGATTAGACTTATGTTATGTTGACAATCTTACGAATTGTGTTATGGAAGTACTGCTTTCTATTCTGATTCAGGCATGTGAATCTATGAAAGATACCCCAATACTGGAGAAGAACAAATGTTACTTGCCTGTAATCTGTGGTTCTCAAGTATTGGTATCTTTCATAGATTCACATGCAACCCACCCACCTCCCCTCGGAGGCTCTTCTATGCTCTTTTTACTCTGGATCACACTTGTGCTAGAAAATCTGAGAGCCTGAGCCTCTGAGGAGAGCATTCTAAGGGTGCTGTCGCCTGATTGGCTGTAGTTTGGACTATACACAATGACTTGGACGAGTCATGAAAGTGGAGGATATTTTCCTTTTAACTTCTGGCTATTTTACTTCCTGGTTCTAGGTTACCTATAGTATTGTTTCTATATGCATGTTTATTGCTATTTTATGTACCGTGGGACTCCCACTCCGACGACGGGGAATGATTCAGGCATGTGAATCTATGAAAGATATCCCAATACTGGAGAACCACAGATTACAGGTAAGTAACATTTGTTCGTAGGACTTGCCTCTTAGTTTGACGCAAAAGGTAAAACTACAATTACTAGAATGCATAGGGCCGTGAGCGAAGACGCTCCAAGTCAGAGACACGACATATATATAGTCTTTGAGATCCATAGCTACCAAGATACCCAGGTACATGTGTAAGAAGTTGCTGCAGTCCAGGTTTTTTTCTTTGAATTCTGGGACATGTAGTCCTGGTTTTAAAATGGAGTAACAAGACCGCAAGTCCCAGAATTAAAATAAAAAACCTGGACTAGAGCTTCTCATCACACATGGACATGGGAAACTTGACATCCGCTGGGGCGGGTGTGTTGTCTTGAATGAAGGAGCAGATGTGCTCTGCATGCACTGCATGTCCCTTTTTACTTTATTGTAAACATTGCATTTCTGTGCATATGAGCACCAGATGCGGTTTGTGTATGATTGGTGTCATGTCTGTGCTTTGTTTCACATCAAGTGGATTTGTGTGAGGTATGAGTTATGTAAGACGTTTTGACAAATGGGGATTGGCTGGCGTGTCCTGCACATGAGCCGTGTGCATGATCAGGGACGTGCAGCCGTTTGGTTGTATGCTCAAAATGTTGACTTGTGGAGCTGACTCTAAGCACATCGCAGTAGTGAGAAGAGATGGCTAGAGACTGAGACTGCTTGGAACAGGCTCTCTTCACGTACTGATTTGCTGTTTTGTGTTTGTAGCCAGTGCGTACCAATGGCGCTGTCAGTTAAATGCATTTTTTAAAATTTAGTGCAAACTCGATATGTAGGTATTGCAGCGATTTGCACACCACATACGTTACAGATGAAAACATTCGTTTTTGGTAGGTGGGCGGAGATTGTTATTCCTGATAACTGTGTGGGCGGAGTCAAGGCTGCTCTCCTTAGGTCCGTGACTCCGGTTGAGTGGAGCTAATGGCGCCGTGCCGTGACGGTGCAGGGACGATGGCCAAGCAGGTTCTTGTCCTGACCGAGGCACCTACCCTAATGCAGCTGCCAGAGGTGCGGCCCTCAGAGCTGTTGCATTTTTCTGTAGGAGCTCTTCGGGGCATGACCCAGGGCAAACCGGAGGCACAGAGCTGTAGGGTAGTGGTAGATGGTATGCCATTGGTGTATGTGTGCGTGGTGCCCGTCTGCAGTGTGTGTATGCAGTGCCTGTCTGCGGTGTGTGTGCGTTGGCTGTCTGCAGTGTGTGTGTGCGTGCGCGTCAAGTAATCAGTATTAACTGAACAGACACAAATGAAACAAGATAAAAATACATTTTAAATGCATCTTTATTGCTCAATCACGTTCTGAACTCCAGCACAGGTATTTTGGGGTGCTGCAGCTCCACCTGCACCCCTAATTCGAGTGCCTATATCCGGATCATGTTGAAAATAATACTCCAAATATTACTTCTGCAAAAAGCATAGATTCTTTCAAAACTCTGCTCCTGAAAGTGTCGAGATTCACTCACAGCTATGCTCATGTGTGGAAGAGAAAAGTGTGTGACTGGATATCTACTCACAGTATCTCTTGTAGAGGCATACGATGCCCATTCCTGCAGGCACATAGCTCACAAATAAAAATCTGCATGTTCTTTTATTGCTACATTAAAACCGAGAACTCATTTTAGTCTATAAAATATCCCATTAGTTCTCTTCCAGGGGATACTCATCAATAGTCATAAGCACTGAATTATCCCCGCCCATCTGCGGGATCCCGGAGCATATAGAAATATACATATATATATGAGTATGTTGGGGGATCACAAGTGCATAGCACTTCCGCGACATACATATATACATGTATATAAATACATAAATATGCAGCCTAACAAATTCCAATAAGGCAAAATGCCAAAATTACAAAGGTTTTCCTGTACAGACAATCTCCTATATACACTCTGTAATAGAGAACATACACTGTAATAGTGTTATGCAAGAAAAACCTTTATTTTCAGAAAAGAAAACATGTAATAGCAGGCAGTTGGCCCATAGGCTGCATAGCTGAATAAATATCACCGTACAGTAAAACACTGGCACCTTGCCTTTAAGGCTTCCAAGAACTTGGACACTTTGCCTTTAAGGCCTCCAGGAGACCCTCTGCTCCCATCATGCACCACAGGTGACAGTTAGGTCAGTTCTTTTTCCGGCTCCTTCTATGAGGATCCTGGAGCTTGAGCTCGACAGTTTTTCTGACTTTTCTGTCGAATTGTTTTCTTTAGTTTTTACGATTTTCCTGTGCTGGCAGTGTTTTATTATCATTCTCTGACAAAACTTTTTCTGTCAGAATGCCAGCTCTTTTCGAAAATGTCCATCCTGTGGAAAGAAGATGGCCATCTCTGATCCACACTCTGTGTGTATCGCTTGTCTTCCTTCCAGTCACAAGCCTGACACTTGTTACCATTGTAGTAAGTTTTCTACGAGGACTCTTCGCGACAGGGAGAGGATTCGCCTTCAGGCTGTGATCGAGAGAGGAAAACCCGGCTGGGAAGTGGCCTTGCGTGTCAAGAGCCCTCCTCTCTTCAAGAACATCGACGCCAACATCATTCTGCCTCTTCAACATCGAGGAAACGGCAGATTCCGGATCAGCTCACCGCCGACGTCGTTGCCGCCGTCCGAAGAAGAGAACGACACAATCTCCGACGCCGAGACGGCGTGAGTCTCCGTCGCCGAGAAAGGTATTGACGTCGAAGCATGCTACCTCGGGCTCGAGGTATAGCCATGGCAAAGACCGATCGACGTCAAAACATCCATCGACGTCGAGACATCCGTCGACGTCAAGGCACTCTCCGTCACCTCCCGTAGGTCGACGTCGAGAAGTTTGCCGACGGCAAGGGTGCCGCGAGACCAGTCGGCGTCGAAGACGGCGAAGCTAGCTGACGTCGAGGAGGCGAGTACGTTCGACGTCGAAGTCCCTGAGTAGACGGTCGACGTCGAGGACACCTTTGAGGGAGGTGAGGTCGCCGTCGAGGGCAGCGAAGTCCTTAACTCCTCCTAGACATCATCCCACGTCAAGGGAGAAGTCGACGTCGAGGGAAAACCAAAGGTCGACGTCGAGGCGCTCGACGTCGAGAGCTAAAGAGCCTGCTGTTGCCTCGGATGAGGTTAGAGCTGCATCTCTATCATCAAAATCGGGATCTTCTCCAGGACTGCATATTGTCCAGATCTCCCCGGAAGGCTCTCCGGTGGTTGGTGAAGATGCACGGCGCAGGAAGCCTAGGGCCCTCAGTAGCCCGGGGTCTGATTTTTCCCGTACCTATTCTCCCTTCACGCTTGTCATCCCCTAAAACGCCTAGAAGATCAAGATCACCGACTGTGTTTTCTTCCAGAAGGAGGACTCCAAGCAGATCACGATCTTCACATGCTCTGCATGCTAGATCAAGGGACAGATCTCGCTCTTATCATTCTTCTCCGAAGAGGAGGCGGCATAGGTCTCCCACCCGGTCTTCTTCCACCAGGTCCTCTATCAGAGACTATTCTCCAACTTTGACAGCTACACCTCCGTCAAGAGTTTCTCCAATCGATGACATCAGCACTTTTAGTGAAGTTCTCTGTAGAGGAGCCGAATAAGCTGAACATTTCTATGTATGTCCCGACTGTTACCTCCTCAGTGATTTTTGAGACTCTTCATCATCGCTCCTCGACTCGGCCTTTGCTTCCTCTTGTCCCAGGCCTTCTCGAACCTGCTATGCAAACTTTTTGACACCGGCAACGGTGGGAGCTGTTCCTTCCCGAATAGCCAAAAGTACAAGGCCCGGACCAAGATCCGTTGTTCCTTAGATCGGATCCTCCTCCGGATTCCATCATTGTGGCGGCGGCTAGAAAGACGCACTCAGCTATGTCTTCCTCCTCAGCGCCTCCGGATAAGGATAGTAAACTGATGGATTCTTTAGGTAGAAGGATGTGCAACACTTCAGCTTCTATCATGAAGGTCTCCAGTTCCTCCGCTCTGCTGGGGAGGTATGATAGATCCTTGTGGGATTCACTGGGACGTTTTGCAGACAAACTCCCAAAAGAGGACCAGCAAGACTTTAGAGAAATTCTACAAGAGGGAGGTCTAGTGGCTAATCAGGTGATTAGTGCTTCCGCTGACTCATCTGATCTGGCTGCCCACGGATACTCCCATGGTATCTGTTCGAGGCGTTCTGCTTGGTTACGATTGACTGGCCTCAAACCCGATGTCCAGCGGAAGATAACCAACCTGCCTTTCAACGGGTCTTCTCTCTTCGGGCCACATGCGGACGAAGAAATGGCAAAGATGAAAGCAGAGCTGGACACGGTGAAAGCTGTGGGTCTCGAAAAACGGAAGGAATTCCGTAGGCGCTCCCGTCCCTATGATAAACGCCCGTTCCAACAGAGGGTTCAAACCCTCAATGGTCGGCTCAGGGTCAGCAGCAGCAGAGGTCTCACTTCCACCAACGGAGACCAGGAAGAGGAAGAGGGACCAATAGACAGCAGGCCTCTACCTCAAAGCAACCATCAAAACAATGAGGGAGTGCTTCCTCTAGACACGTGTTCCACTCCGGTAGGAGGAAGTATCGCATTACATCTGGAGGAGTGGAGAAACATAACCATCGACAAATGGGTGTTGAACATTGTTCAAGATGGATACTTGCTACGGTTCAAGATCCCACCTCCTTCGGTTCCTCCAGAAGGACGAGTCCGCTTGTGTCATCACATTTTACACGAGGAGGTAAACGGCCTTCTACAGAAAAAAGCCATGGAATACGTCCCTGTTCATCAGAGGCGCCAGGGAATATACTCTCGATATTTCCTGGTCAGAAAAAAAGGTCCGACAGTAGAATTCAGACCAATTCTGGACTTGCGCATCTTGAACAAATACATCCGCAAAGAGAAATTTCGAATGCTTGCCCTTCACCAGATCTTTCCCCATCTACATCAAGGAGACTGGATGTGCTCCATAGATCTGCAGGACGCTTATTTCCACATTCCAGTGTCCAGAAAACATCGAAAATTTCTCCGTTTTCAGGTTGCTCTACGTCACTTCCAGTTCCGAGTCCTACCTTTCGGACTGAAGTCAGCCCCACGGACTTTTTCAAAGTGCATGGCAGTGGTGGCAGCTTTTCTCCGCAGACACAAAATATTTGTTTACCCGTATCTGGACGACTGGCTTCTGAAGAGTGCAACTCCTTCCCTGCTTCAGTCTCATCTCTCCTACAGTCTCCAGTTAATGAACAAGTTGGGTCCACGAGTCAATTTCAAAAAATCGATTCTCAATCCGACCCAGAACATTCACTACCTAGGGTCGTCGCTGGACACCGCGGAAGCAAGCGTGTGTCCTTCGGCGGAGAGGTTTTCATCAATCAGGATCAAATGCAGAGAACTCCTGCGGATTCGCCACCCAACAGTCCGACAAGTGTCCTCTCTCCTGGGTTCGATGGCTTCCTGCATCTTCATAGTTCCCAATGCCAGATTGCACATGCGTCCCCTGCAGCAAGCTCTGGAGGACCAGTGGGTGCAAGCTTCGGGCAGCTGGGAGGATCGGATCACTCTGCCCCAGTCTGCCAGGGACTCCATTGTGTGGTGGACAAGGCGATCACATCTAATGAAAGGTGTTCCCTTCCATCAAGAGACTCCGACTCAAACTATAGTGACAGACGCCTCCCTGCAAGGTTGGGGCTCTCATATGAATCACCTTCAAGTGCAAGGGCTATGGTCGGACAAAGAAAAGGGATACCATATCAATTTTCTGGAGTTGAGGGCTGTCCAACTAGCCCTAAAATCCTTTTTCCTTCTCTTCAGTCCAACTCCCTCTTGATTCAGACAGACAACACCACGACGATGTTTTATCTGAACAAGCAGGGAGGCACCAGGTCCAGAATTCTGTCTCAGGAGGCACAAGCCATTTGGAAGTGGCTTCTGGCACGGCATCTCACCATCACGGCTGTCCATGTGCCGGGCGTCCTAAATGTACAGGCGGACTTCCTAAGCAGAGAGTTCGTAGAAGCGCACGACTGGGTGCTAAACACCGAAGTGGCTCAGGATATCTTTCAAAGATGGGGTGTGCCGGACATAGACTTGTTCGCAGATGCAACAAACGCCAAATGCCCCGTCTACGCGTCCAGGTATCACCAACCAGGTTCAAGCGGGAATGCTCTGTTGATAAAATGGTCTCAGAGCTTACTCTACGCTTTTCCTCCACTGCCTCTCATTCCAGCAGTGATCACGAAGTTCTACAAGTCCAACACCAGGATGATTCTGATCGCTCCGGAGTGGCCACGCCAGTGGTGGTATCCGGATCTTCTACAACTTTCCGAGTTCCGCAACAGAGATTGCCTTGTCGTCCGGACCTACTATCCAAGAGCCAGGGGAGAGTGTTTCACCCCAACCTTCCTTCCCTCAGGCTGACAGCATGGCTCCTGAAGTCTTGCAGTATGGTCACTTAGACTTGCCAGCGGACTGTATGAACATACTTAAGGAAGCTAAAAGACCTTCTACCAGGGTTTCCTACGCTTTCAAGTGGAAACGTTTTTACTTATGGTGTTTGAATAATGGTCATGACCCAGTTAGAGGGCAGGAACAGGTCATTTTGCCGTATCTCTTACACCTGGCTAAGTCGGGCCTGCAGTTTACATCTATCAAGGTACACTTAGCAGCAATAACGGCATATAGAAAATCACCTTCACAGGTTTCTTTTTTCAAAATGCCAGTGGTGAAAGATTTTCTTGAAGGGTTAAAAAGGTATACCCACCAGTACGAGCCCCTTCTCCTCCTTGGGAGCTCAATGTGGTCCTTACCAAACTGATGGGCGCACCTTTGAACCAATACACAAGTCCTCTTTGCAGCACTTGTCTTGGAAAGTGGCTTTTTTGGTTGCTATCACGTCGGCTCGTAGAGTCAGCGAGATACAAGCATTATGTTGTAAGGAACCCTACACTGTTTTTCACTCAAATAGGGTAGTTCTCAGAACTCATCCAAGTTTTCTGCCAAAAGTGGTTTCAGATTTCCACATTAATCAGGTTATCACTTTGCCTACCTTCTTCTCTAATCCTTCTACACCTCCTGAAAGGGCCTTACACTCGTTAGACCTTAAGAGGGTGTTGAAGTTTTATCTGGATAAGACCAAGGTAATAAGAAAGACGGACCGCTTGTTTGTCAACTACGGCCCCATTAATACAGGATTGGCATCCTCTAAAAGGTCTATTTCAAGATGGATAGTCTCCTGCATATCTCTAGCCTATCAATTAGCTAATAAGTCTCTTCAGGGAAGGCCTAAAGCGCATTCAACCAGAGGAAAGGCCTCTACTACGGCCCTCCTCAGGAACGTCCCTATAGCAGAAATCTGCAAAGCAGCTACATGGCGGTCTGTTCATACTTTCTCTCGCCATTACTGTTTAGATTCAGATGCTCAGGAGGATGCCCAAGTGGGACAAGCCTCACTGAGGAATTTATTTGCTTAATGTCATGTTAAGATGATCTGTTTTTTAATACTATTTGCTCGTCCGCGAGGTAGTGGGTATGGGCTTGCTACTCTATTCAGTGCTTATGACTATTGATGAGTATCCCCTGGAAGAGAAGGATTAGTTACTTACCTGTAATCCTAGTTCTCTTCCAGGGGTATACTCATCAAAGTCATAAGCAACCCTCCCGCCTCCCGGACGAGCATTTTTTAGTAATTGTTAAAAGTTAGTACACCGTGCAAAAAGAACTGACCTAACTGTCACCTGTGGTGCATGATGGGAGCAGAGGGTCTCCTGGAGGCCTTAAAGGCAAAGTGTCGAAGTTCTTGGAAGCCTTAAAGGCAAGGTGCCAGTGTTTTACTGTACGGTGATATTTATTCAGCTATGCAGCCTATGGGCCAACTGCCTGCTATTACATGTTTTCTTTTCTGAAAATAAAGGTTTTTCTTGCATAACACTATTACAGTGTATGTTCTCTATTACAGAGTGTATATAGGAGATTGTCTGTACAGGGAAAACCTTTGTAATTTTGGCATTTTGCCTTATTGGAATTTGTTAGGCTGCATATTTATGTATTTATATACATGTATATATGTATGTCGCGGAAGTGCTATGCACTTGTGATCCCCAACATACTCATATATATATGTATATTTCTATATGCTCCGGGATCCCGCAGATGGGCGGGGATAATTCAGTGCTTATGACTTTGATGAGTATACCCCTGGAAGAGAACTAGGATTACAGGTAAGTAACTAATCCATACTGCTCATCTTCCAAGTCCTTCTTTCGATCTGCTCCTATTTAGTTTCTTTTTCTTAGTTTGTTTTTCTCTGTTTCTGCCTGTCTCCTCAGTCTCCATAGCTCCCGTCTCTCATACCTTTGTTCTACCTAGGAACTACATATGTACCCTAACTCCACTCTGGCCTCCCAGCTCTTTTTCCTCCCATGTTATGCCCATTTTCTCTCTGTTTATTCTTTCACTGAATCTCTCATAGTTTCTCGCTTTTCTGTTGCAACTGCTTTGTGCCTGACCTCGCTATGTTGCTTTCTCTTTCTGACAGTTTTCCTATTTGTCACTCATGCTTTTTCTATGCAGATAAATGCAGATCAATGGGACGTTTCTTTAGATGAGGCGAATGGTCCTCAGAAGCTCCTCACTGCTGATGTTGGGTGAGTTGCTCCTAGGACAGGTGGTTGCTGTTTTCCAGGCGCTAGATAATCAGCAGCATCCGGTCTCCATCCTCTAGGTCTAGAAACAAATCATGGGCTCAGCGAGGGAACGGCGTCCGAAGTATGTTTAGACAAGCATTTGCAATACAATAGGTCTCGCATTTGCGAGAGTTTAAGCTATTAGGATTGTAAATGGCAATGCCTTTTATTTACGTTTTAAAACTCAAAACATAAATAAAAGGCATTGCCCTTTACAATGCTAATAGCTCAAACTCATGTAAATGCGAGACCTATTGCATTGCAAATGCTTGTCTTTTTATTTACTGATCCAACTCTGGGAGGATAAAAAAAAAAAAAAAGTTGGCTGCGTCATTTAATTGGAACACGCATGTGTGGTGTGCGTGCCTACAAAATGTTGCTGCAAGCCACGCCATAGGCTTTATTTTTCATTTCTTCTCTTTAACCATGCTGCACAGCTCCCATGGTGACCATAACAACGGACGCACATCACAAGGCTTGAGGAGTGCGCATGAACAACCTAAAGATCAGGGGCCTTTGGAGCCCAGCGGATGCAGTGAAACACATAAACCTACTGGAACTCAAGATGGTCTTTGTAGCATTGAAAGCCAACCAGGCACACATAAAAGGACAGGCAGTGCTGATCCAGACGGACAACACGACAACAATGTTCTACTTCGACAAACGGAGAGGAACGAAGTTCATACTATCAAAACTAGCGTAAGAGATATGGCAGTGGGCACTCCGACGGAACTCTACTCTGCTAGCAGTACATCTCCCAGGAGATCAGAACTCCGAAGCAGACAGACTAAGCAGACAAGCAAACACCTTCCCCAAGTGGGAGATAGAAGAGGTGCTGGACAAAGTGTTCAGAAAATTGGGCACTCCCAGCATAGACCTGTTTGCAAGCCCAGAAAATGCAAAGTGCCAAGAATTAGTGTCCAGATTTCCACACCACCATTCCAAATGGAATGCCCTGTTGATAAACTGGTGAGGGAGATTTGCATAAGTCTTTCAACTGATTCATTTTATCCCAAGAGTATTGGACAAATTCAAATATTCAAGGATGTCACTCGCATTCAACGCCCCATAGTGGGCCAGTTAATTGTGTACTCTGGCCTACTAGAGACGTCTATAGGACAGATCATACCCATAAGGGCATCGCAGGATCTGCTAACTAGGACGTGAGGATATAGCATCTGGAGCCATCCACACTCAATCTGTCAGCATGGCTCCTGAATACCTAGAATTCAGACACCTTCAGCTGCCCTCCAGGACACTGGAAATACTTGGGGAGGCAAGAAGGCAGAGTACACAAGTGCTACACAGCCAAGTGGATCAGAGACATCCGTTGATTCAGGAACCACGAGAAGCTAGAAATGAGGACTGAGCACAGCACAGTACTAACATACCTCACCAACCTACTGAACAATAGCCTGACATACGCATCATTGAAGGTCCACTTGACCGCCATAGTTTCATATAGCAGAGGGATAACGTGGAACAGTTTCTTCACACTGCTGGTGGTAAAAAAAAATCTGGAAGGATCGAAGAAGGCGGCACCACTGAGATCGGCACCAACACCAATGTGGAACTTGAACATGATACTCACACTGATGGCAGAACTGTTTGAACCTATGCATAAGGCAGAACTGAAGATTCTAACCCTCAAACATGCCTTGTAAGTTTCAATCACGTCGCTTCGCAGGGTGAGTGCGTTGCATGCACTTACCACCTTAGAACCATACCGTCAAATCCACAAGGACCGTGTAGTTCTAAGAACAAATACACAGCTTCTACCAAAGGTACTATCACAATTCCTCATCAACCATAGCATCTAACTACCGGCCTTCTTCCAAGAACCAAAAGGGCACGACACACCCTGGATGTGCGGATAGCGGTCATGTTCTACCTGCAAGAGAGAGAGACCATAAGAAAGGGGAAACTCTGTCTTTTTTGCCAGGGCAAGCAAAGGTACACCAGTAACAGAAAGGACCATAACAGAACACAGTAGATAGTAGAGGTAATCTAAACTTGGTACACAAGGGTGGAAAAAACTTTGCCTTCTAGGCACAGGGTGCCCTCAACGAGAAAAGTGTGTAACCCTGGCAATCCTATCAAGTGTGCCCATCAGTGGCATCTGCATGGCTGCAACATGGTTACCCACCCACACCTTCACGAAACACTACTGTGTAGACATCCAGATAAACAAGGAAGCACAAGTGGGACAGAGAGTGCTACAACACCTGTTAGCTAGTTCAAGGACATTCCAACCCATTTTCCCCACGGAGTCAAATACTGCTATGTAATCAGTGCACAGCATTTGAATCCAGAAAAGGATTTATGATGCAAAACTAAATGGTGGCTTACCAGTAGTAGTAGTTTTGCAGCTTGAGGGGTTTTCTGGATTCACATGCGACCCACCCTCCTCCCCGGGAATGTGGGGAACAAACAGGTGAGGTGGAAGCCATTCCAAGAAGGAGGATGTTTCCAAATACCAAGTCGCCAAGGGTAAAAAAGAATCTGAAGATAGTGACCATGCACGGGAACTTCCAGGGGGACGTCTGATGTCACACAGGGGTTGCAGTTACCACCAAATGGTGGTCAACAACGCCCAAAAGAAAAGAAAAACAGAAGTCAAACACAATAATCCAGACCCAACCACTAGATGGAGAAATGGGTGCAAAGCATGTGAATCCAGAAAACTCTTCAAGCTGTAAAATTCTCCTACTGGTAAGTAACCGTTTCGTTACTTGAGATACCTATAACTGGTGAGTATCAGTGGGTTTTAAAAGAAAATTTAAAATAGTTTTTGTAACTGACATTCACTTAACTATAATGTCACTTTAATCTTTGTTTTTTTTTTTCCAGTACATTTCGAAGGGTTTGTTTTATTGTAAAGTAAGATATTACAATTCCTAACTATAACTCCACTTTAACCTGTGAGTTTTTCAGTGAATTATAATATTTTTTTTTATAAACTGAAGGTAAAATGGCCATTGCTGCGCGTGGTGTGGAGTCGGGGGCTCATGGCCTGGCCACCTGTACCCAATCACTGACCCACACATCAGTGGATATCTACTTTGTTTAAAAAAATCTGCATAGAAATTCACTGAAAAACGTTCTAGTTAGGTGAAGTTAAAAACTTCAATTTTAAACTAAAAAAAACAGTCACTCGTTATAGTTGGCTCGAGTAACTATAACTCGTGCCCTAAAGTAGCTATAACTCGCACCCTTGCCATGCACTGCTTATACCCTCATATATTACATCACTCATGTCATGTTCAGTGACTGCATTGATAACATCTGGTATGCCGATGTGGCCAGGCCCTGCAGCCAATCCCGCAACGTGCACAGCTAAAGTATGATTAGGTTTGGTCATAAGATCTTACTTTACATTATAAAACCCTAAAAGTATGTAGGGCTGGTACTAAGATTTTTAACTTGCATTAAAAAAAAAAGTATTTACTAGAAAAAAACGGAGGTTAAAGTGGAGTTATATGTAGGTACTGTAATAGTATAAGTGGAAGTGGAAGAGGTGTGGCGCAGCGGCCAGGGTGCCTGACTCCGGACCACAGGGTTCATGGTTCGAACCCCGGCACCGGCGGCAGGTTAGCCCAGCACCATGTGACTCTGGGCAATAGCTCGCTTAATCTTCCCGACGGCCCCCAGCGCCGGGACACCTCTCCTGAGGTAGCTGTGCGCTTTACAAATGCTGGTATTATTATATTATTATAAAAACAAAAAAAAACACTGAAATTCATCAGTTGTACGTAACTAACCCAAGTATAACTTGTACCCTCACGATGCACTGCTTATGTTCTCCTATATTACATCTCTCATTACATGTTAATTCACATATTTGATGACATCTTAAATTTATGAGGGTGCAAGCTATACAAAACGTCTCTACTAATGCTTCCACTTTGGATAGGGTGGCACGGATTCTTTAGAAAAAGAGCAGGAGGCATTACATTTGAAATAGCAACACAAAGAGAAGTTTCCTGAAACTAGTAAACAGTAGGTAAATAGCAATAGAAATTCAATTAAGATCACCCCCACTTCAATGTGCTTGGGCTGGTTTTGCACTATAATTTTGAAGACCCGCTAATGGGTGTGCACATCACCGATCAGTATCAGGCATAAAGTTTAGTGTCAGAGGTTTGAAATTAATGTTTATTTACTTGTTGCAGGATTGTTTGTACTCAGTAAATAAACACTCACAACAGTGAATTTTGTGTGTAAGTAAAACGTTAGTCCTTCCAAACAGTTTGGGTGGCCACTGTGGTGAAACAACATATGTATGTAAAAAATGAATAAGACCTACCTTTGTGTTTTCTGGAAGACACAAAATGGCTGCTCCCTGGGTGCACGCAGTGTTCCACCAATGCAATTACACAGCTCACCCTAGAAATGTGGATTAAGTGGCCATTAAATGGAATTGCAAAACAGTCAGACCTTCGATGACCCGGACAGATGAAACTGCTCTTGAAAGAGAAGACCACTTCATCAAGAAGCACCTAGAGAGTTGAGAATTGGACTTTGGCTGTTGAGCGAGTCCTATGCCCCACCTTTATCACCAGGTTGAAAATGAAGACATCCACCATGAGAGCTTAAAAATTAGTGTCAGTAGGGCAAAATACGAAGGAAGCGACAGATGGGACAAAGTGTTGAACGTATAATAACACTAGAAGAGACAATAGGAGGGGGGTGGGCACAGAGATGACACTACTTAGGCAAGACCTCTGTAATCTATCGGACAGTCACAGAATCAGAAACTAGGATAGCGGAAGATACGATACAAGATCTCCGCAAAGGAATGGCTGAACTGCAAACATCAAATAAGGAGATCCAGTGGCGCATTGAAGATGCGTAAAACAGAGCGTGTAGAAATAACTTGCACTTTGTGGGATTCCGAGAAGGGGTGGAAGGCGCCAACACACCGGAATTTCTATACGCCTGGATACAAAATATCTTTCCAGCAGACAAATTTTCCTTCTGCTTCGTGATTGAACGAGCACACAGTGTTAACTCCGAAACCGCCCCCGGGTGCCCAACCGAGACCAATCATAGCGAGATTTCTGAACTTTCTTGTTAGAGATCTGATACTCATGGAAGCAAGAAGGCTAGGGGAAATTAGGCACGAGAATGCGCTGATCAGGATTTTCCCAGATTACAGCAGGGAGGTCCAAAGGCAGAGGCGGACCTCTGACTCAGTCAAGGCAAACCTCAGAACACACAATTCAATGTGTGTTGCTATTTCCCGCAAAGCTAAAATTAATTTTTGTGGGCAAAACCCACCTCTTTCAGACCCCAGAAGAAGCATGGAACTGGATGGAAAAACGTCCCAACCTAAGGAGTTCAGGAGAATCGCGACCACCCACTGAGGAGCGAAATGGAGCAGGACTAAGAGCAAATGGACAGCAGAAAACAATAAGATCCCAGGAGCATCGGAGAACTCCTATACAAGGGGCAACGCCATATATCTCAAGAGGGTCGGGAAGACTAAGGAAGAGAACTTTAACAGCAAGGGAAATACAGAGGGAGAAAACCCCGCAAACTGTCCACACCGCCAGCCGAAGAGATCCATGCACAGAAACGGATACCAGGGAAAGCTCCACTGGTGATGATGAAGAGCTCACACAACACCGTCTGGTAAAAGAAATAGTAGCGATGGAGCAAGACACTGAGGGAGAGAGACTTCCGCCGCGAGAAGAGCTACCTGAATAAAATTAACAATAATGGTCACCAGGATTCTGCCACAGAATTATACCGTGAAAGGCAGAGACTGAGAACAAGGGCAGGTGACAGGCAACCAGAGGCCTGAGACATTTTCCTCCTTTTTCTTTTCTTACTCTTTTCTCTTTCTTCTCTTATCTTAGTACCTTTTTTTTTTTTTTTTTCCTTTTCCTCCTTCTTTTACATGTTACAAGTTCTAGCGCTGTAGGAGTTCGAACCTATAGCGTAAATTGTTGAAGGAGTGGGCGACGGACCTCTCCTTCCCTTGCTCACACACTGAGAAGTGAACTCTGGGGAAGAGTGTGAAATGGGGAGGTGGGGAGGGGGGTGTTGGGATGGGCTTAGAATATGTAAGAAGTTATTGTTTAAGTTTGAGCTTAGTTTCGGTCACGGGATCCATGTACAACACACTCCAAGACGGAGAAACCAAGCGAAATCACGAACCATACTACACACACACACACAAACACGCATTGCATCAGTACACCCTAGACCCATGGTACTCCTAGTACGGGCCGCCGGCAGCCCTTCATTGGGGGCCCAGGCACCTTGCCTTGCCGTTTCTACGTTTCCAGTGAGGCGAGCAGTAAACACAGATGACCACCACAGGAGCATACGTAGTGAATACGTATTAAATAGGTATTCACTATGTATGCGACTGTGGCAATCTTCTGTGTTTACTGCCGGCCTCTGTGACGTCAGGGCACTATCGGAAAGCTTCCCAAAAGGCCCTTTAAAAGTCAGCTGTAAGCGCTTTCACAGCTGACTTTTAAAGGGCCTTTTGGGAAGCTTCCTGTTTGGACTGAGACAGACCGAGGCGCAGAGACAGACCGAGGCGCAGAGACAGACCGAGGCGCAGAGACAGACAGAGGCGCAGAGGCAGACAGAGGCGCAGAGGCAGACAGAGGCGCAGAGGCAGACAGAGGCGCAGAGGCAGACAGAGGCGCAGAGGCAGACAGAGGCGCAGAGGCAGACAGAGGCGCAGAGGCAGACAGAGGCGCAGAGGCAGACAGAGGCGCAGAGGCAGACAGAGGCGCAGAGGCAGACAGAGGCGCAGAGGCAGACAGAGGCGCAGAGGCAGACAGAGGCGCAGAGGCAGACAGAGGCGCAGAGGCAGACAGAGGCGCAGAGGCAGACAGAGGCGCAGGCGGGCAGACAGAGGCGCAGGCGGGCAGACCGAGGCGCAGGCGGGCAGACCGAGGCGCAGGCGGGCAGACCGAGGCGCAGGCGGGCAGACCGAGGCGCAGGCGGGCAGACCGAGGCGCAGGCGGGCAGACCGAGGCGCAGGCGGGCAGACCGAGGCGCAGGCAGACCGAGGCGCAGGCAGACCGAGGCGCAGGCAGACCGAGGCGCAGGCAGACCGAGGCGCAGGCAGACCGAGGCGCAGGCAGACCGACCCACCCAGACCGAGGCGCAGGCAGGCAGACCGACCCACCCAGACCGAGGCGCAGGCGGGCAGACCGAGGCGCAGGCGGGCAGACCGAGGCGCAGGCAGACCGAGGCGCAGGCAGACCGAGGCGCAGGCAGACCGAGGCGCAGGCAGACCGAGGCGCAGGCAGACCGAGGCGCAGGCAGACCGACCCACCCAGACCGAGGCGCAGGCAGACCGAGGCGCAGGCAGACCGACCCACCCAGACCGAGGCGCAGGCAGGCAGACCGACCCACCCAGACCGAGGCGCAGGCAGGCAGACCGACCCACCCAGACCGAGGCGCAGTCAGGCAGACCGACCCACCCAGACCGAGGCGCAGGCAGGCAGACCGACCCACCCAGACCGAGGCGCAGGCAGGAAGACCGACCCACCCAGACCGAGGCGCAGGCAGGAAGACCGACCCACCCAGACCGAGGCGCAGGCAGGCAGGCAGACCGACCCACCCAGACCGAGGCGCAGGCAGGCAGGCAGACCGACCCACCCAGACCGAGGCGCAGGCAGGCAGACCGACCCACCCAGACCGAGGCGCAGGCAGGCAGGCAGACCGACCCACCCAGACCGAGGCGCAGGCAGGCAGGCAGACCGACCCACCCAGACCGAGGCGCAGGCAGGCAGGCAGACCGACCCACCCAGACCGAGGCGGAGGCAGGCAGGCAGACCCAGACCGAGGCGGAGGCAGGCAGGCAGACCCAGACCCAGACCCAGACCGAGGCGGAGGCAGGCAGGCAGGCAGACCCAGACCGAGGCGGAGGCAGGCAGGCAGACCCAGACCGAGGCGGAGGCAGGCAGGCAGACCCAGACCGAGGCGGAGGCAGACCCAGACCGAGGCGGAGGCAGGCAGGCAGACCCAGACCGAGGCGGAGGCAGGCAGACAGACCCAGACCGAGGCGGAGGCAGGCAGACAGACCCAGACCGAGGCGGAGGCAGGCAGACAGACCCAGACCGAGGCGGAGGCAGGCAGACAGACCCAGACCGAGGCGGAGGCAGGCAGACAGACCGAGGCGCAGGCAGGCAGGCAGACCGACCCACCCAGACCGAGGCGCAGGCAGGCAGGCAGACCGACCCACCCAGACCGAGGCGCAGGCAGGCAGGCAGACCGACCCACCCAGACCGAGGCGCAGGCAGGCAGGCAGACCGACCCACCCAGACCGAGGCGCAGGCAGGCAGGCAGACCGACCCACCCAGACCGAGGCGGAGGCAGGCAGGCAGACCGACCCACCCAGACCGAGGCGGAGGCAGGCAGGCAGACCCAGACCGAGGCGGAGGCAGGCAGGCAGACCCAGACCGAGGCGGAGGCAGGCAGGCAGGCAGACCCAGACCGAGGCGGAGGCAGGCAGGCAGACCCAGACCGAGGCGGAGGCAGGCAGACAGACCGAGGCGGAGGCAGGCAGACAGACCCAGACCGAGGCGGAGGCAGGCAGACAGACCCAGACCGAGGCGGAGGCAGGCAGACAGACCCAGACCGAGGCGGAGGCAGGCAGACAGACCCAGACCGAGGCGGAGGCAGGCAGACAGACCCAGACCGAGGCGGAGGCAGGCAGACAGACCCAGACCGAGGCGGAGGCAGGCAGACAGACCCAGACCGAGGCGGAGGCAGGCAGACAGACCCAGACCGAGGCGGAGGCAGGCAGACAGACCCAGACCGAGGCGGAGGCAGGCAGACAGACCGAGGCGGAGGCAGGCAGACAGACCGAGGCGCAGGCAGGCAGACAGACCGAGGCGCAGGCAGGCAGACAGACCGAGGCGCAGGCAGGCAGACAGACCGAGGCGGAGGCAGGCAGACAGACCCAGACCGAGGCAGGCAGACAGACCGAGGCAGGCAGACAGACCGAGACCGAGGCAGGCAGACAGACCCAGACCGAGGCAGGCAGACAGACCCAGACCGAGGCAGGCAGACAGACCCAGACGCAGGCAGACAGACCCAGACCGAGGCAGGCAGACAGACCGAGGCAGGCAGACAGACCGAGGCAGGCAGACAGACCGAGACCGAGGCAGGCAGACAGACCGAGACCGAGGCAGGCAGACAGACAGACCGAGGCAGACCCAGACCGAGGCAGGCAGGCAGACAGACCGAGGCGCAGGCAGGCAGGCAGACCGAGGCGCAGGCAGGCAGGCAGACCGAGGCGCAGGCAGGCAGGCAGACAGAGGCGCAGGCAGGCAGGCAGACAGAGGCGCAGGCAGACAGACAGAGGCGCAGGCAGGCAGACAGAGGCGCAGGCAGGCAGGCAGACAGAGGCGCAGGCAGGCAGGCAGACAGAGGCGCAGGCAGGCAGACCGAGGCGCAGGCAGGCAGACCGAGGCGCAGGCAGGCAGACCGAGGCGCAGGCAGGCAGACCGAGGCGCAGGCAGGCAGACCGAGGCGCAGGCAGGCAGGCCGAGGCGCAGGCAGGCAGGCCGAGGCGCAGGCAGGCAGGCAGACAGACCGAGGCGCAGGCAGGCAGGCAGACAGACCGAGGCGCAGGCAGGCAGACCGAGGCGCAGGCAGGCAGACCGAGGCGCAGGCAGGCAGACCGAGGCGCAGGCAGGCAGACCGAGGCGCAGGCAGGCAGACCGAGGCGCAGGCAGGCAGACCGAGGCGCAGGCAGGCAGACCGACCCACCCAGACCGAGGCGCAGGCGGGCAGACCGAGGCGCAGGCGGGCAGACCGAGGCGCAGGCGGGCAGACCGAGGCGCAGGCGGGCAGACCGAGGCGCAGGCGGGCAGACCGAGGCGCAGGCGGGCAGACCGAGGCGCAGGCAGACCGAGGCGCAGGCAGACCGAGGCGCAGGCAGACCGAGGCGCAGGCAGACCGAGGCGCAGGCAGACCGAGGCGCAGGCAGACCGACCCACCCAGACCGACCCACCCAGACCGACCCACCCAGACCGAGGCGCAGGCAGACCGACCCACCCAGACCGAGGCGCAGGCAGACCGACCCACCCAGACCGAGGCGCAGGCAGACCGACCCACCCAGACCGAGGCGCAGGCAGGCAGACCGACCCACCCAGACCGAGGCGCAGGCAGGCAGACCGACCCACCCAGACCGAGGCGCAGGCAGGCAGGCAGGCAGACCGACCCACCCAGACCGAGGCGCAGGCAGGCAGGCAGGCAGACCGACCCACCCAGACCGAGGCGCAGGCAGGCAGGCAGGCAGACCGACCCACCCAGACCGAGGCGCAGGCAGGCAGGCAGAGCCGACCCACCCAGACCGAGGCGCAGGCAGGCAGGCAGACCGACCCACCCAGACCGAGGCGCAGGCAGGCAGGCAGACCGACCCACCCAGACCGAGGCGCAGGCAGGCAGGCAGACCGACCCACCCAGACCGAGGCGGAGGCAGGCAGGCAGACCCAGACCGAGGCGGAGGCAGGCAGGCAGACCCAGACCGAGGCGGAGGCAGGCAGGCAGACCCAGACCGAGGCGGAGGCAGGCAGGCAGACCCAGACCGAGGCGGAGGCAGGCAGGCAGACCCAGACCGAGGCGGAGGCAGGCAGGCAGACCCAGACCGAGGCGGAGGCAGGCAGGCAGACCCAGACCGAGGCGGAGGCAGGCAGACAGACCCAGACCGAGGCGGAGGCAGGCAGACAGACCCAGACCGAGGCGGAGGCAGGCAGACAGACCCAGACCGAGGCGGAGGCAGGCAGACAGACCGAGGCGCAGGCAGGCAGGCAGACCGACCCACCCAGACCGAGGCGCAGGCAGGCAGGCAGACCGACCCACCCAGACCGAGGCGCAGGCAGGCAGGCAGACCGACCCACCCAGACCGAGGCGCAGGCAGGCAGACCGACCCACCCAGACCGAGGCGGAGGCAGGCAGGCAGACCCAGACCGAGGCGGAGGCAGGCAGGCAGGCAGACCCAGACCGAGGCGGAGGCAGGCAGGCAGGCAGACCCAGACCGAGGCGGAGGCAGGCAGGCAGACCCAGACCGAGGCGGAGGCAGGCAGGCAGACCCAGACCGAGGCGGAGGCAGGCAGACAGACCGAGGCGGAGGCAGGCAGACAGACCCAGACCGAGGCGGAGGCAGGCAGACAGACCCAGACCGAGGCGGAGGCAGGCAGACAGACCGAGGCGGAGGCAGACAGACCCAGACCGAGGCGGAGGCAGGCAGACAGACCCAGACCGAGGCGGAGGCAGGCAGACAGACCGAGGCGGAGGCAGGCAGACAGACCGAGGCGGAGGCAGGCAGACAGACCGAGGCGGAGGCAGGCAGACAGACCCAGACCGAGGCGGAGGCAGGCAGACAGACCCAGACCGAGGCGGAGGCAGGCAGACAGACCCAGACCGAGACAGGCAGGCAGACAGACCGAGGCGCAGGCAGACAGACCCAGACCGAGGCGGAGGCAGGCAGACAGACCCAGACCGAGGCGGAGGCAGGCAGACAGACCCAGACCGAGACCGAGGCAGGCAGACAGACCCAGACCGAGGCAGGCAGACAGACCCAGACCGAGGCAGGCAGACAGACCGAGACCGAGGCAGGCAGACAGACCGAGACCGAGGCAGGCAGACAGACCCAGACCGAGGCAGGCAGACAGACAGACCGAGACCGAGGCAGACCCAGACCGAGGCAGGCAGACAGACCCAGACCGAGACAGGCAGGCAGACAGACCGAGGCGCAGGCAGGCAGACAGACCGAGGCGCAGGCAGGCAGGCAGACAGAGGCGCAGGCAGACAGACAGAGGCGCAGGCAGGCAGGCAGACAGAGGCGCAGGCAGGCAGACAGAGGCGCAGGCAGGCAGGCAGACCGAGGCGCAGGCAGGCAGACCGAGGCGCAGGCAGGCAGACCGAGGCGCAGGCAGGCAGACCGAGGCGCAGGCAGGCAGACCGAGGCGCAGGCAGGCAGACCGAGGCGCAGGCAGGCCGAGGCGCAGGCAGGCAGACAGACAGACCGAGGCGCAGGCAGGCAGGCAGGCAGACCGAGGCGCAGGCAGACCGAGGCGCAGGCAGGCAGACCGAGGCGCAGGCAGGCAGACCGAGGCGCAGGCAGGCAGACCGAGGCGCAGGCAGGCCGAGGCGCAGGCAGGCAGACCGAGGCGCAGGCAGGCCGAGGCGCAGGCAGGCAGACAGACAGACCGAGGCGCAGGCAGGCAGGCAGACAGACCGAGGCGCAGGCAGACAGACCGAGGCGCAGGCAGGCAGGCAGACAGACCGAGGCGCAGGCAGGCAGGCAGACAGACCGAGGCGCAGGCAGGCAGGCAGACAGACCGAGGCGCAGGCAGGCAGGCAGACAGACCGAGGCGCAGGCAGACAGGCAGACAGACCGAGGCGCAGGCAGACAGGCAGACAGACCGAGGCGCAGGCAGACAGACCCAGACCGAGACAGGCAGGCAGACAGACCCAGACCGAGACAGGCAGGCAGACAGACCCAGACCGAGACAGGCAGGCAGACAGACCCAGACCGAGACAGGCAGGCAGACAGACCCAGACCGAGACAGGCAGGCAGACAGACCCAGACCGAGACAGGCAGGCAGACAGACCCAGACCGAGACAGGCAGACAGACCCAGACCGAGACAGGCAGGCAGACAGACCGAGACAGGCAGACAGACCCAGACCGAGACAGGCAGACAGACCCAGACCGAGACAGACCCAGACCGAGGCGCAGGCAGGCAGACAGACCGAGGCGCAGGCAGGCAGACAGACCGAGGCGCAGGCAGGCAGACAGACCGAGGCGCAGGCAGACAGACCGAGGCGCAGGCAGGCAGACAGACCGAGGCGCAGGCAGGCAGACAGACCGAGGCGCAGGCAGACAGACCGAGGCGCAGGCAGGCAGACAGACCGAGGCGCAGGCAGGCAGACAGACCGAGGCGCAGGCAGGCAGACAGACCGAGGCGCAGGCAGGCAGGCAGACAGACCGAGGCGCAGGCAGGCAGGCAGACAGACCGAGGCGCAGGCAGGCAGACAGACCCAGACCGAGGCGCAGGCAGGCAGACAGACAGACCGAGACAGGCAGGCAGACAGACCCAGACCGAGACAGGCAGGCAGACAGACCCAGACCGAGACAGGCAGACAGACCGAGACCGAGGCAGGCAGACAGACCCAGACCGAGACAGGCAGGCAGACAGACCGAGGCGCAGGCAGGCAGACAGACCGAGACAGGCAGGCAGACAGACCCAGACCGAGACAGGCAGACAGACAGGCGCAGGCAGGCAGGCAGGCAGACAGACCGAGGCGCAGGCAGACAGACCCAGACCGAGACAGGCAGGCAGACAGACCCAGACCGAGACAGGCAGGCAGACAGACCGAGGCGCAGGCAGGCAGACAGACCGAGGCGCAGGCAGGCAGACAGACCGAGGCGCAGGCAGGCAGACAGACCGAGGCGCAGGCAGGCAGACAGACCCAGACCGAGACAGGCAGGCAGACAGACCCAGACCGAGACAGGCAGGCAGACAGACCGAGACAGGCAGACAGACCCAGACCGAGACAGGCAGGCAGACAGACCCAGACCGAGGCGCAGGCAGACAGACCCAGACCGAGGCACAGGCAGACAGACCGAGGCGCAGGCAGACAGACCCAGACCGAGACAGGCAGGCAGACAGACCCAGACCGAGACAGGCAGGCAGACAGACCCAGACCGAGACAGGCAGGCAGACAGACCCAGACCGAGACAGGCAGGCAGACAGACCGAGACAGGCAGGCAGACAGACCGAGACAGACCCAGACCGAGACAGGCAGACAGACCCAGACCGAGACAGGCAGACAGACCCAGACCGAGACAGGCAGACAGACCCAGACCGAGGCGCAGGCAGACAGACCGAGGCGCAGGCAGACAGACCGAGGCGCAGGCAGGCAGACAGACCGAGGCGCAGGCAGGCAGACAGACCGAGGCGCAGGCAGGCAGACAGACCGAGGCGCAGGCAGGCAGACAGACCGAGGCGCAGGCAGGCAGACAGACCGAGGCGCAGGCAGGCAGACAGACCGAGGCGCAGGCAGGCAGACAGACCGAGGCGCAGGCAGACAGACAGACCGAGGCGCAGGCAGACAGACCGAGGCGCAGGCAGGCAGACAGACCGAGGCGCAGGCAGGCAGACAGACCGAGGCGCAGGCAGGCAGACAGACCGAGGCGCAGGCAGGCAGACAGACCGAGGCGCAGGCAGACAGACCGAGGCGCAGGCAGGCAGACCGAGGCGCAGGCAGGCAGACAGACCGAGGCGCAGGCAGACAGACCCAGACCGAGACAGGCAGGCAGACAGACCGAGACAGGCAGGCAGACAGACCGAGGCGCAGGCAGGCAGACAGACCGAGGCGCAGGCAGGCAGACAGACCGAGGCGCAGGCAGGCAGACAGACCGAGGCGCAGGCAGGCAGGCAGACAGACCGAGACAGGCAGGCAGACAGACCCAGACCGAGACAGGCAGGCAGACAGACCCAGACCGAGACAGGCAGACAGACCCAGACCGAGACAGGCAGACAGACCCAGACCGAGGCGCAGGCAGACAGACCCAGACCGAGGCGCAGGCAGGCAGACAGACCGAGGCGCAGGCAGGCAGACAGACCGAGGCGCAGGCAGGCAGACAGACAGACCGAGGCGCAGGCAGGCAGGCAGGCAGACAGACCGAGGCGCAGGCAGGCAGACAGACCGAGGCGCAGGCAGGCAGACAGACCGAGGCGCAGGCAGGCAGACAGACCGAGGCGCAGGCAGGCAGACAGACCGAGGCGCAGGCAGGCAGACAGACCGAGGCGCAGGCAGGCAGACAGACCGAGGCGCAGGCAGGCAGACAGACCGAGGCGCAGGCAGGCAGACAGACCGAGGCGCAGGCAGGCAGACAGACCGAGGCGCAGGCAGACAGACCCAGACCGAGACAGGCAGGCAGACAGACCCAGACCGAGACAGGCAGGCAGGCAGACAGACCCACACCGAGGCAGGCAGACAGACCGAGACAGGCAGGCAGACAGACCCAGACCGAGACAGGCAGACAGACCCAGACCGAGACAGGCAGACAGACCCAGACCGAGGCGCAGGCAGACAGACCCAGACCGAGGCGCAGGCAGGCAGACAGACCGAGGCGCAGGCAGGCAGGCAGGCAGACAGACCGAGGCGCAGGCAGGCAGGCAGGCAGGCAGACAGACCGAGGCGCAGGCAGGCAGGCAGGCAGACAGACCGAGGCGCAGGCAGGCAGACAGACCGAGGCGCAGGCAGGCAGACAGACCGAGGCGCAGGCAGGCAGACAGACCGAGGCGCAGGCAGGCAGACAGACCGAGGCGCAGGCAGGCAGACAGACCGAGGCGCAGGCAGGCAGACAGACCGAGGCGCAGGCAGACAGACCGAGACAGGCAGGCAGACAGACCCAGACCGAGACAGGCAGGCAGACAGACCCAGACCGAGGCAGGCAGGCAGACAGACCCAGACCGAGACAGGCAGGCAGACAGACCCAGACCGAGACAGGCAGGCAGACAGACCCAGACCGAGACAGGCAGGCAGACAGACCCAGACCGAGACAGGCAGGCAGACAGACCCAGACCGAGACAGGCAGGCAGACAGACCGAGGCGCAGGCAGGCAGACAGACCGAGGCGCAGGCAGGCAGACAGACCGAGGCGCAGGCAGGCAGACAGACCGAGGCGCAGGCAGACAGACCGAGGCGCAGGCAGGCAGACAGACCCAGACCGAGACAGGCAGGCAGACAGACCGAGACAGGCAGACAGACCCAGACCGAGACAGGCAGACAGACCCAGACCGAGACAGGCAGGCAGACAGACCCAGACCGAGACAGGCAGGCAGACAGACCCAGACCGAGACAGGCAGACAGACAGACCCAGACAGGCAGGCAGACAGACAGACCCAGACAGGCAGACAGACCGAGACCGGCAGGCAGACAGACCGAGACAGACCCAGACCGAGACAGACAGGCAGACCGACCCAGACCGAGACAGACAGGCAGACCGACCCAGACCGAGACAGGCAGACCGACCCAGACCGAGACAGACAGGCAGACCGACCCAGACCGACCGAGACAGACAGGCAGACCGACCGAGACAGACAGGCAGACCGACCCAGACAGACAGACCGAGACAGACAGAGACACAGGCACAGGCAGAGAGACAGACAGAGACACAGGCACAGGCAGAGAGACAGACAGAGACACAGGCACAGGCAGAGAGACAGACAGAGACACAGGCACAGGCAGAGAGACAGACAGACACACAGGCACAGGCAGAGAGACAGACAGACACACAGGCACAGGCAGAGAGACAGACAGACACACAGGCACAGGCAGAGAGACAGACAGACACACAGGCACAGGCAGAGAGACAGACAGAGACACAGGCACAGGCAGAGAGACAGACCGAGACACAGGCACAGGCAGAGAGACAGACCGAGACACAGGCACAGGCAGAGAGACAGACAGAGACACAGGCACAGGCAGAGAGACAGACAGAGACACAGGCACAGGCAGAGAGACAGACAGAGACACAGGCACAGGCAGAGAGACAGACAGAGACACAGGCACAGGCAGAGAGACAGAGACACAGGCAGAGAGACAGAGACACAGGCACAGGCAGAGAGACAGACACAGGCACAGGCAGAGAGACAGAGACACAGGCAGAGAGACAGAGACACAGGCACACACACAGACACAGGCACACACACAGACACACACAGACACACACAGACACTGAGACACACACACAGACACTGAGACACACACACAGACACTGAGACACACACACAGACACTGAGACACACACACAGACACTGAGACACACACAGACACTGAGACACACACAGACACTGAGACACACACAGACACTGAGACACACACAGACACTGAGACACACACAGACACACACACACAGACACACACACAGACACACAGACACGCACACACACACACACAGACACACACACACACAGACACACACACACACAGACACACACACACACAGACACACACACACACACACACACACACACACTGACACACACACTGACACACACACACACACACACTGATACACACACACACACTGACACACACACACACACACACTGACACACACACACACACACACTGACACACACACACACTGATACACACACTGACACACACACACACACACACACACACTGACACACACACACACACTGACACACACACACACTGACACACACACACACACACACACTGACACACACACACACACACACTGACACACACACACACACACACAGAGACCGAGACACACATACAGAGACCGAGACACACACACAGACCGAGACACACACACAGACCGAGACACACACACACATACAGAGACCGAGACACACACACATACAGAGACCGAGACACACACACATACAGAGACCGAGACACACACACACAGAGACCGAGACACACACACACACACACACAGAGACCGAGACACACACACACACACACACAGAGACCGAGACGCACACATACAGAGACCGAGACGCACACATACAGAGACCGAGACGCACACATACAGAGACCGAGACGCACACATACAGAGACCGAGACGCACACATACAGAGACCGGAGACGCACACATACAGAGACCGAGGCGCACACATACAGAGACCGAGACGCACACATACAGAGACCGAGACGCACACATACAGAGACCGAGACGCACACATACAGAGACCGAGACGCACACATACAGAGACCGAGACGCACACATACAGAGACCGAGACGCACACATACAGAGACCGAGACGCACACATACAGAGACCGAGACGCACACATACAGAGACCGAGACGCACACATACAGAGACCGAGACGCACACATACAGAGACCGAGACGCACACATACAGAGACCGAGACGCACACAGAGACCGAGACGCACACAGAGACCGAGACGCACACAGAGACCGAGACGCACACAGAGACCGAGACGCACACAGAGACCGAGGACGCACACAGAGACCGAGACGCACACAGAGACCGAGACGCACACAGAGACCGAGACGCACACAGAGACCGAGACGCACACAGAGACCGAGACGCACACAGAGACCGAGACGCACACAGAGACCGAGACGCACACAGAGACCGAGACGCACACAGAGACCGAGACGCACACAGAGACCGAGACGCACACAGAGACCGAGACGCACACAGAGGACCGAGGAGCGCACACAGAGACCGAGACGCACACAGAGACCGAGACGCACACAGAGACCGAGGCGCACACAGAGACCGAGGCGCACACAGAGACCGAGGGCAGCACACAGAGACCGAGACGCACACAGAGACCGAGACGCACACAGAGACCGGGGGCGCACACAGAGACCGGAGACGCACACAGAGACCGGGGCACCGCACCCACAGAGACCGAGACGCACACAGAGACCGAGGCGCACACAGAGACCGAGACGCACACAGAGACCGAGGACGCACACAGAGACCGAGACGCACACAGAGACCGAGACGCACACAGAGACCGAGACGCACACAGAGACCGAGACGCACACAGAGACCGAGACGCACACAGAGACCGAGACGCACACAGAGACCGAGACGCACACCAGAGACCGAGGCAGCCACACAGAGACCGAGACGCACACAGAGACCGAGACGCACACAGAGACCGAGACGCACACAGAGACCGAGACGCACACAGAGACCGAGACGCACACAGAGACCGAGGAGCGCACACAGAGACCGAGACGCACACAGAGACCGAGACGCACACAGAGACCGAGACGCACACAGAGACCGGAGACGCACACAGAGACCGAGACGCACACAGAGACCGAGACGCACACAGAGACCGAGGACGCACACAGAGACCGGGGCGCACACAGAGACCGAGACGCACACAGAGACCGAGACGCACACAGAGACCGAGGACGCACACAGAGACCGAGACGCACACAGAGACCGGGGCGCACACAGAGACCGAGGCGCACACAGAGACCGAGACGCACACAGAGACCGGGACGCACACAGAGACCGAGACGCACACAGAGACCGAGACGCACACAGAGACCGAGACGCACACAGAGACCGAGGACGCACACAGAGACCGAGGCGCACACAGAGACCGAGACGCACACAGAGACCGGGGCGCACACAGAGACCGAGGACGCACACAGAGACCGGGACGCACACAGAGACCGAGACGCACACAGAGACCGAGGACGCACACAGAGACCGGGGACGCACACAGAGACCGAGACGCACACAGAGACCGGGGACGCACACAGAGACCGAGACGCACACAGAGACCGAGACGCACACAGAGACCGGAGACGCACACAGAGACCGAGACGCACACAGAGACCGAGGACGCACACAGAGACCGAGGGACGCACACAGAGACCGAGGACGCACACAGAGACCGAGACGCACACAGAGACCGAGGCGCACACAGAGACCGAGACGCACACAGAGACCGGGACGCACACAGAGACCGAGACGCACACAGAGACCGAGACGCACACAGAGACCGAGGACGCACACAGAGACCGAGACGCACACAGAGACCGGGACGCACACAGAGACCGAGGCGCACACAGAGACCGAGGCGCACACAGAGACCGAGACGCACACAGAGACCGAGACGCACACAGAGACCGAGACGCACACAGAGACCGAGACGCACACAGAGACCGAGACGCACACAGAGACCGAGACGCACACAGAGACCGGGACGCACACAGAGACCGAGGACGCACACAGAGACCGAGAGCGCACACAGAGACCGGGGACGCACACAGAGACCGGGACGCACACAGAGACCGAGGCGCACACAGAGACCGAGACGCACACAGAGACCGAGGGCGCACACAGAGACCGAGGACGCACACAGAGACCGAGGCGCACACAGAGACCGAGACGCACACAGAGACCGAGACGCACACAGAGACCGGAGACGCACACAGAGACCGAGGACGCACACAGAGACCGAGACGCACACAGAGACCGGAGCACACAGGACCGAGCGCACACAGAGACCGGGACGCACACAGAGACCGAGGCGCACACAGAGACCGAGACGCACACAGAGACCGAGACGCACACAGAGACCGAGGACGCACACAGAGACCGAGACGCACACAGAGACCGAGACGCACACAGAGACCGAGACGCACACAGAGACCGGGGCGCACACAGAGACCGGACGCACACAGAGACCGAGACGCACACAGAGACCGAGACGCACACAGAGACCGAGACGCACACAGAGACCGAGACGCACACAGAGACCGAGACGCACACAGAGACCGGGGCGCACACAGAGACCGAGGCGCACACAGAGACCGAGACGCACACAGAGACCGAGACGCACACAGAGACCGAGGCGCACACAGAGACCGGGGCGCACACAGAGACCGAGACGCACACAGAGACCGAGACGCACACAGAGACCGAGACGCACACAGAGACCGAGACGCACCAGAGACCGAGACGCACACAGAGACCGAGACGCACACAGAGACCGAGACGCACACAGAGACCGAGACGCACACAGAGACCGAGACGCACACAGAGACCGAGACGCACACAGAGACCGAGACGCACACAGAGACCGAGACGCACACAGAGACCGAGACGCACACAGAGACCGAGACGCACACAGAGACCGAGACGCACACAGAGACCGAGACGCACACAGAGACCGAGACGCACACAGAGACCGAGGACGCACACAGAGACCGAGACGCACACAGAGACCGAGACGCACACAGAGACCGGGGCGCACACAGAGACCGAGGACGCACACAGAGACCGAGACGCACACAGAGACCGAGGGACGCACACAGAGACCGAGACGCACACAGAGACCGAGAGCACACAGAGACCGAGACGCACACAGAGACCGAGAGCACACAGAGACCGAGACGCACACAGAGACCGAGACGCACACACAGAGACCGAGGGCGCACACAGAGACCGAGACGCACACAGAGACCGAGGCGCACACAGAGACCGGGGACGCACACAGAGACCGAGACGCACACAGAGACCGAGGACGCACACGAGCGGAGCACACGAGACCGGAGCACACAGAGACCGAGGCGCACACAGAGACCGAGACGCACACAGAGACCGGGAGACGCACACAGAGACCGAGACGCACACAGAGACCGAGACGCACACAGAGACCGAGACGCACCAGAGACCGAGACGCACACAGAGACCGGGCGCACAGGCAGAGCACACAGAGACCGGCACACAGAGACCGAGACGCACACAGAGACCGAGACGCACACAGAGACCGAGACGCACACAGAGACCGAGACGCACACAGAGACCGGGACGCACACAGAGACCGGGACGCACACAGAGACCGGGACGCACACAGAGACCGAGACGCACACAGAGACCGAGACGCACACAGAGACCGAGACGCACACAGAGACCGGGAGCACCGAGACCGAGACGCACCAGAGACCGGGACGCACACAGAGACCGGGACGCACACAGAGACCGAGGCGCACACACAGACCGAGACGCACACACAGACCGAGACGCACACACAGACCGAGACGCACACACAGACCGGAGACGCACACACAGACCGAGACGCACACACAGACCGAGGACGCACACACAGACCGAGACGCACACACACAGACCGAGACGCACACACAGACCGAGACGCACACACAGACCGAGACGCACACACAGACCGAGACGCACACACAGACCGAGACGCACACACACAGACCGAGACGCACACACAGACCGAGACGCACACACAGACCGAGACGCACACACAGACCGAGACGCACACACAGACCGAGACGCACACACAGACCGAGACGCACACACAGACCGAGACGCACACACAGACCGAGACGCACACACAGACCGAGACGCACACACAGACCGAGACGCACACACAGACCGAGACACACACACACACACACAGAGACCGAGACACACACACACACACACAGAGACCGAGACACACACACACACTACAGAGACCGAGACACACACACACACACATACAGAGACCGAGACACACACACACACATACAGAGACCGAGACACACACACACACATGAGACCGAGACACACACACACACATACAGAGACCGAGACACACACACACAGACCGAGACAGCACACACACAGACCGAGACACACACACACACAGACCGAGCACACACACACACACAGACCGAGACACACACACACACAGACCGAGACACACACACACACAGACCGAGACACACACACACACAGACCGAGAACACACACACAGACCGAGACACACACACACAGACCGAGACACACACACACACAGACCGAGACACACACACACACAGACCGAGACACACACACACACAGACCGAGACGCACACACAGACCGAGACGCACACACACACACACAGAGACCGAGACACACACACACACACACACAGAGACCGAGACACACACACACACATACAGAGACCGAGACACACACACACACATACAGAGACCGAGACACACACACACACATACAGAGACCGAGACACACACACACACATACAGAGACCGAGACACACACACACACATACAGAGACCGAGACACACACACACACATACAGAGACCGAGACACACACATACAGAGACCGAGACACACACACACAGACCGAGACACACACACACACAGACCGAGACACACACACACACAGACCGAGACACACACACACACAGACCGAGACACACACACACACAGACCGAGACACACACACACACAGACCGAGACACACACACACACAGACCGAGACACACACACACAGACCGAGACACACACACACAGACCGAGACACACACACACACACACACACACAGAGACCGAGACGCGCGCGCGCGCACACACACACATACAGAGACCGAGACGCGCACACACACATACAGAGACCGAGACGCGCACACACACACATACAGAGACCGAGACGCGCACACACACACATACAGAGACCGAGACGCGCACACACACACATACAGAGACCGAGACGCGCACACACACATACAGAGACCGAGACACACACACACACATACCGAGACACACACACACACATACCGAGACACACACACACATACAGAGACACACACACACATACAGAGGCCGAGACACACACACACACACACACATACAGAGGCCGAGACACACACACACACACATACAGAGACCGAGACACACACACACACACACATACAGAGACCGAGACACACACATACAGAGACCGAGACACACACACACATAGAGACCGAGACACACACACACAGACCGAGACACACAGACCGAGACACACAGACCGAGACACACAGACCGAGACACACAGACCGAGACACACAGACCGAGACACACAGACCGAGACACACAGACCGAGACACACACACAGACCGAGACACACACACAGACCGAGACACACACACAGACCGAGACACACACACAGACCGAGACACACACACAGACCGAGACACACACACAGACCGAGACACACACACAGACCGAGACACACACAGACCGAGACACACACAGACCGAGACACACACACACACACACACACACACACAGAGACCGAGACACACACAGAGACCGAGACACACACACACACAGAGACCGAGACACACACACACACAGAGACCGAGACACACACACACACAGAGACCGAGACACACACACACAGAGACCGAGACACACACACACAGAGACCGAGACACACACACACAGAGACCGAGACACACACACACACAGAGACCGAGACACACACACACACAGAGACCGAGACACACACACACACACAGAGACCGAGACACACACAGAGACCGAGACACACACACAGACCGAGACACACACACCGACCGAGAGGGTCACATACAAGCCGAGAGGATGCCCGAACATTTTTCACACGGTCTGGGGGGATGGAGGAAATATTATGGGCTGGATATATTCGATGCAGACCAAGCGGGCCCTGGGGAGCTATCCCTGACTGGGTCAGTAGACACTTGAAGATATGTCGGACATGGAAGGGAAAGGAACTGAGATGATAAGCTTACAAACTGGTGTTAATTCATGCCTGGCTAAGTAATAAAGGATGTAGTTAAGGAAGTGATGATGTAATGCTCCATGGAGTGGTGAATAATGTATGGTATTATGCGACTGTAACTGAGTTTTGTTTTGGATTCATTGTTTTGGAAAACAATAAAAATATTTTTTTTGAATATATATTGAGTCTAACAAACGGGAGCCCACAAGCGACATAACCAGGCGATGAACAGAGTTCCAGAACGTCAAAGCCAGCCTAAGCAGAATGCAGGCACTCATAATCTTAATCCCACTGTCGTGTAGTTACTACAAACCTATATAGGATCTGCGCATTTAGACAACATACAATGTAGGATTGGTGTCAGACTGATTCTAGACACCCCTACCAAGTATGTTCGCCTGTATACCAGCTAGCTCAGTGCCACTAGAAACCCCTCTTACCAGTGAGAGAATAGTTCTTAGCAACTATCGAACATGACACCCTGTCCAATCAGGGATCATGGAAACCGTGCTACTTTTCGCTCAGTCACTCGTGCTCACTTTGTCTCAGAGAGATACACAGAATAAACGGTGGGGGTGTTTTTCAATAAGCATTTATTGAACCAGCGTCATTCTAGTGTAAAATAGGTTTGCTGAAACAACCATTAGATAGTGACAGATATAAATGATTATAAGCACTAACAGAGTAAAAGGATGGTAGATTTCTACCATCGTGCTAAAACAATGAATACAGGCAAGTATATAAAATACATGACAGTAATATGCATACTCCTAGGATGCAACCCTAACTAGATGTACCTAAAATGTACCCCGTCTTGGTCTCGAGATGGACACCCTGCAAGGGATGTCAGACCACTGCGAGCTGGAGTGTCTGCGTGCATGATCCTCAGCGTCTCGCGTCAGTGTGTCGGCATGGAAATCCTTTTCTCCTCTGACTACCTCAGCAAGATATGGTGTATATATACCCAAAGTGGTACCCCCTGGGGATATACCCTGCTATGTCATGTCAGACTAGGATGACGGAAGGAATTAACCTTGTACATAGTTATTATGCAGGAGCTGGTAGGCCTGCTGTGATTCCCAAAATCCTCTTGCATAATAAATGAGGTTTAAGCTTTTCGGAGAAAACCCATGTCCGCTTTAGGCATTACCGTAACTAGGTAAAAGGTCAGTACTAAGAACCGTTATGCAGTGTAATATCAGGGGAATGTAGGTGAAAGGTGCATTCAGTACTTGAGCCGATATTGGGGTACCTATATGGAACATAACACCATAGTCCAATTTAAAAAGAAATGCATGTATTAAAAGTATGTATAATCACATCTTACTATTCAATGAATAGGCATGGGGATATGATCATATGTGAAGCTGGGAAAACGGCACGTCACTCAGAAATTCTGTAATGCTTAGGATTCATGCCACTGCCCAGCAGCACAAAATCCAGAGTCCCAGAATTTTGTGTGGTGGGTGCTTCCCCATACACAATATAGATTCCATTAGTGAATATCCAGCTTAGAAGCTGCTCGGGCATTGCTGCTCCTCTCGCCCAATCCAGCCAGGGGGAAAGCTGGTAGTTTACTGCAAGGCGGGGAGGCACCATTGTTGAATTCTGATGGCCCAGGTGGCACTGCCAGTTGTGGTGTTAATGAAGCCAGACTGGTCAGGTGCAGTTTAGGCAGTCTGGAATTCCAAGAGTCAACCAGGAGAATCCAGCTGCTCCTGCACCCATAAGAAGCTGTACATTTTAAAATGGCAGCCTTTGTATTTGTGTTAATGAAGCAGTGTGAGGGAGAGCGGGCAGCTAGTGAGGACGATGAGGCCATGTATGCAGGTGGCAAATATATTACTTCCCTAAGTCATTGATCAAGTCACTCCCCTTCTGCCTCAAGTGTTGGTGTTTCGCTCTTGCAGGGTATCTTCTATTGATACGCTGCATCAGTCTCCTGTAAAACCGAAACCACTTGTCTCTCCAACTGTTTGCTTCCCCTTCTCTCCCACATGGTTCCAACTTGTTTTCCCATGTTTCACATATCGCCTTTTTCATCCTGTACAATTCTCTTCCTAACTGTGCAGTCACTAGCACCTATTCTTAGCTTGTCAAAGTTCACAGCAGATCATACCTCATTTACTGCTGTGCTTTTATCTCCTCAACTCACCCTTTCTTATTTCACTCCTCCCCATTGCTACATGTTTCTTACTTCGGAGTAAAGCACTATGTTTCAAGCTTTTAGTTTGAATTTACATACCAATGTTATAAATGTTAATGTATCACTCAAAAGTAATGCCATTAGTAGTTGAAAGTGGACCTGTAACTGAACCCTGATTTTCATAGGTTTTTCAGCAATGCATAGATTATGGTGCAACACCCTTTTAAAAAAAATATATATATAGTTTCATTCAGTACCATTGGTAATAGTAGCTTCTACTATTTGCATCACTTAAACTGCAGAATTGCAGCAAAAGGCGTTTAACAAATCCAGTTGTATAGCACTGCAAGGCCGTACTTAAGGCAGAACGCATGCTAAAATTGTCTGACATACGTTATATGAATTAAATTGTCTGACAGTATAGGATCATTATGGACCTTAGCTATATCACATAGTCCCTGTCCTATATTATCCCCCAACAGGACTGACAGTTGTTACAATTATATAATCCTTCTGCAAATGTTTCTTTAAAGCCATTACAGAAACATTACTGACTTGAGCTGGCTTTCTTAGGGCCTTTCTAACGGGAGGTTGAGGAGCAGGTTGTGTGGTAAAGAGGGCAGGAAGGAGCCAAGACAAACAAAAGGGAAGGTTCATGCCTTCCAGAAAGAGGTGCTTGAATTGACGGCTAGAGCTTCACAAAAGCGAGCGAGGACAAGTAGAAAAAGAAAGATTCAAGGGGTCTAGTTTACGAATAGCGAAGCATCCTTCATATGGTATTTCCTTGAGGGTGTTCCTCGGGGTCAGAAATATACAAGGATATGTGTGTGGCGTTTTTTGCATTACCCATCATTTCTATCAAACTTCGAGCTCAGCTTAGCTAGATTGTGCTCTTTTTGACACTGAATAGATGACTGTATGTGAATTCTTCTGGAAATTGCAAAGTTGGCTCACCTGCCTCCAAATGGCTGTGTACGCCTGGTGTCCTTGCTGACTGACACATGTAACTCCTAAATACCATCCCCGCTTGATGCTTTAGCTTCTTTTACAAAATATTGTTTTTGGTGCTCACGCTTCAGCCCTGTGGGTTGCTGCTGAATGACATAATGCAAAAACTAAGAAAACCGAGCAAGCCTAGCTGTTTGGTTACTATTTAGGAAAAAACACTATTTTCAGTAACTTAAGACCTATAAACTATCAGGGTAAGACTTAGGCACCCAGGAAGTCAAAGGTGATTATTAGGTCGAAGCCTACCAGAGTACGCAGCTGTCTGGTTTGCTAACATCATCTTTGGGACATTCTGAAAGATTCCCTGGGAATGCATTCCGCCCATTGCTTTACCATTGGCTTTGTGTTTTGCAACTCACATTTGCTTGCTTTTCATTTGCTGGTTTTATTTGTTTATTGCTGTCCAGCTCGAGTTCGTCACTCCCGTGGACCATAGCCTATTTGTTGTATTCTTTCACGAGTGCTCACTTTCTGTATACAGGCCTTTAAATCGTATTCTTATCTTTTCACATTTGCTGTGCATCCAAATACGGAGGCCAAATCAGGCTCTGTCGTGTTTGCTTTTCTTTTTCAGACTTCAAGGTGAGAGAATTTGTGTGACAAATCTTGCTGTGAAAGGAAAGACTTTTTTCTAGCATACAATTTTTTTTTTTTTAATGTCTAAATGAACTGTGCAGCTATTTCAGAATATATCAGAATTAGAAAAGCACAAATGAAGCACATTTTTGTGTAATTCTGAAGTGTGATGGGACAAATATTTTAATACGATCAAAAATTAATACACCAGGTGATGACATTTACACACATCATTTGTGAGCTATATACTATTATCAGTAAAACTTTGTCTCTGCAAATGCTCATTTCAATTTGAAATATGTTGTCTGTAATGGCAGTGCGCTACCACACCAGGCATACTCCACACTATGCACTCTACTCTAGACCACTCCACTCTACTTCACTATCCCCATCACTGTATGCCACTCCACCCTATAACACGCCACTCCACTCTGACACACCACTCACTTTACGACATGCTGCTCTGCTCTCCTCTTCTCCGCCCTGCTCCTCTCTGCTCTACACCACTGCACTGTGCTCTACTTCGCTCAACCGCAGTCTACTCTCTACGCCACTTTACTCTACTGTACGCCACTTAACTCTACTTCATGCCATTTTACTCCACTTTACTCCAAGACACTACTTAACTGTACTCCAGTATGACACTCCACGCCCTCCATGACACTCCATGACACTGAATGCATCTCCACTCTGTGCCACTCCACAGCACTCTATTCTACGGCATTCTACGTCACTCTAATCTACGGCATAAGATGTCACTCTAACCTACGGCATTCTATGCCACTCTAATCTACAGCACTTTATGCCACTCTTCACTCCGACACTTTGAGACTCTTCTCTCCGACACTTTATGCCTATCTGCTCTATTACACTGTCACTCTACTCTGACACTATACCACTCCATGACACTATACCACTCCACTCTCTCCATGACCCTCTATGCCACTCCATGACCCTCTATGCCACTCCATGGCATTCTATGCCACTCTACGACCCTTTATACCATTCTGTCACTCTACTCTGTGCCACTCTATTCTATGCCACTTGCCGCTGCTCTTCTCAACGCCACTCTACTCCCTCCATGAGACACTACGCCACTGCACAACACTCTGCCACTCTACTCCACGACACTCTATGCCACTCTACTCCACAACAGTAATTGTACGACAATGTACTCTATGCTCCTCCACACTACGTCACTCTACTTTCCTCTACGCCGTTAACTTTTAGCCATGCTAAACAGCAGCCACGCTGGCTAAAACACATTTGCAAAGACAATAGCTCTTTTTACTTTGCCAATGCTTATTTAAAATGGCCAAGAAACTTTCGTCTACCATTGGCGGCGTGGATAGGGTCCCACTACCAGCAGCTTGCTTCACGTGTGTTGAACACCCTATGCTAACCTTTCCAGTATTAATTTCAGTCCATTTCTAAAGTGCTAAATTATATGTCCTTGTTTAATATGTCTTGTCTGTAGCACGATTTGCTTGTAAGCCTGGCAAGTGTGACCTTTAGTAACAAAAACAGAGTCTTAGTTTCCCGCAGCTTTGAAGTCAGAATTTATGTACGGGCTTAGACATTCGTTTTTCAGCTATCTGAGCTTCAACCTGGAAATATCTATCCGCTACTTTCTCTGGTTAGCTGTTAGAATAACTGAAAGGCCAGGTGTTGCCTTTTTCTAGGTGGTTGGCTGAGTTAAGGCCCTGTGCGTCACCGTCAACCCCATTGCTGCATTTAGTTATTTGCCACTCTTTATTTTATCAATATAAGACTAGTTGTCTCACAAAGTTACAACAAAAACTTTTAAGTGGTGACTGAGAGATGTAGTACCTACATAATAACTTAAGCCTGAGCTAAGGTCTGGCGAATGGGTACTCCTCACAAACATTACAGGTTTCCCATGTGCCTAATTATAAGTGCATTAGGATAGGTGGGCGGGATATCTGACACGTTTGTGACGCAGTACCCATCTATGAAACTATAAATCAGGCCCTCAGATGCTTTGTATGTGTTTTTCTTTTTTGCTGTCACTATAAAGTCTGTGGTTGTGTTGGTTTTTGTTGCTCGCCTTCTTCCTCGTCGTGTTTACCGCTTTCCTCTTTTATTGCATAACCTGTACACTTTTCGTTGAAGGTACTCTACTATTGCCCTGGTTTTACTACTGGCGTGAAGCAGTTATTCCAGACAGTTTCAAAGAAGAAAGCTGTATTAAAGGGTGAACAAGATCAAATGGTAGAAAAGGTAAATTCTTAAAATTAGTAAACGAGATATGAACTTTTGGCATTGCATGCACTCGTACCACACTTTTCAACTTCCGAATTGCACCACATTGCAATAATGGAACAATGATGTAAAAAAAAAAAATAGCACAGTAGTCCTCTCTAACCCAGTGACTGTCGTTGAGATGGTTGTATTGTTTTCTCTTCGGATACATTCCAGATTGATTGGAGGTGGGATAAATGAAATGTCTAGTGTGTAGACCAGCTTCACGGGTGCTGTTTGAAAATGTGCTTTCAGCAAACAAATTAAGACCAACGTCTCTTAATAAAATTTAAAAAAAATGATTGTTCTTGGGTTCGATGTAGCATATATTAGAGACCGAAGGTAACCATATAGCAAAGATTAGATCGGAGGGGTGGGGGCTGTGACACTAGCTCATTCTTTCCAAGGAATTCTTCCTTTGTGCCGTAGATCTGCTGGGTAAATATTTAATTGCACAGCAACCTCATTTGCAATTCCAGTTCGCCATTACTTGAACGGTGTGAGCACTTCACATAATAGATGCTCTCCTTTTCTTTACCAGAGTGATGGTAGCAGGTGTGGCACCCCTAAGAATGAATGGGATCTACAGCTATCTCCTTGGATGACATATTCGCATTTATGTTTAGGGATTGTGCTTCATTTGAGAAACATGGCCTCTCATAATTAATCTCACCAAAAAACGATAAAATAACACTTTTTGCTTGCTTGGAGGGTCTCGCACACTTGCAGACTTATTGAAATGTGATGAACGGTTTCGACAGCTATCAGGCTTGGTGCTTTGAGGAGGTGGCTACTCACTACAGCGTCACACATTTGTCAGAGTGGAGTTTACAGAGACTTAAGGGCCTCTGCTGTGATTCCTCCTCCGATTCAAACAAACTCTTCGTACATTCGAACCAGGCAAGGCTCATCCACAACATGAAGCCTCCCAACGCCTCTCAGGTTTGCTAGTCCATCAGATGGAATTTTGTGGAAAATACAGTTTTTTAATCCCCTTTTCCCCCATTCATAGAGTGCTCTGGCACCACTGTATAATGCAGTACAAGGTTACAAAATGGTGCAGAATACAGATTGGCAGTGAAGACCTCCACGGAAAGACCCACTGACCATCATGTCTGCTTTGTATCTGATTGAATGTTATTCTGGTAGATGAAGTCGTAGTTCGGGAATTTGAATGGACCGATGGGGTTGGTGCTTCAGGGTCATAGTGCCTGGACATCACATGCTTTTGCTTTCCTTAGTTCTGAGTAGTGTCCTTTTGTACTACTGGTTAAGACTGTTATGGGGAAAGTTATCATATGGTTTTTATGAAAGATGGCTAAAGAACTAAGAGTGACAGTAACCACTGTGTATAACTGGACTCCCTTTGAGTCTAGCACCTTCAATTACTGCTCGTGGGAAGATTTCCAAGCATAAACTTCAGAGCGGCAGCAGCATTGATTGCGTATTTTATGACTTCAGATGTTGTGTTAATGTTTTTTTATATAGCCCATTAAGATGTTCGTTTCAATAAAGAAGAATGTGGCCTCTGTCAGATCAATTTGCATCAAGTTTATGGCATAGGGCTGCTCTCTGGTGTGTTGATGGAAGGTAAATGCAAAGTCTGCTGAAACTCATGCTTTGCACGAATTGAGCATTTTAGTTTTACGCTTTGTCATCTTGAGTTATAAACTGTCATAGTTTTTGTCTCAAACTTTATCATAAGCCTTCTTTAGTTTAGATCGGTGGTGTTCATTGGGTGCGGTTAGAGACTCTAAGCATTCCAGGGATTATCGATCTAATCAAGAACTAAATTCACACACTGAACACAGATGAGAATCATTTACAGACAGTGTTTACTGAAACCTACATCCCTTTAACCACAGCACCTAGACTTGATTGTTAAAGGAAAGTGAAGCATTAGGGTTAGAATAAGGTAGCTGCTTTTTTTTTTATTATAAGTTATTTACTTTTGTTTAATTCACAGCGCCTTAAGACCCTCACGGGTGAGTAGCGCGCTTACAATTCCCTGATTGATTGACATTTTTAATTTAGGGTTAGGGCTCTGTTCCTTTAGTACAAGGTAATTTTAAAGGCAACTCCAGCACATAGAGAGACACATTTATTTACAAGTAATTGTATTTATTTTAGTTGTTTGATTTAGGTTTAAGGTTACTATTTTATGCAATATAATTACAATTTAACTTGGGGCTAGAGTTAGTATGTTATTTAGGGCTGTAATATAAATCTAATTTATTTTGGATAATAAATAGTAGTAGGATTAGTAGAAGGTCGTTTTATACATATATTTTTACTATAGGATAATAGGGTCAGCTTAATATTAATTTCACTTACAAATGTAATTTAGTGCAGAGTTATGTTTAGGATTATGGTTATGGATTGTGGATAGAAGTAATGAGAAGTAGTTAAATGTTAGGGATATGGGTCATAGTAATGGTATATGTAAGTAATGGGGGATGAATTAATTAGATAGGCAATTAATGATGTTCAAAGTAATGTCATACAATCATTGTGGTGATTCTGACAACCCAATGTAATTGTGGCCCTTGCACACTGATTTTAAACAATGGTTCAGAAACATTAATTTGTACTAAATTGTACTTTTCCATTTGCTTTTGCTGTACCTTTCAGGAAAGTAAGAAAGATGACTTACCAGCAAGTTATGAACTCATCTGTGGTTTGCACTCCTTGATGCTTTCGATTGAGCAGCTACAGACCAGTTATCTTGTGAATCCAGAAAAATTTGCAGATGAACTTGCAGCTCAGCCTAGAAGGCTTTTGAATACACTGAGGTTAGTCTTACCAACTTGATAACACTATGTTCGAGGCATGTGAGCTGCAGAGCTCACACTGTGCATTAGATCGCCATCTGGTGTTGGGCTCGGATGCTTGCACTTTGTTGTTGTCTTCGAAGAAGTCTTTTGTAGTCATGTGATAGGCGACTCCTTCTTTGGACAATAGTGCGCATGGGCATCGACTCCATCCTCAGATTGTTTTTTTCCGCCATCGGGTTCGGATGCAACTTTCGACACTCCGGTTCGAAACTTTACTTCTGTTTTTTCATACTTCAAAACTTCTACAACTTCTATCGATATCCACATCTCGACGCGTCTCTTCTTCGATCCCCTTTCCAGCTGTCGACGCGGGCCGCTGGGCCCATCGACGCCGTAAGGCCTACAGCTAATGGAAAGGACGCCCTTCCGGAAATGCCCCCAGTGTGGAGCAAAGTTCCCCCACAGTGACCATCACCAGGTCTGTAACCTGTGCCTCTCGCCCGACCACAACGAGGCCACCTGCCCAGCTTGCGCCTCCTTCCGCTCGAAGAAGACTATTCGGGATCGTCGAGCTCGAAGACACGTTATGGCGGAGCGGTCCGCTCCAGAACCTGTCGACATCTTCAACGAGGGCCCTGATGTCCCGGAGGAAGATTCCGAGGAACTAACCATCGTGTCGGAGGCAGAGGACTCAGACGGTTCCATCACTCCTGGGCAACGAGTGAGTACTACTGCCCCTGCCCCAACCCCCCATCAAAACAGAAGGCACTGGTCAAGACTTCGCCTGCTGGCCCCAGTCGCGACCGAAAACATGCTTTGGACGCCCCGCCTTCCGGCTCGGCACCGAAGAAAAGACTAAAGCCTTCCAGTTCCTCGGCACCGACCAAGCCGCATGTATCCGTTCCACCGGCACCTTCGGCGCCGAAGCCAAAGGAACACTCGGCTCCGAAATCCACCTCGGTCCCAAAACCACCCTCCAAGCATGCGGATAAGTCGGTGTCGAAACCAAGGCTCCACGACACAGCCCCTAAGCCAAAGCTGTGGGAGCCGATTGCCATGCCGAAGGACTCTTCCACGCCTTCTAAGGCCAAAGAGCACACAAAGCAGCCATCGCCGCGCTCGGAACCGAAAAAGTCGGCACCGAAGCCAAATCTCCAGGAGGAGGAACTGTTTCAACCGGATCCTATCGATCCTAAACAACAAACTCTACATTAACCCTAAAACTGGACATGTCACTACTGTGCCACGCCACGAGCCCGTCCCTGTCAAAAAGAAGGACTCTGCTACTTCCCCTATGCCTCCTTCTTCCCCTGTCCTTCCACCTAACACCCCTCCTCTCTACATCCCTGTTACACCGCCTCAGCCTGTAACACAACTCCACCACATCACTATCAGGACGACATGGGGGATGGTGGTGACCCTGATGACGTATTCCCAGACCCAGATGACCCACCACAGGACGATTGGGGCTACAATGATCCCATAGATCTTCCAGACATCCCAAGCCCTCCACCATATCCCACAAAACCATCTCCCCCAGATGATAACATTGGTTTTGGGCAACTTATTCACAGGCCTGCTGTCTTTCATGGGTTACATATACACACCAACCCACCAGAGGAAGATTTCCTCTTAGATAACTTCGAACAGTCTCAAAGAACTGTACAGACTTTGCCCATGATTAAAGGAGTCATCAAACATGCTCCTGAAATATTTAAAGATCCTGTACGGGCCAGGATTCTTAACCCTACGATCGACAAAAAATATAGACCTGCCCCTGATGACCCTGCCTACATCAAAGGCCAGCTCCCTCTTGACTCCTTGGTCGTCTCCAATGCTCGTAAACGAGCTAATTCTCAGACTTCAGGGGACGCTCCGCCCCCTGATAAGGAGTCAAAATTGTTGGATGCCTCTGGCAAACGAGTGGCTGCGCAGGCCACCAATCACTGGCGCATAGCCAACACCCAGGCACTGCTGGCAAGATACGATAGGGCCCCTATGACCAGCTAGAAACCCTATTGCAACACCTACCTGACCAGTACAAGACGCAGGCAAATGAACTCATTCAGGAGGGCATATTAATCTCCAATGCGTCCATTAAGTGTGCCCTTGATGCGGCCGACACCGCCGCCAGGTCTGTCAACACCAGCGTACTCATTAGAAGGCATGCCTGGTTACGCATTTCAGGCTTCAAGCCAGAAGTTCAAACCACCATTTTAAACCAGCCGTTTAATCAGAACCAACTCTTTGGTCCGGCTGTAGACACGGCACTTGAAAAAATGAAGGACACTGACACTGCCAAATCAATGGGAGCATTGCAGTCTCCACAACAACGTGGCTCCTTTCGCCGCTCCTTCTACAGAGGAGGCTCTAGGAACACCAACACAGACAATTCCTCTTCTTACAGAAACACCACCCAAACATCTCCCAATAGAGGATACTTTAGAGGTGGTTACCGAGGCAACAACAGTAAGGGCAGAGGCCGAGGTAGTACCAACACCCGTACCTCCCCCACTCCTAAACAGTGACTTCCCTCCACTTCCCCCCGACCATTCCACTCCTGTCGGGGGACGTCTAGCACAGTTCCTACCTGTCTGGAACTCCATTACAACAGACAAGTGGGTGACCCAAATTATCCAACATGGTTACTGCCTAGAACTTACAGCTGCCCCCCCCCCCCCCCAACATACCACCCAAGCAGCGTCCAATGTCCGCAGACCATCTTATACTTTTAAAGCAAGAAGTTCTTTCCCTGCTTCAAAAGCACGCCATAGAGCCAGTCCCTCTACTACACCAGGGCACAGGGGTTTACTCCCTGTATTTCGTAATCCCCAAAAAAGATGGGACTCTAAGGAATATTCTAGACCTCAGACCCCTCAATCAGTATATACATTCGGATCATTTTCACATGATCACTCTCCAGCAAGTGCTTCCCTTACTACAACAAGAAGACTTCCTTGCCACACTAGACCTCAAGGACGCCTACTTCCACATTTCCATACATCCTGCTCACAGGAAGTATCTAAGGTTCGTACTCGATGGACAGCACTACCAGTTCAAAGTACTTCCATTCGGAGTCACCACTGCTCCAAGAGTGTTTACCAAATGCCTTGCAGTAGTAGCAGCACACCTACGAAGACAGCAAATACATGTCTTCCCATACCTGGACGACTGGCTCATCAAAGCCAGATCATTCAACCAGTGTGTCCAACACACTCATCAAACTATACAAACACTACACAACTTTGGGTTCACAATCAACTACACCAAGTCGCACCTCCAACCATCCCATATACATCAATATCTAGGAGCCACAATAAACACTTCCACAGCTCTGGCTTATCCCAGCCCAGCCAGGATAGCCAGTATACAAACCCTCATCACCAGGTTTCAAATACAGCACTCTCTCCCAGCCAAAGTGTTCATGCAACTAATCGGCATGATGGCATCTTGCATTTTCATCGTCCCTCATGCAAAACTTCAAATGTGTCCCCTACAAGAGTGTCTAGCGCACCAATGGAACCAGGCTCACGGACAACTTACAGATCTGGTGTTGGTGGACAGCCGCACACATCGCTCTCTGCAGTGGTGGAACACAAAAAATTTGTCCAAAGGGTGGCCGTTCCTAGAGCCTGTTCCACAAATAGTACTGACAACGGACGCATCACTCACAGGATGGGGAGCACAACTGTTAGGTCATACAACACAAGGCAAGTGGACCACTCAACAAAAGCTGCTCCACATCAATCATCTGGAGTTACTAGCTATATTCCTAGCTCTCAAATCCTTTCAACTCCACGTACAAAACAAGGCTGTCCTGATCCGAACAGACAACATCACAGCCATGTACTACATACAAAAACAGGGGGACACACTCTCCACAACTGTCCCAACTGGCACAGGACATTTGGAGGTGGGCCATTCCACAGAACATATACCTTCTAGCAGAACACCTACCAGGAGTTCACAATCAGATTGCCGATCTGTTAAGTCGACAGACACAACAGATTCACGAATGGGAACTACATCCACAAGTTCTTCTACCTTTTTTCCACATGTGGGGCCAGCCAGACATAGATCTGTTCGCCACACACCAAAACGCAAAATGCCCAACCTTCGCCGCCAGGTTTCCACACCCCCAGTCCAAGGGCAATGCGATATGGATGAACTGGTCCGGCAGATTTGCGTACGCTTTTCCACCACTACCACTCATTCCACTTGTGGTACGCAAGCTCCGACAACAGTCTCTAAAAATAATCCTAGTAGCTCCCACATGGGCACGCCAACCGTGGTTCACCACACTGCTGGAACTATCAGTAGTCCCACATCAAAAACTACACCTCTCCCCATCAATGCTAACGCAGAGCCATGGAGAGATAAGGCACCCAGATCCATCCCAACTGAACCTTGCGATCTGGCTCCTGAAGTCCTAGAATTCGGTTACCTTAACCTACCGCCAGACTGTATGAACATTATTAAAGAGGCTAGACGCCCTACTACCAGAGCTTGCTATGCAGCAAAATGGAAAAGATTCGCTATGTACTGCACTAACAATAATATCCAGCCATTACAGGCCTCCACGCAAAACATCATTTGCTACTTACTGCATTTGCAAAGATGTAATCTTGCATACTCATCCATACGTCTGCATCTAGCAGCCCTTGCTGCTTACCTACAGAACAGGCAACACTTATCACTCTTTAGAGTCCCAGCCATTAAAGCCTTTATGGAAGGCCTTAAACGGATCATACCTCCCAGATTACCACCTTCCCCAGTGTGGAATCTTAACATGGTACTTACTAGGCTCATGGGACCATCATTTGAACCCCTGCATAAATGTGAACTTCAATTCCTTACATGGAAAGTCGCGTTCCTAATTGCAATCACCTCTCTCAGGAGAGTGAGTGAGATCCAGGCTTTAACTATACAAGAGCCCTTCTTACAAATACATCATAACAAAATAGTTCTCAGGACAAACCCAAAATTCCTTCCTAAAGTCATTTCGCCTTTCCACCTTAACCAATCTGTAGAACTACCCGTGTTTTTTCAAAACCCAGATTCTGTAGCAGAAAGAGCTCTCCACACCCTGGATGTCAAAAGAGCCCTAATGTATTACATTGACAGAACCAAGTCATTTCGCAAAACAAAACAATTGTTTGTAGCTTTCTCTCCACCACATAAGGGTAACCCCATCTCAAAAGCTGGGATTGCAAGGTGGATTGTTAAATGTATCCAAATATGCTACCAAAAAGCCAAACGCACATTATCAATTCCCCCTAGAGCACACTCAACACGCAAACTAGGGGCTTCCATGGCATTCTTGGGGAACATCCCCCTAGAAGACATATGTAATGCAGCCACATGGTCTACAACACACACCTTCACTAAACACTATTGTGTTGATGTGCAAGCCAAGCAACAAGCAGAAGTTCTGTGGGCCAAGCTGTCCTTAGAACACTTTTTCAAACTACTGCAACACATACAGGTGACCACCGCTAGGGGAGATACTGCTGTACAGTCTATGCACAGTGTGAGCTCTGCAGCTCACATGCCTCGAACGGAAAATGCTACTTACCAGTATGCATCTGTTCTTGGCATGTAGAGCTGCAGATCCTCACACGCCCACCCACCTCCCCGGGACCTGTATGTGTTCCAGTCCTATCTTATTTACATATACACACATGGACATCTTTTTCTACTAACTCCACTCCCCATTATGGCGAAAAACAATCTGAGGATGGAGTCGATGCCCATGCACACTATTGTCCAAAGGAGGAGTCACCTATCACATGACTACAAAAGACTTCTTCGAAGACAACAAAGTGCAAGCATCCGAGCCCAACACCAGATGGCGATCTAATGCACAGTGTGAGGATCTGCAGCTCTACATGCCAAGAACAGATGCATACTGGTAAGTAGCATTTTCCTTTTCCTATATGCTTTGCCTTTTGTAATTATTTGTATCCATCTCTTGTTCCTAAATGGGTACTTAGGATATTTGTGTTTCCCATCGAAGTATGGAAAAGTAACTATCTTCCTCATGAACACTTGAATCTTCCTAACTCAAATGCAGTATATGAATATTCAGATGCTACTGTTCTAGCTGCAGCAAGCATTCACCATTATTTCTTACATGATTCACATTGCAAAGTCGTGCTTTGAATCCATTTAAGGTGAGGGTAGTGGCCTGTAAATCACTGAATAATGGCAAAGAGTATGTTAGACTAACTAGTTCCAAGGAAGCAAAACAAGACTGCAACACCTAGAATACGTTGTGCTATCACACGAGAGTCAAGAACTGGAAACGCTGTCACTAATGACCTGGATGGAGGTGGCCATTGTAGTGGTGATGCAAGCCAAGAATTACTATAGGCACTACAGTAGTGGGTCTGAGGTTTCCACCTGAAGCAGACATGGGGCAACCCAAACGATATATCTTCAGGCACAATAGTGGGTGTATGGAGCCAGGACAGGGCTGGTGCAATCCAGTAATCACTGACACTACAGTAAAGGATCTATCTGGTTCAGCAAGAAGTAGAAATAGTACAACCCAAGGTTAACCATAGACGTCACAGTAGTGGGTTTCTAGAGTTGTTGGGATGTGAAGGTCCATGGTCTCTTGGCCTGAATTATCCACAGTCAGTTACTGGTAATTTTGATTTGTTTTCGTCTTTGATGCACACAGTGATCATGCACCTTTGCTGCTATGTATGGCAATTATGGTTTGCAACCCAGAACGGTACTATGTGGTCAGGATTGGCTCAACATGCGTACCTTCTACAGAGCGCCTGACTCTCAGCTTGTGGTATTGCATTAGACTAACATTGGTGGCAGAGCTGAATTATTGCAGCAGAACAGGGCTTTTTTTTGTCAGGAAGTGGGCAAGTTGCCTAATGTCCTCACTTTTGTAAATTGTCTGCCAAACAATTTTACAGACAAACCACCGGGTCCTTTGCAGCATTCTGTGCACATGGATACCTCATGTTTGTGGCACAGTATGTACATAACAGGATCAATCTGGAGCATGTATGACATGGATGGTTGTTGGCATGTTGGAATCCATTTTGGGATGTCCACTGTAGAGATGGTGTACAAAATGGATGTTGGAGGTAGCCTGCCAGAAGGGGCATTTCTGAAGCTTTTTTGTTGAGACAGACTCTGGGTTGTTAGAGGACCGGAGACTGTGGTCTTTATGTCCAGGGGAGGCTTTTGGCATGTTTTGCTCTCGTTCCACAAGTGGTGCTGCTCCCAATATGCTAATTAGCATAAAGTGTGATGGCTTACCTCCTTTCTTGTGCACTTGTGTGGTTTTCCAAGCAGGAGATTCCAAGCCCCACCCCATCTTCCTGCTGAGTCGAAGACATACTTTAGAATCCACAAACCATTAAGAGTATAAGAAGGGAACAGAAATTCCAAGTTTGTGTTCCAGCTCCTGCCCTCTGTGTGTCAAGATAACATTTCCGCCGGGGCTTACAGCAACTGTTTGCGCACCTGAGCACTTACACTACTGCCATCCACAGTGTGACCAGCAAGCATGACAGTGGGCACCAGGCACTTGTGGATTGATCAATGGGTTTTCATTCAAGACAGAAGCTGAATCACTTAATCACTGTAAGCATTGCCTATTTTCCCAAAGTTGTTGTGTAGTATTGTGTATAGAATATTTTCTTATCTAAGATAAAGCCCTGGTTGGACTACCAATTTATTAAATACTACATTGTGTAGTACTGAGGTGTGATTCTTCCCCACACCACTTCTCTGAGAAAGCCTTGGACTTCTCAGCCCACTACCGAGAGTCAGGTGGTAAGAGATGCACTTGGTGCTCTGTTTTCAGGGTTTATAGTAGGACGGTCTTGGAACCTCAGATGAAACTGACTTGGTTATGACACTTGAGGCCCAGTAAACCCTTATGTGCCCCCAAGGCCGCCTAACTGGTACTGACAGGAGCTAACTCTGAAGCGGATATGGGACTCCCACAGGATATCTGTAGATGACACAATAGTATCCTGAATGATTAATGATTCCACCAGAAGTTTTCCCCTTCCATACCCCTGGCACATAACCCTATGCTACCCAATATAGGCAACAGCTTAAGTAAGACTGTAGCACAAAAATTGAGTCTGCACATTTTTGCAGACTTATATCCTGGGGAGACTTTCCGACCGCTCCCGGTCCCGGAGGAGGGTCAGGCAGTGCCATTCTCCGAACTTTTTATATATTACAAACTCCGGGCCGCCTGCTGGTCCTTGCATGACACTTTCCAGAGCCCTCCGCAAGTCTTGCCTGCACTAGAAAACATGCTCAAAACAGCCACTTCTCGCAGACTAATCACACAGATTTATACTCACATGCAGACCTCAGCACCTGTAACACAGCCCCGGGCGTTTTTGGCATGGAATGAGGAACTTCCTTGTCTGCTCACGGACGACCAGTGGGCCTACTGTTGTGGTCAACTCACGGCACTGTCCCCTAACTATAAACTTCGGGTAATACATTTGAAGTTTTTACATAGATTTTACAGGACACCTACGAGGCTGCACCGTATGGGACTGAAAGATGACGACAGCTGTTGGAGATGTGGTCTCACTGCAGCAACCTTTTTACACATGGCATGGAGTTGTCCATGGCTGGTGTCCTTTTGGTCCATTGTTTTCACTGCTATCCACCACATAATTGTCACCCCTGCCGACCCTAACCCCTTGCTGGGTCTGCTGGGATACGTGAGGGACACCCCGGTCAAGGTCCGTAAATTGCATGCTATGCTCCTTCTATTTGCAAAACGCCAAATTGCCATACATTGGGGGCGGAAGGGGATTCCTTCTCTAAATGAATGGACTAGAGACGTCACGTTTGGCCACTCACAGCTGTCCACCTTGTGGGAGTTAATGCCCTCCACGTCCCGACCTAGAGACATATGGGAACCATTTGTTACATGGGCTCGTGAGCGTAGTGAGGAGGAAGGAGATGCATCAACGACCCACGTGGCTTTGGGATCTGTGGTGGGTGGTTTGGGCGGCCCTGGTGCCTGGAGGGGTAGATGATGGCGTGGGGAGGGTAGATCGGAGGGAAGAGGATGTGGTCATTTCCATGCACAAGTATTAATATAGGTATGCGTAACCTTGGAGGGGTGGGTATGGATTTCCTGACATGATGTTGCCTGTACTTTTGTTAATGGTTGCGATCATTTGTACTATGACTAATCTCATTTCTCTTCTGAATTGCACAGTGGACTGAGTACGCGAACATAACATCTGTTATTGACATGATATGCGGATGTAGACATTTCTATCATGAGTATGTACTGGCTCGTTGGTTCTTTTTTGCAATGTTTGTTGCATTATATCAAAATGCCAATGAAAAGAAATAAAAAAAAAAAAAAAAAGATTCCACCAGAAGCCTTTGGGAACAACTCACAAGAGCTGGTGCTGTTAGGGAACTGGAGTGAAAAGGCAATAAATGTAGTCCTATTGAAACAATTCATAGGTAGGGTTAAGAAGGTTTGATGTAAAGTGGGGACAGGGGTCCTGGCATAGGCTCTATTTGGGCTCTAATAGGCCCAAACTAGAGATGCCTCAGAAAGACTCCTTAACCTGTCTGCCTTTTTCTTTGTCCCTAGACTGAACTCCCTTGCAGAAGAGCTTAAATAAGTATAGTGAATGCCTATAACCTAAATAAAAGTGGCACTATTTATTTAAAGCTATATGACCAGTTGATGGTTTCGGAGAAGATTTAAAATTTTGCTCTGACTCGTGGTTCTTGTTGGTGACTCCGTCCAGTTTAGAGCTTGAGTGAGCTAGAATCATCTACGCGGTTCTCGCTGTTTTAAGATTGCAGCAGTAGTTGGGGGAGTCCCCACAAGCAGGGAGCCAGTGGGCTCCTCAGTGTCTCCTCTGCCCATCTTGACAGAACTTTCAGTGGAAGTGCTGGAGACCCAGTGTACCTCCAAAAGAAAAGTGAAATAACCTGCACTCGTAGTAAACTGCAATAAATTAACTTCTACACAATCGAGGGCTTGTCTAAGGAGCAAATTTGCTTACCGTAATCTTTAACAAACATTATACATTTATTTAAGCAGATGTGGCCACAAAACGTTTTTGGAGGAAATAAATGTAGAATCCGTGCTCCAACTCAGTTAACATGCCAGATTGTCTGGCGTTATAAATAGTACATATGGGAGTTTAAGCCGGTCCCTAGAAGCAGGTAACCAGGATCTTATATAAAATCCTTAGGCAAACATGTTATGCAGGAAGATTGACCAGCTAGGGTATCTCATCTGTCGTCTGGAGTTCAGAGTCAATGAAATCATATGTAGAAAGGTGTTGGCTCATCTCCAGGTTGCAGCCCAGAAAATTTCTGGAATTTATGTAGAATTAAGACCGTAATTGTTCCTTAGTTTTTATGGTGGTACGAAATAAGATGACATTGAGTAGGATCTGAAAATTGGGACAATTTAAAGCAATTATGGGAATCTTCTATTCGTATTGTTGGTGGTGGCATTGATGACTATGAGAGAAATAACTAAAGATGAATGCCTAAACATTTAACAGTACACCATGTTTGTATACAACAGTAATACGAGTGATGAACGTCCTTATCTACGTAAGTGTTTTGTAATCTCCATAATGGCTTGTGTCAGATTGTTCAGTGAATCTTAACAAACTTTGCTGTGGTGGCTACAACAAATTCAGCAAAAGCTTCCTTGTTTGGTACAGCTAGGATTAAAGTTAAATCATCGGACGTAAATGGTATTTCTGAAAATAATATTGCCACCAGGCTCATCACCCTGGAAGAAATTATACTTGAAAAAATCTGCTACTAAAAAATATTACTTTAATGCAAACCTTTGTTAATGGTAAGTTGCTTTTCGTTTGTCTTAATACTTAGATGCAAATATTCATTATGTGGCTACGTTTAGAAGAGCTGTATTAACAGACCTTTCTCTTCCTTCAAGGGAACTCAATCCTATGTATGAAGGCTATCAGCAGCATGATGCTCAGGAGGTGTTGCAGTGTATCTTAGGATGCATTGAGGAAACCTGTCAAATGCTGAAGAAGGAGGAATCTAAATGCTTACCTATGGAGGAGCCCATTCCAGGTTTGCCAAAGGTATCCAATACGAATGTTGAAAGTGAAATTTCCAGTGAGACAGACCAGCACGTAATCCCTGTGGCAAACGGACATGCAGATTTTGTATCAGAAGAAACATTAAAAAATGAAAATGGAAAGCGGAAAAGTGACACTGAGGCCGGGAATGCAAAGAAAAAATCTAAATGTTTCATGGAGCAAAAACCAGAGGAACTAAGCAAGTTGAGAAGATCAAAACGAAAGTCTGCTGGTGGAATCCTGCAAATTAAATCCGAGGCTTCCATTAAAAGTTGTACTGAAAATGAAAGCACTCGTCCTACTGAGAAGAAGTCTAGGTTAAGCTGGTTGAAGTCTTCCGGGAAACAGCCCAGCATTTTATCGAAATTCTGCAGTCTAGGCAAGTTATCAACAAGTTCCGGGAATAAAACACTTTCAAAGGAAATTAACAAATCGGGCCTCAAAGAGTCTGGGAAGGCCATCACTAATGAGCATTTACACGAAAATAGTGTACAGGCAGCGCCTCCTGCTGCAGTGCCCACTGCAGGGAAGAGTATTGAGATGTCCCCTGCAACAAAAAAAGGTGAGCAAAATTTACAGAAAATCGGAATAGAATTTGGTGTGAAGTTTGATTGCATAATCGTAAATCTAATACCTTTCCAAGAACCGTATCTCATGGAATGCATTTGTGAGATGTTTGTTTAGTATATATGGTAATCTTTAGCCCACTTCACTCTGGGGTTTCAAGGATCCATTTTTTCTAGTGATTTCCTGATATCCTGAAAATGCTAGAACATTTGAATTGAAAATGCAATCCATCTCTGCCACCAGTGTGTCGAATTGTTTACAGCTTCATTTTTTATATAAAAGTAGGAAAATATTTGTTTTTAGTAGCCAGGTGACTAAAGTTTCTTTATGGGTATTTTTTTCCTGAAAAATGGTGCTCTTGTATTGACAATAATGGGTACCTTGGGACTTACAGGTGTGAGGTACATATAGATGATTCATGTTTGCTGCATGCTGGTATTGTGGAGATCAGTGTCTGCTACAAATCAAGTGTTTGGGTTCTTCTCATGCGTTCTCGATTTTTCCTTTTAGAAAATTACCTTTCAACACTCCTGCCCTAATTGAAATGTGCTCCACATTTTTATGATGTCTACATTATATTATTTAGTCAGACATATACATTAAACTATTTAGTCAGACAGTAAGTCTCTTCCACAGCTGGATCCCATTGCATTTTTGTTGTCTGTTTGAGCAAGTTTGCTTATGACTTCTCTCTTTTCTCTGCGTTCCTACTCGTAAGCTGCCATTGACTCAGTCCTGATGATGATCCTGTGTAAAGCGCACATTGGGGTAGAAATGTCAGCATTCTAATCTTGTACTGTCTAAAATTCCTTTTTCCTCCAAATGCACCCCCTCCACCCCCCAAACCCTTCAGCCTGAGCCGTGGCTTTAGCCTATAATTTCCGGAGCAAATAAGTAATAGCAGTTACTGACTCTTTGTTCAGTAACACATAATTCAGTTACCAGCACAGTCATCCATTCTCTTGCTCTCTGTCCCCTTTGTACGGGCAGGATATTCATTAGAACTTACTCCGAAGCCACCTGGGCAAAACAATTCTTCTGTGGGTGCTACCAAGAGTTCTTGGCGCATATGTCTATTGTGTTGTTATGGTGGATATTCAGCATAGGCACAGCAGTTCCAACTATTGTATTTCTTATAAACATATTTACAGTGTGTGGTTTAGTGTAGAATTGTGGTTCATTATTGAAATAGTTCTGATGTGTTGTTCCTTGATAGCAGTCTTCTAGAAAGCAAGAGACGGCCAGTGCAGAGGTCCCTATAATGCAGGGACCGAAATATAGTTACATCAAATGCAAGTTAGTGTGCGCCAGATTAAGGGTGGCTGAACATAAGTATTAGTTGGAAGTCTTACTTATGCAGCACTACTGACCTGCAGTGAAGCTTCTTTTGATCTAGTATCTTGGAAAAGTAATTTACTACACGCTTAGTGAGTTAAAGCGCTTGCTGCTGTCATCTGGTGTTATCTACAGATTACAGTATTCAATACTGACAGGGACAGTTTTGCCTACCATCGTTTCGGGGTCTCTAAATAAACTTCAGTTAAAATGTGTAATAGGAACACCTTCATTTTCAGTTATTAGTTAACACAATAGTTGTATTAAAGTTAATTTATAAGACGTTATTTACAAGACCTTACTCCTCTGTCCATGAACAAGGTTATGTCCAAAGCAGTGCATCACCTCAGGAACTTGTGCCATTAATTTTATTTGCAGAGCAGCCACCTGGACTCTTTGATGGTTTATGCCAACTTCCACTTTGGCATAATGAGGATTATGTGAAGGGCGAGCATGCTCTCTCCTTCCTTCAGTTCATGTGTGGAATATTCTGATAAATAATGCAGAATGTCCTGGAACATAATACATTATTTCACTGTATTATTGGAAATATAACCCCATCTCCTTTGAGGTAATCACAGTTCCCAATCTAGAGTGGTCCTAATAGTAGGGCATGGGATTTCGGAGAGTTTCCCAATCTATCTTCTGGCACCTTAGCCCTATAAAGATGTCCCATATTATGAAGAGGATGGAGGACTAAGAATGCGGAAGATAAAGTGTGTGTTATTTTGTAAATTCTAAAGCCATCTTTGCTCCTATCCGTAGCAAAGGGCAGTTCAGATTGTCACTTTCAGTACTGACCTCAAACCATAATCAAATGGATATGGTCTATTAAAAAAAAAAGTACCATATTTCTGTGCACCAAATAGTTGCTGTTTAATTTGAGGTGGGAAGTAATGGCTCATATGAGCTTTGGTATTCTCATTGCGGCTTTTAGACTAAATCCCAGGGACCAACCAATTCAAGCAAAGAATACACCAGTGGGCTGCTACAACTCCTGCAATCTTTAGAATTTAAGTAAAGCATTTCTGCATATTGTCATGTATATTCTTAACTTATTTTTTGACAGAGCTTGATACTCTGGAATTGGTGGAAAAATTGTTTCAAGGCCAGTTGGTGCTGAGAACACGATGCTTGGAATGTGAATGTTTCACTGAGCGCAGAGAAGATTTTCAAGATATCAGTGTTCCAGTGCAAGAAGAAGACGTTTCTAAGGTGGAAGCTAGTTCTGAAAGTGAGTACTTAAAATAAAGCTTATGTACAGTGTTGACTTGCAGTGTTTCTAATGGGAACATATCAATGATTTGTGTTACTTATATTTCAAGGTATCTTCATTAAAGTTCATAAACACTGAATTGTCGGAACGCTATTAAAAGGAGCAAGACTACATCTCCCCAACAAAGCAAAATGAGCAATATGCTTATAAGCACCCAACATGTACTTTACATTTTTAGAACAAAATAAGCAGCAGTTTAACAAGAGGGCAATTTAAACTGCAAATTGAATTAAAAAAATATATATTTATTTTACGTCTGCCTTTCCCCATTTAAAAAGTGAGGAAAAGAAATTGTTGTTCTAGGCTTAGTCTCACATAGAAAAAAAGAAAAACGACTCTGTCACCTTAAGGCTGGCCTTGAACCACAACAATACCAGCATGCAACACGGTGATAGTCCCCACGTGTTTTTTCTGGTCTGTGAGAAGGATCCCAAAATAAAGAGCTCTGCCTTTTTTCGAATTTACAAGGTTTTGAAACCTTTTTTTTCTCACTTTGGTAAGTCTGGTTTTGAGCTCTTATTCCCCTCTTTTGGGGGAAAAGGGAGTTTGGGATAAGTTCTTGTGTGTTACTATTGTTTTCTTTCTCTTGGCAGTTTTTTCCGTGGTGGGCTTAGGGTCTGTGACCTTCTAGAGCAGCCTCCAGGAGGAGCTATGCTCCTACCTAAGCTCCTCAGTAGGTGCGATTCAGACCAGTTTATCACAATAGCTGCACATGGCCAGTTCAAAGCAGTGCCTTTCGTAGGTTCTTTTAAAGCTTCTTTTTGGTAGTGGCAAGTCCAGCTTTGCGTGCCACTTAAGCTGTGTAGTTTTCTTACCTGGTGTAATATTTCGGACACCAGAGGCATACATACTCCAATATCAGACTTGTGAATGTCATTGCAGTCATTTTCTGCAAAGCACGAATGCATGATGTTTTCTTGGGTAACAGCCAAAGTAGACATTAGAACAAATGGTCCTTGTTGGCAGCTGTCTCTCTTATCAACCATGTAAAGGTAGAGGGTGTCGTCGTCGTCCCCCCTCCCCCCCTTACACTTAATCTTCCTACAGTGTAAGTCAGTGTTTCCCAAACTGGTTTGCAAGCCGATTTTGGATGGGTCATGAAAGTCCAAACAATAAATAAACATTCTTTTAAATTATGTTTTTATCTTGCATTACTTGCTGCTCTTCAAAGTCCGTGACACTATCATGGAACATCCTCTTTTTGCCTTCAAGCGTAATAAAAATATCAGGGATTACGTAGAGCACACAAAGATGGTCCAAGGAATCGCGACATTGGAACACGTTGGGACTTCCCGGCAGTGGTTGGTCACCACAGGTGTGGAGTGTGTATTGTATGTGGATTAACCACTAACACAAAGGTGTTAGAAGGACATACAGAAGCCTGAATACATTCTCAAATTGCAACACTAGAAATGTTATGTCATCAGATGCCCCTGTAGTAAAATGTATGTGGGTCAAACCACTTAACTTAAACAACAAATCACCCAACATCGAAGTAGGATCAGAAGTAAAGTGGATGGAGCACCACTGGTCCGTCACTTTGAGGAAATGAAACACACTTAGAATGACATCTACTGGCAAGTTGCCGAAGTGATCACATTGGGCAGTCGGGGTGGAAACATCAAAGACATCCTAGACAGAAAGGAATGCAAACGGATGGATTTACTCAAGAGTACCCACATTGGCTTGAACGGCATTAATGAAATAAATGTCTGTAATTTCTGTGCATGTTATGTTGACTTCTAACGAGGATGTCTAACACCGTGAAAAGGAGGTGCTACATAATTATGACCCATGTGCAACAATGAATTAAGTTATCCCATCGGTCCAATGATATATATATATATACACTGTACAATGCCAATTCTGAACAGTCAATCAAGTTACTTTATTTGTTGTGTCGTCAAAATACGTGATAAGTTGTATGTAACATACAACTACCATCTATGTGATACAGCGGGTTCTGAATCCCCAATTACCATGCTGTATAAATCGGTGAGTGTTTATGCTTTAGATGGCTTTGTTTACATCATATATGGAGCAACCTTACATTTGATGTGGAATAGCGAGCGGCCTGCATGTTCTGGTTTTAGTACACAACACGCAGTTTTTAGGTGTTATAGGACATACACACGCAGGAATAATGTCCTGTCACGACGATGTGCCTGGCCGGGGTGTCACTCGTACATCAGGCCCAAGATGGCGGGTTGAGTTTGTGGTATAGCTGCGACACGCATTTGATTCCAGATAGATAAGCAGCGCCTGTAGTGTCTCCACGTTACCAGATTGAGAGAGCAGGTTCCGTTGTTGGGGGAAGCGTGGCCACGATGTGTCTCTTTCCCATCAAATAAGTGCATGGATGTGACACAGTTTTCACGTAGCGGGATATACATTTTAAGTGTTTGATGGATGAATTATCCTTGCAGTCCGTGTTTGATTTTTCAAACGTGGATTTGAATTGTTCTTGGATTTCGAGCGATTCCGCCTTGGAACAGAGAGGCCCTGTCCCCTCCGTTCTTTCTCCACAGGTATTTAGTGTCCATGGGTACACTGCGTTATCAGGGTACGCAGCACAACTGGATACAGCTGTCTTATATTTTTCACCATTAATGACACGGATAATTGTTACACGGATGAAGTTTTTATTAATGCACGATATGGGCTGTGTGATCCACATTGATCTGCACATCTCATGGGGCCACGTTATAATTGACAGTATCTAGTAGTATTTTGATCTCTAGGCGATTTTAAGCGCAGGTATGCATCACATGGTTTACCTGCAAATAGGACTCACTATGAGAGTGTTTAGGAATGCAATGCACGTGCATGCTACCTGTACACATAAATCAAATGGTGTAGCTCCTTGAAAAGTTTGGAGCGTTGCAAATAAACTTACCTTCCTTCCCGCCTTCCTACACCCCGCCCCCTTTTATGTTTTTCTCAATAGGATAACACTACTTACGAGAGAACTACTGAATTTGAGAACAGGGTGGACCCACTGAGCCCCTGTCTTTGCCTAAACAATTGATGTTACCATGAATGACACATTAAAATGTTTCATGAGATGTTATCAATATTTAGTGGTGAGTGATCTCCGTTGTTGAGGTTTTTGCCCATACGAATTAATTAGAGCGAGTAACTATTGTGTGGTCGCTGGGTTTCTGCCTTCGTCTCTCACAGGTCCTAAGGCAAATGACTTAGTCCTGAAGAGACCCTTTTATTCAACTCTCGTCGAAACGTCGACATCTCTTTCTCGGCTTGCTTTTAGATTGAGGATTATAACTGCATGGCTACATACACTTAACTGTGGAGTTGTAGGTATGGCTGGAGTTAGACGTTTTCAACTTCAAAGCCAGCTTTGTGGCCAGCAGCACATCTGGTCAATAAACGTTGAGCGCCTTGACTTTAAGTATCCTTTCTGGAGTCTAATTGTCTCCACTAATGGTGGCAGTTCTGAGGATCTGTTAGTGCCGGAGTATGTGGCAAGACCTGGCACAGTACTGAGGCAGAGAGACGAGGCTCCTTTCTTAAAGTTGATCCCTGGAGGGGAGATCGTCTGCATATGTGTGGGATGTGTATTTCTGGGGCCAGGACTTTCCCCATAGTGTCTAGTCGCTGAAATCTTGGTGGTGTCTTTGTTTTGGGTGCAGGTTTCTGTGGGGCAACTGGAGATGATTCCTCTCGAGTCAGAGCCTTCAGGTGATATAGAGATTGAATTATGCGCCTCAATGGCTTCTTTACTACCAGAAGGCACCCTTATTCCTCTTACCTTTAAGTCCACACCTGAGATCGTTTTTATTTTTTTCTCCGCTACAAGGTTCAGACATGTTTCAGCTACCGCTGCGACCCCAAAAGATATTTCAACACTGTGGTAACGGTTTGTGTAGGCATCCAATCCTAAGATATCAAAGTTTCCAAGCCGTAAAAGCTACAAAACCAGCTTGGAGAAGGTCATATGAGAATTACTTGTTTGCTGGGAAGGTATGCAGAACACCTCTTTTAAATTCTGCCCCCCTGTCCCCCCCCGCAACAAAGTACTGTGTTTGAACCAGCATCAGGTGTAGAACCACAACAAGAGTGCATGTTCGTTATCAAACACATTCTCAAATCTCACTCGATGAGTTGCATTATTAGTACTAAAATCTTCCCCTTCACATTTGAGCATAGAGACCTCTCGCTGTTGACTGGTTCAAGTGAAGGTAATAACTCGGCTCAATGTAACCTCGAGGAAGCAGAGTCGGAGTAGGTCTCGCGGCGGATGCCACCTGGCGTCTTTGACGCTAATAGGCATTCCCTCTGCTTTTCCTTATGGGGCTTCATTGAATACCCTAATTGGGAGGATTTTACTTGCATTAAGGTAATAAAAAATTATATATATATTTTTTTACCAACTTTTGTGGTTGTGTGACTGGTTACCTTGAGCAGAGTTATTATCTTCACTGAAACCAGTCATTGTGTAATTTAGGTTTGTTCTTTAGGTCCAGATGACTCGCCATTTGATCTTGACATAATTAGACAAGAAACATGTCGACCCCCCCCCCGATGAATTTATTCACCAGGCTAGCTAGGACCATTATATCCCAGGTTACAATAGATGCATTTTTTCTAGGTTAGTGAAGTCATTCATTAAATTGACTGACCCGGAGTACCACTTAACCTATTTTAAGATCTCCAGCAAAGAGTCCCCTTGTGGGTGCCTGTCGGGCATTGCAGCACCGGCCCGGCGAGGAACTAGCCCAATGATGAAGCATGATACCCATTTGGGTGTGTGAGGGCCCGTGCTGCTGTTGGACCATATTACTTTTCCTGGAACCTTTGACTCTACATTTTCTAAACGAGGAACTGCACACTATGTTTATAATTTGATTTAAGCAAGGAGCGCATGTGCTGGAACTTTATTGCTCCTGGTTCCTCTTCTTTACAGAGTACTTTCTTCTTTAACCTTATACTTTCAGGGCTCCTCTGTGCTGCAGTTTGAAGAGTTGGTGCTGCAACGCTGTCTTCTATGTAAAATTAGTATCTTGGAAACAAAATGACTTGTATAGCATATGGAGGTTGTAACTGCATTCTAAAATGCCAGATTTCTGCTCTGTTAAATATACAGTCTTTGTATAGATTTGAAGTGTACCTGGGATCCCTCGCACACTGGAAATATTCTGTATTCATGAATTCAGTCATGATTCCTACAATGCAGAAAATGGATTGCAATTAAATAACTATTTGTTTTTTTTACTTACCTGTAACACTACCAATACCTGTAACTTTCAATGTGCTGCTTGCAGGGAGTGTAGCCGCCAATCACAGCCTTAAAGTGTCAGCACATTTTTCTTTCTCATAAGCTATGCTTGTATCAAAATAATGAGAGGAAAAAGAGGAAATGTTCCTCAGCAGTGTAGCCTTTATACTTTTTTCATCCAGTTTTGAGTTTGTTGGGCATTTGGTAATTTTGCTGCTTATTTAGGGTTTAAAAGTTCAGAAATGTAAATCAAATGTTTTCTGTTAATAGGCACCTTGGTTTATTTATTTACTTATTTTTTGCTTTGTTGGCGAGTTTTCTTTCCTGTTGAGTACTCCAGGATCCCAATCTCTGGCAGGACAATTGCTGCTTAGGAATACTGACAAACGTCTTTTGACAGAGAACTGGTGCTATTGGTAGTTAACTTTTTCTTGTTTCTAAGTCTGTCCCAGCTGCAGGTATACACCCACAACGGAGTTCATGTTTATAGAGCTCTTGAACTAGTGTTTGAGAATTCCAACTAACTGTACCTAATAAGCAGCCATAGTGCATGGGCCATCTTTGCGTTCTTTGGTAGTCTGAGGAGTCTGACCTAACGAGACGAGGGAACGTCTGCATTCAAGGGCTGGTTCTGCGGTAGAGCGGCCGCATGGAAGACTCCATGCCTCCCTGACTGTCCAGGAGCCGGAGTGTCCCCCCACCGAACTGAAAGAGTTCTATGAGACAATGCAGCTAATTTTTGGGCAGCCCGACCACCTCCGGTGCACCTTTGGGGCCCCGTATGGTACCGCACCAGCGGCTCCAGCCCCTGTTGGGCCCCATTGATCCATTCCTGGATCCGGATTGGTGTCAGTCTTACCAACTCGGCCTTCCGCTATGCCAGTCCAGATACCCACGCTCGCGGCTGCCCCATTCTGATTCCCGACTCAGATACAGAGCCGGAGCGGTGTCGCCCGATGCCATATCCAGTGCCATTGGGAACATTGCCTCTTTGATTCGGAGCCTGAGCCCTATTCCCTTGGGTTAGGACTCAAGGAGGAGTAGAAGGGGTTGCTGGACCCTGAGGAATACAAGCCATTTGAAGAAAACCCTAACATGAACTGGTGCGAGGAACTGGGTGAAGCTAATGGACTGGATACTTCTCTAGATACTGGTATGCTTTCTCCCCCTACTGTGGCTAGAGGAGGGAGCCTCTTATGAAATGGTGGTGCAGTGGGCGGCTGAGGTCCTGGACCTTCAGTTGCCCTCAGTGGCAGTCAAGGTTAACGTCTTGATGGAGGTGCTGCAACCGGGAGTATCACCCTTCTGAACCGCTATTCGGGTTCAACGAGGCCCGCACTGATGTCTTTTTGGGGACTTGGTCCAAACCCAACACAAGGTCTCCTGTGAATAGGAAGATTGCCGACTGCCCTGCCCCAGGGGACCCAAATTTCCTCAACCAACACCCTGCCCCAGAGAGCTTGGTAGTCCAAGCCTCAACGTCCAGCAATACTTCATCCAGACACCCACACCCGCAATCCAAGGGGAACACACTATGGATGAACTGGTCTGGGATATTTACATATGCCTTTTTGTCTCTCCCACTCATTCCATACGTCGTCGGGAAACTCAAACGGACTTCATTAATCTTCATACTCCTAGCTCCCACATGGGCTCAATAACCATGGTACACAACACTACAAGAGCTATCCTTAGTACCTCACGAGAAGCTACCCAACTATCCAAACCTTCTCACTTGCAGCGGGGGCAGGGTGAGACATTCCAACACAACAGCTCAATCTTGCGATCTGGCTCCTAAAGTCCTAGAGTTTGGATACTTGAATCTATCTCCAGAATGCATGACCTGAAGACCAACCACAAGGGCAAGCTATGCTGCTAAATGGAACGTTGTGTTCACCATTGTGCTTCACAAAACATTAATCCATCCTCTCCAACAGAACAACAACTAGTTTGTTACTTGTTACATTTGCAAAAAGGGAATTTAGCATATACCTCCATACGTCTACAATTAGTAGCAATTGCAGCGTATCTACAAAACAGGAAGCATCAGTCCCTTTTCCACATTCCTGTCATCAAAACCTTCATGGAAAGATTGAAGAGAGTCATTCCACCTCGGACACCACCTGTACCTACATGTAACATTGTGTCAACAAGAGTCATGGGGCCACTATTTGATGAGCCACTTCATATCTGTCGGATACAATTATTAACATGGAAGGTGGCATTCTTCGTAGCAATAACCTCCCTCTGAAGGGTCATCAAAATACATGCGCTAACTATTGAAGGACACATTTTCAAGTGTTCCCAGGTAAAGTGTGTTTACGTACAAACCCAAACTTCCTACCAAAAGTTATATCATCTTTCCATTTAAATCAAACTTTAGAGTTACCAGTTTTCTTTCCAAAACAAGAAACTGTAGCAGAAATTGCTCTACATACACTTGATGTTAAATATGCACTTCTGTACTATTTGGAATGCACAAAACACTTCAGAAAAACACAACTGTTCGTATCTTTCTCAAATCCACGTAAAGGAAATGCTATCTCAAAATCAGGAGTAGCACGAGGATAGTTACAGGTATACAAATTTGCTATGCCAAAGGAAAACGAACACCAACAACCATGCCAAAGCGACACATTCAACAAGGAAAAAAAGGAGCAACAATTGCATTTCTAGGGAATATCCCTCTTGTTGACGTTTTCAAAACCGCAACAGGGATAAACCCACACACTTTTACAAAACAATACTGTGTGGATGTACAAGCCAGACAACAGGCTCTAGTTGGACAAACAGTCCATCAAGCATTATTTCAAGCAAACGCACCATCTCATGCCTAAAGCCACCGCGAGAGGGGTGGTACTTTACAATCTATGGATAGCATGTTTATCTGCAGCCAACATGCTACGAATGGAGTATGTTACTTGCCCTGTAAGCTTCTATTCGTAACTTGTAGTGCTGCAGATTCATATGCACCCTCCCCGGCAGGTATTAGACGGTGACAAATATACACACAAATACAGTATGTTCAACAGCAAAGCTAACTTAGCAGACTATATCCTCACTCCCTGTATGGCATGGGGGGGAAAAACATTAACTAACAAAGGAGCCATTGAACATGTGCAATAGCGGCGGAGAGGGGAGAGGCTACGCACGATGCCGCTCATAAAACTTCCTTAATAGGGAGGCTTGGCCACGACCGCCACCAAGATGGCTGCAACCTTATGAAGCTCCGGTGGCGTTGGCCCTAATTCACTGCCATCATTGCCTCATGTTGTGATTTCCCAAGCACTGGGGTGATATTGGAGGACCGGGGATGCTACGGGCGGTGGCAATCTGCTTGGACCGAGCTTCTGACTCTTGAGGGGCGGCATGACCCAGCACTGCCTCGGCGGTCACGCCGCGACGGGCTGCGGGTGAGCCTGAGGCAGAGGCCACCCGGACTCGCTGGGACCGTGCCCCCTTGGATTCCTGCTGGCTGGCCGGAGAGGTCGGGAGTTGGTGCTGGCCGGCCCGCGTGCCTGCAGGCTTTGGGGCTGCAGCGTTGCCTGCGGCGGCCAGTACTGTGTTGTGCAGTTCCTCCGGACGAGGGGGACTGCCACCGCACCCTCTGTGATTTCTGCCCTGTTGTGGAACATCCGGATTGTGGAGGTTGCGTGAGAAAAGCTCGTACAACGAGTGTTCCACCAGCATAACCTTTTCACCCTGGGGGATTTATTCCCCAGACAGTCATGTGGTGCAGCAGACTGCGGATCCTACTGCACATGATTTACCCTTTTTGGACTGTTTCATTATTCAGACTCCATAACATATTATGCTCTCTGCTCCCCACTTTCCTGCTGCCCATGGCGATTTGCCCTCCCAACCCCCTCCCCGCCACCCCCATTCCCCCCCTGACGCTTGTTGCAGCTAATGGGGATGGTGCTTGCTTAGTCTCACATCTATATTGCATTTGCATCTCACTCAAATCGAATACCACCGCCAGGGTTCGAGAGGTGTGGGCTGAGGAGTTGGGAATCCCCCTCACAGGTAAAATATGGCCATATTGCAGTTCACAAATTAAGAATATTTCCTGCAATCATAGACACAAACTATTGCATTTTAAATGTGTCCACCGCACCTATCTTTGGCTCTCGGATATCCCTAAATTTGACCCCTCCAGATCCAATAAATGTGTCAAATTCCATGCCTCTGGCGCTGACTTTGCGCATCTAGCTTGGACCTGCCCTGTGATACACACGTACTGGACGTCTGTTTTTGCATACGTCTCTACAATGGCTGACATGGAGCTATCCCCGGAACCCCTTCTTGCACTTTTGACATACCATGCACCAATTTGTTTCCATGTGCTTTCTCTTGGCTAAACGAGAGAGCGCTTCATTGGGGCGGCACTGTGGCTCCCTCTGCTCATGCCTGGCTCAAAAGCATGTCATTCTGTGAAACTGTTAGCGAAGACTATACACACATGCAACCCCCCACTCTTCCGGTCCTAAAGATATTTTGGGGCCATTGCAGGATTGCCTTCACACATTAGATTCAGACTCCCCACCCCAAGGCCCTGCTTCTGCCCCTCCTTGAAATACAGTCCTCCCCCCTGTTTCCTACACTTCTGTTCTTCCATAACTCTGCTTATTGATTTGATGCTCCATGCCTGTCTTTATATTGTTGATGCCTCTAGTTATCTTGATTATATCTTTTGTGCATTAACATGATTGATGACACCCTGGAGTTGTGTTCGCAAGCAGTGTATTTCCATTGCTTTGTTATGTTTTATTTTTGAAAATCAATAAATTTCCCCCCAAAAGAAACTTCCTTAAGGAAAAACAACTTGCATAGTCCGGACCCAACACTAGATGGCAGGAGTATGCATAGCATGTGAATCTGCAGCACTACACGCTACGAATAGATGCTTACAGGATAAGTAACCTACTTCTTTTCACCGCAGCATTGTTCACATATTAAAGACTTGCTTAGCAGGAAAAATGGTGCAAATATTGTAAACTAATGTTTCTTTAAATGGGCTAATATATATTTTGCGTAACTCTGATACAGCAAACCAAACTCTTTCATGGCATGTCCGAACAGTGGCCGAACAGATAAGTTGGCATATTGCTTTAAGTCGAGAAGTCCCTGATTGTGAAAACTCCATGAGGGTGTCGGATCATGTTTCTTGTTCTGAGTAGGCAGCGATTTTAGTTCTTCAGGGCTTTGGCATTTCCACTATTTTAATTTTAAAATAAATTTTGTAACAGTGGTTTTGCTACATGTGACACTTAATCTACATAATTTTAAACTGCAGGGGATTCAAGGGTGTTTTTTTTTTTACCTTTTCTGGGTGTTTGTTTCTCAACTGTTCTTCTAATCAACCCATCTCTTTTTTGAGAAATGTCCATCCTTCTGTCTGGAAAAAGACTATGCAAGATGCCAATGTTCTCTGTATGAGAGCAGAATCCACAGTTTGTTAGGACCTGCCATATTAAAGACTGAAGGACAGATAGACCAATTGTCTAGTGGGAAAACTGTTCTGAAGATGCGCTCTTGACCACATACATAGAAGGGCACCCATCTCTCAGGATCCAGTGCTGCAGCCCAGGAAGAGGGAAGCAAAGCTCTGCCTTGCTGCAACCCACTTCCGACACCTGATGAATGATTCACAAAAGAAATTCCATAGTCTATCCTTGCTCACAGTCTGGACATTTCAGATCTGTTTCAAAATCGAAGGTCTCCAGAGGACCTCGAACATAGGTCAGACAAAACACTCCATCCTAAGATGCAGCTTGCCTCCAAACTCTGCTGTAATCACAGAGATGCAAAAGTAGTAGTCCTTACCCTCATACTTTGCCATTCCTGAGGAAAGCAGGTACATAATGACAGTCTGTGTCCTGTCTACCACATCTGAGTTGCGAGCTCTACAGCACGGTTTGGCAGATGAGTTAGATCACTCGGACTGTCTGAGAAACACTTTGCAGTATATATTGTTGGACTAAAATCATCAACACCTCCCTTACCACTGGTTGTGTCCCCGTCTCCCTCCAACTCAGACAAATCACTCCCATTCTTAAAAACCTCTCTGCTGACCCCAATGATCCTAACAACCTCCGCCCTATCTCTAACCTCCCACTCCTTGCTAAAGCCCTTGAAAAATGTGCATTGCTTCAACTGGACAATCACATAAGTAATTTCAACTTACTTGACTCCTTTCAATCCGGTTTCAGGAAAGGCTGCAGTACAGAAACCGCCATGCTGAGCATTGTGGATGACATCTACAGTTCCTTAGACAATGGAGAAGCTTGCCTGCTTATACTCCTCGACCTCTCTGCAGCTTTCGATACAGTCAACCATTCTTCCTTACTTAATTCGCTTAAAGCTCGCTTTGGCCTTAATGGTTTTGTCCTCAAATGGTTCTCTTCTTTCCTCCAGCACAGAACACAACAAATAAAAATCAATGCCTGCCTCTCCAGTCCTAACCCTGTCTCCCTGGGTGTCCCCCGGGGCTCCTTTCTCTCCCCCCCCCCCCCTCTCTTCAACCTCTTTATGAACCCCTTACCCTTATTTTGAAACAAGCTGGAATTAACTACCACCTCTATGCTGATGACACCCAACTCTACTATAAGATTAAATCCCATTCCGATGTACTTCATTTAAACAATACCCTGAGCAAAATCCAATCCTGGTTTTACTCCAACCATCTCAAACTGAACCCTAATAAAACTGAAATTATTCTTTTCTCTCCTAAAAACAACCGTCTCCCCATCCAAGGCTGGATCACGGACCTCAATCCCCTCAATTGTCCGTTCACCTTGTTTGACTCGGCGAAATCCCTAGGTTTCACTCTTGACAAAAATCTGGCTCTTAAGGACCACATAAAAAACTCAGCCAAAGGAGCACTCTTCACTCTCCGACACCTTAAGAAAATCAAACCCTTCATTCCTCCAGACGACTTCAAATGGGTTGTCCAATCTCTAGTTCTCTCTAAACTGGATTACTGCAACGCTATCCTCACCGGAACCCCTAAAGTACACCTAGCCCCCCTTAGAGCTGTGCTCAACTTGGCGGCCAGGCTCATCACTGACTGTAAACGTTTCGACCACATCACGCCAGCCCTTAAATCCCTAAATTGGCTACCCATTGAAGGTAGATGCTTTTATATGACTGCCTGCATCACACACAAAGCTCTTCACCAACAATCCCCGCTATACCTAACTAACAAACTCAATAAAGCGGGCCGCTCCAGACTGATGAGAAGCACCAATGCGCTCCTCCTCGTCCCCCCGCTACTAAAAAAGAAAACCACCCAATCTCGCTCCTTCTCTGGAAATGCCCCGAACATCTGGAATGCCCTCCCAAGGGACCTGCGCTGTAACCCATCCTACCTCCGCTTTAAAAAAGACCTAAAACATCACCTTCTCAACAATTTTGGAGTCAATAATGCACTCCTATGACCTTGCTTTCTGTTTCCCCTACATTAGTTATCTTTCTGTTCTTCCTGGCCCTCTCTTCGCCCTTCCTTTTTACATATTCCTGTTTACCCTGACCTTACCCCTTTTTGCTAGTCACCTCCCCTTCTCCTACCCTTACCCCCCTGCTCCGACAATTTGTTCTTCCCTGACGATTCTCTACTCTCTGCCCTGAGTTGTTACCCCATCTTATTTTTAGATGTATATAACTTGTCATCTACCCTGAATTTGCCCCCTTTTAACTTAATTGTATATGTACTTGCTTGTTTTGTTTTAGCCTGAACAATTGCTTTTCTTGATTGCTTCTGCTCATGTAAAGCGCTCTGATACCTCCGGGTCTAGCCAGCGTTATATAAAACCTTTCAAATAAATGTGATCGGGGACAAAAAGGTATTAACTTATGGAAGTCCTAAATCATCCCTAGCTTCTAGTCAGATAGTAGCAACAGATGTAGCTGGTTTTGCAGCCTATGTCTACTATCATGGAATTTACATGTGATTCAATGTGGCTTTGCTCTTGAACCTCAAAATGCATACCCAACAGAAGGTTCTGGATTTGTTACTCTCTGGCTCCACCTTATTTGGATCCTGTGTAGACAACCTAATACACAAAATGTAAAAAAGAAAAGTGCAAAAAGTTGGGGGTAGTTTTGGAAGCTTTCTGATGCAGTAAGTGCAGAAGTATTTGGAGGAGGGGTAAAAGTGTTCTCTACTGTGGTTCATTCCCCCATTGCTTGGTAGCAAAGTAACCTACATTGATCCCGGTAGTAATTGAAACAAACACACAAATAAAAAAAATGCAGAACATTTAATGTCCTTTAGCAACAGCTGGTGCATCTCCAGCATACACCAAACGGTGACTCTCTTGAGGCAAGGGCAGGTGGCAGGACACCAGGAAATCCCTTTCAGCGTGGCAGTGCATCAACAAAGACTCCTCTATATTGAATTTGTTAGAAAAATCACACATTCAAATAAGGGTACTTACCTATAAGTTCCATGCTAAATACAAGGACACCTCTCCAGCTGGGCAGGCTATTTCAAGAGGTTCAGGTTCTTTCAAACAAAGTGATAGTGCTCAGATCTCAGAAAGGCAATACTTTTACTACATTCTGGTGAAGTAGTTCAAAGGGAATGTTAGACCCAGTCAAACCTGAAGAACACAAAGGGCCAGATTTGCAAAGATGTCAATCAATACAGCGCAGCAACCAAGGTTGCTCTGCTGTGTTGCGTGAGAGGTAGAAAGTAGAAAAGTGCCATATCTAAGATATGGCACTCTTCTGCACTCTTTCTAGCTTGGCATACAATCAGGCTGCCTACCGCCACACCCACCTTTGCACCATAATCTCTAGGAGCAGAAAATGTAAGAGCAGTTCTCTTTACCCTGTCCTGCTTCTGGAACAAATGTCAACAATAGGCATTCCAGCAGAAAGTTACAAGTAGGTAACATTAAGTACAAGCTTACTCTTATGCACCAATTAGTGATCTAGAGATGTATCCTATATGTTCGATTTAGATAAAGAATTAAATGACGCTTGGCTAAATTTAATCATTTTCTTTTAAAGTCTCTCCAGATCCAAAAACGGATGTAAAGTGCTTGAAGTGGGCCATTTCACAGTTTGCTTCAGTGGAGCGCATCGTAGGCGAGGATAAATACTTCTGTGAAAATTGTCTTCATTATACAGAAGCAGAGCGGAGTCTACTGTTCGACAAACTGCCTGAAGTTATAACAATTCATCTCAAGTGCTTTGCAGCCAGTGGGATAGAGTAAGTACTTACATAGCTTAAAGTTTAATAGTAGGCCTATGATCGTGTTCACAAACGTTACACAAAAAATGCAGTAGGTTGGTATTACAATATGGTTTTATTTGCACTACTTCACTTAGTGGACAGCTGCTTCATTTTAACTTGTCATAAGACAAAAAAAACAGTTTATTGGTTGAACTCATTCTTCAAATGAAATGCTGGCTACAATTAAATACATGATAAATATCATCAAAATGCCATTTTATTTGGTTATGTTCTCCAAGATCACATTATTAAACTAACATTTGATGCATCAGTCTGTGTAACCTGCCTGCCTCTGCTGATGAGGCTCGACAGCTTAAACTTCATACTGGAGGCAGTCTTCAAAATTTCATCTACCTGCTGTGTGTGAGTGGGCTATAGAATGAGACACTCCTGTCCAGAGTTAATTTTGAAAAGTTTGTGTAAATCTCTTCTTCAGCAGGTGACTGATGAATACCTGGATTCTGCTGCGGGGCCTTCTCGGAGTTGGTAGGCCAGACCAGGGGATTTGCTGACAGGTTTACCTTCCAGCTTCTACCTTGATTTTGCAGCCTCCAGAACATAGTCGCATTCCAGGGCCCAATAGATGGGGTTTGAAGAACAGACCTTTTCTAATGAACTCCATGAGAATTTAATTTATTGTATTTACCTCATTCATATTGCTTAAGTCCGAGTTATCTGCAAGTTGTTTTCTGGGAAGTATATAAATGTTGGCATCATTTTTTTAAGGAAGGTTCTTCATTCAAGGCAGGAATCGACCAGGAGGCTGTCTCCTAAATAGTCTTTCAAAGGCTAAAAGAACACATAGTACTCCTTGTAGGAAGCTGGGTTTCTGTTGCAGTAACCCTCCCCCACTTTTTGCCAGATGTCTGATGCACTTTGACTTGATGTGCCCTGGGTCCCTGCCAATCAGGTTCCCGGGGCCAGTGTTCTTTCCCAAAACTGTACATTTGTACCCCCAATTGGCACCTCTCTGGCCACATGTAAGTCCCTTGTAAAAGGTACCATGGGTACCAAGGGCACTCTGACCAGGGAAGGCCTCTAAGGGCTGCAGCACATATTGTGTTACCCTTAGAGGTCCTGTACCTTAACACACACGCACTGCCATTTTAGTCTGTGTGTTTTGGTGCAGAGAAAAGTGGAGAGTCGACATAGCACGCATACCTGTGTGCCATATCTCCAACACACTGCCTATGGTATGGGTAAGACACCCCTCTAGCTGGGTGCACTATACCACTGGTGAGGGTACCGTTGCTTAAGCACTGTGTCCCTACAGTGTCTAAGTCCATTCTTAGACATTGTAAGTGCAGTAAAGCCATAAAAGAGTATATGGTCTGGGAGTCTGTCATTACGAACTCCACAGCACCATAATGGCATAACTGAATTCTGGGCAGTTTGGTAGCAAACGTCTCAGCATAATAAACCCACGCTGATGCCAGTGTGGAATTTATTATACAGTGCACTCAGAGGACATCTTAGAGATGCCTCCTGAAAAACAACCAGCCTCTGGTGGTTCCCTGACTGGTAAACAACAGTCTGCCACCATGAGACATGTTTCGGGACCCCTGAGGTGGGAGCCTTTGCTCTCTGAGCCCAGAAATAAAGCCTTTGCTGGGCAGAGGTGGTCACACCTCCCCAGGTCAGGAAGAGCCATCTGTGGCAGGGGAGCTTCAAAGGCCTTGCTGCCTTTGTAACGCGACCCCCAGCCTCTCCTGCTATCAGGAGCAGACCCCCTTCCTGTCTCACCCCCTTTTCGGTGGGAGGACAAGCGGGAAAAATTAGCACAGCCCAGAAGGTGTGCCCACCTCTACCATCCCCACCACTCGGGGAGGGGGGGTGGGGGTGGGGAGGGGCGACAGTGGGGGGGTGAAGCCCACTTTTCAGTGACCGCCATCTTGCAGATGGAAGGCACTCTCCAATCAGTGTTGGGGATTGTGCCCACTCCCCTACGTGGGGTGACCACACCGAGGGTGTAATCACCCTAAGGTCAGTAACCCATTGGCTACTGACCTCAAAACCTCTAAAAGAGTCCAGTGGATCCCCAAAGGTAGGCAGAGGCTAAAGTAGATAATACCTTACTCTCTATTTGTGGTTGTGTGGGCGAGCAGTAAGGCTTTATCAGAGGGTAGTGTTCAGCATTTGTTGTTGAGACTGAACTCAGACCAATTTGTTTGTATTAAAATATTTTGTATTGTTGTATTTTATTTCTAGAAGCAAGCCAGGCCTGGTGCAGGCAAGTGGAATAATATTTTGTAAAAACAATGCAGTTGTATGTACTTGTTTTGTTTACAGGTAGGTCAATTATTTAGAAACAGTTGAGATTACTTTTCAGTTACTTTGCAAGTACGGTATGATTATTTTTTAGATTACTTTTCAGATTACTTTTCTTACTCAGGGTGATATGCCTAGATGTCACACTGGGACATTTCCTAGATAAAAGGTAAGTAAAAAACTTTTTCTCGAAACAGTTTCTTAGGTTCCAATACAAAACACTCCACACTTAAAAGTTTTTCAGAGGAAAACAGTCCATGCAGTCCTATGGAGGAAAATAGGGTTATCGTTTTGCAGGCAAGTAAACGGTCTTGAGGGATGAGTTTCTGGGATTAGAACAAGGGTTCCCCCAGGGTCAAAGATGCACCCTCAGCGGCACTAGGGCGGCAGGTGCAGAGTGCTGAGGTCCAATGTTATTCAATGGGGGATAGGGGGCATCCGGTTGGTGGCTGCTCACGAGCAGGCCACAAGGTTGAGGGAGCAAAGCTCCTGGACTTAGGCTCAGGGCAAAGGGGGATTCAAGTTAGAACATAAAGTGCATCCACAGGGGCGGCCGGGTGCAGGGTGCTGTTTTGGCGTCGGGTGCCCTGTTTTCAATGGGAGTTGCCGGTTTTGGATTTTGGCTGCAGGCTCGGTTCAGGAAGTCTTCCTGGAGGAGCCAACAGCTGGGCAGGTAAGTTGAAGGGCTGGGGGACGTAGGTGCAGCTCAGGTCCTCTTCTCCAGGTCGCAGGGCTGCCGGATGCAGGGTTGCCTTTTGAGGTCGGATTTCACCTTACTGTGTCACTGGTGGTTTGGGGGGGGGGTCTCCGTGCAGAGGCTGCAGGCTACGTCGGAGAGTCCTGAAGGGGTCAACCCACGGTGGACTCTGACTCTGGAGCGCTGGGGAACCTCCCTGGGACCGGTGGGCCACTCTGGCTCGGGCAGTAAGCGACGGGTGCAGTGGTGTTTCCAGGCGTCTGGTTTCTTTGTCCTCAGCAGGCTCTGAGTCTTTCGTTGGTGTTTCTTTTGAACAGAGCTGCTGTTCACAGGAGATCCGGTCTTAGTTGAAGGCAGTCAGTCCTCCCAGGGGTTCTGGAGGTCGCTGGCTGCAGGACAAGGTGATTTTTGGTGCAGGATCTCTGAAAACTGCAGACGGGCCGGTAGGGCTGGAGCAAAGTCAGTTCTTCTCTACAGTCTCCTCTGCTGGGCATCTTCTTTCGTCCTTCATAGGTTGCCGGAATCTGTCTTCTTGGTTCAGGGCTGCCCCCTAAATACTGTATTTAGGGGGCGTTTTAGGTGTTTCGAGGTCAGTAGCCAATGGGCTACTGACCTTAGGGTGACTACACCCTCGGTGTGCTCACCCCACGTGGGGGAGTGTGCACAATCCCCAACACTAATTGGAGAGTGCCTGCCATCTGCAAGATGGCGGGCACTGAAGAGTGGGCTTCACCTGAAGGGTGGGGTTGCCAGAGGTTGGCACACGTTCTGGGCTGTGCTAATTTTTCCCGCCTGTCCTCCCTCCGAAAAGGGGGTGAGACAGGAAGGAGGCCTGCTCCTGATAGGAGAGGCAGGGGGTCGCGTTACAAAGGCGGCAAGGCCTTTGACGTTCCCCTGCCACAGATGGCTCTTTCTGACCTGGGGGAGGTGTGACCACCTCCGCCCAGGAAAAGCTTTGTTTCTGGGCCCAGAGAGGGAAGGCTCCCACCCCAGGGGTCCAGAAACATGTCCTGTGGTGGTAGGCTGGCGTTTACCAGTCGGGGAAATCGCCAGAGGCTGGTCGTTTTTCAGGGGGCATCTCTAAGATGCCCTCGGAGTGCATGGTATAATAAATCCCACACTGGCATCAGTGTGGGTATATTATGCTGAGAAGTTTGCTACCAAACTTCCCAGAATTCAGCAAAGCCATTATGGTGCTGTGGAGTTCGTAATGACAAACTCCCAGACCATATACTCTTTATGGCTTTACTGCACTCACAATGTCAAAGAATGGTTTTGGACACTGTAGGGGTACAGTGCTCATGCAACTGTACCCTCACCAGTGGTATAGTGCACCCAGCTAGAGGGGTGTCTTACCTATACCATAAGCAGTGGGTTGCAGGCATGGCACACAGGTATGTGTGCCATGTCGACTCTTCACTTTTCTATGCACCAAAACACGCAGCCTGCAATGACTGTGTGTGTGTGTTACGGTGCCGGACCTCTATGGGTGCACAGTATGTGCTGCAGCCCTTGGAGGCCTTCCCTGGTCACAGTGCCCTTGGTACCCATGGTACTTTTTATAAGGGAATTTACATGTGGCTGGAGAGTTGCCAACTGGGGGTACAAAGGCATAGTTTTGGGAAAGAATACAGGCCCTGGGAACCTGATTGGCAGGGACCCAGGGCACATTGAGTCAAAGTGCATCAGAAATCTTGCTAAAAGTGGGGGGTTACTGCAACAGAAACACAGCTTCCTACACTTCCTTCCCATAGTGAGTGCTGATGTGACAGTGCTCGTTAAGAGTAAAGAACTACATAATATCTGAATTTAAGTCTGCTACAAGATCATTGTCTAGGAGGCACAATGCACTGAATCTCCAGACCACTCACAGGCGGTCCAAGTCACTATACAGTTGGAGCAGCAGCGGGAAGTGGTCTGAACTTCCCCGTGGGAGAATATCTGCCCTGTGAGCATAAAAAAAGTGATCAAAACAGAAGGAGGAGGTATTGGGCGTGGAGAAGAACGTATATACTCTCTCTCCCATGTACCATAGTCTCTAGACGTCCTCCAGACCGAAGGACCCTGACCACTCTGCTAGTCTACAAATTCTCTGTGAGTAACTCTGGGTGCTGCCCAAACCATGGATAAGGTCGGATAGTTGGGGTTTAGGTGCGGAGCTCACAAGCTCATGTCCGCCATCTTTGGTGGCATACCATGCCCGCCCCCTTCCCCCAGAGAATATTTGTCTTTCAGACATCTTTTTATGGGAAACTCCATATTGTGAAGGGAAGCACACACAAGGCCTTTGACAGTTCAAGGAACTTGGCCATAAAAAAGAGAATTCCTACCACATTAGCCTGCTTGAATTGACTGCTGTCGCTCAGGTCTCTTCTTCCATATGTCACGCCAGAAGTCCCCATGATCCGCATAACAAAAAAACCATCTACTACCGATCTATCATTGACTACTGAGAAACAACTTGCGGATCACAGTAGAACATTCCCCATGTATGGGGAAAATGTGCAATCTGAAAGAGACACGTTAGTGACAGATTCCTTACCTTAGAATATCCCCAGGCGTCAGGCTGGATCCGGAAAGTTTTTTTTTTGCGTAGCAGTACCCTTGCGCGTCGGTAGGCGGCGTCGTGCGGCTCCGCGTCCGTCGTCGGCGTCGTGATTGCCGGGATGACGTCGCGGGCTGTACTTAGGCGCCGCCCCTGCGCGCTGACGTCAGTTCTTCTTTTTCCGCGCCAGCAAGCGCAGATCCGGGAAGAGCAGTGCCCTGGTCATTTTTTGACCATACTTTTTGGTGAATTTTTTCACTGTTTTTTCATCTCTCAAGGTGTCGTAGGGATGCCCGGTTTCAAACGTTGCGGCGCCTGTGCGCGGATGATGTCCGTCACCGACCCGCATTGGGAGTGTCTCTTCTGCCTCGGCCGAGGCCACGACACAGAGTCTTGTACCGACTGCCAGGCCCTTAACCCGAAAGCTTTGCGAGAGCGGTCTCGAAAGCTCCTGGAGGCCCGGCATTCGGCTCCGCGGAAGCCCCGGTCGCGTGAGAGGTCCAGGGGTCGATCGCGGAGTCCACACCGGTCGTCGGCGTCGAAGTCTTCTTCGTCCGGTAAGTCGAAACACAAGAAGTCCAAAAGCATCATCGCTCTAGGACTTCGCCCGCCGGTCTCGCGACTCGGCTGAGGCCCCTCCCGGCATCGTCCCCGCGGCCCCGGACATGCCTGTGGAGTCGCCCCCGCCATACCCGCCCTTCCCGGGTTCGGGGGCGGATCCGGCCAAAGTGCAGGAGTTCCTGTCGGCCATGTCCCGCCTCTTCGGGCCTTCAGGCCCCTCCGGTGCGCCTTCGGGCCCCGCGGGCCCTGATGGGGTTGCTCCGGCGTCGCCGACGGCTCCGGCCCCGGCGTCGCCCGTGCCTCCAGCCTCGATCCCGGCTTCGGCCCCGGCCTCGATCCCGGCTCCACAACCCCCATCGACGCCGGTCGACCTAACGACACCTCCACCGGCGCCGATGTCTCCGGTGCCGTTCTCGACGCCGCCCTGGGCTCCGGGCGGCGTCGTCCCCCAGTTCCTTCCGGCTCCGGACATGGCTCCGGACCGACGTCGCTCGATGCCGGCTCCGGCGCCGATGGGGACCTTGGGTCCCAACTGTCCCTCCTCCTCCTTATTTTGAACCAGAGGAGGACCAGTTGGACTGGGAGGGGTCTGATGACCCTCTGACACGACACTGTCAGTACGATGAGGACTGGACAGAGAGTCTAGGGGAGGCCAGTGGTCTGGATACTTCCCCTGACATTGGCATGCTGTCTCCTCCCGTGGCTACGGAGGAGGGAGCCAATTTTGGTACGGTGTTGCGTAGGGCGGCTGGGGCCTTACGTCTCCAACTCCCTACTTTGACAGTCAAGCCTAACATCTTGACAGAGGTGCTTCAGCCGGCAGCCTCCTCTGCGGAGACTGTGCTGCCGCTTAACGACGCCCTCACTGACGTTCTCTTGGGCGCCTGGTCCAAGCCCAACACAGGGGCTCCTGTGGATCGGAACGTGTCACGACGCCATCGCCCAGCTCCGGGCGACCCCCTGTTTCGCTCTGTCCACCCCACTCCTGAGAGCTTGGTTGTCCAAGCCTCCGCTTCCCAAACCGCCTTCCCTACCGCCCTCCGGATAGGGAATCCAAACGCCTGGATCAGTTTGGGAAGAAAGGTTTTTCTTCCTCCAGTGCTGGCTTGCGGTCCGTTAACACCGCTTGTCTCTTGGGCCGATATACCCACTCCCTGTGGGATTCGGTGGCGGATGTTTTGCCCCAGTGTCCTGAGGAGGTCCAGACACTGCTTTCCCGCGCCATTGCGGAAGGAAGGGATGCGGCTAAATACACTATACGTTGTGGCCTTGACACCGCCGACTCGCTGGGCAGGTCCATTGCAACGACGGTGGCGCTCCGACGCCACGCCTGGCTGAGAACCACTGGTTTTTCAGGGGATGTCCAGAATACTCTCATGGACATGCCCTTTGATGGAGTCTGTCTTTTTGGGTCCAAAGCAGACCATGCGTTGGAGCGCTTTAAGGACTCACGGGCTACTGCCAAGTCCCTGGGCCTTTCTGCTACACGCCCTCCGCTGACTTCTGCTTTTCGCCCCTATCGTGGCCACGGTAGGGGCGCCCTTCACGTCAGCAGCCCAGCCACCGGCCCGCGCAGCAGGCGTCTTCGCGTGGCCGAGGACGTGGATTCCGCCGTGGCGGATCGGGCAACCAGCGTGCGGGTCAGGCCACCACCTCCAACCCGTCCGCGGCCTCCAAGCCCTCCTAGTCCCTCCTTTCAGGTGCACAGCACGCCAGTAGGGGCAGGGTCCGCCATCACCTTCCCCACTGGCGCACCATCACCTCGGACAGGTGGGTCTTGGACATTGTCCGAAGGGGCTACTTCCTCCCCTTCGAGACCACCCCCAGCCATGCCACCTCAATTCCACCGCATGTCAGGGGATCACTTGGTGCTTCTACAGAAGGAAGTCACGGCCCTCTTGACCAAAAGGGCCATCGAGCATGTTCCGACCCCAGAAGTAGGGCGTGGTTGCTACTCCCACTACTTTCTGGTGCCCAAAAAGGACAAGGAGGACATGCGTCCTATCTTGGACCTCCGGAACGTCAATCGCTTCCTCCGGAAGGAGAAGTTCAAGATGCTCACCCTAGCTCAGGTCTTGACTGCCCTCGACCCTGGAGACTGGTTGGTAGCGTTGGACTTGCAGGACGCATATTTCCACATCCCCGTCCTGCCGGCCCACCGGCGTTACCTTCGGTTCACGGTAGGCCCCGAGCATTTTCAGTTCACCGTGCTCCCCTTTGGCCTTACCAGTGCCCTCGGGAGTTCACGAAAGTGATGGCGGTGGTCGCAGCTCATCTGCGCCGGGCAGGGGTTTCAGTCTTCCCCTACCTCGACGACTGGCTGCTGAAGGCGGGCTCGTCCCAGGCAGTCGTCTCCCACCTCCAGACTACGGCCGAACTCCTGCACTCGCTGGGGTTCTCCATCAATGTGCCGAGTCGCATCTGAGTCCTTCTCCACAGCTCCTTTTCATCGGAGCGGTTCTGGACACGACGCAGTTTCGGGCCTATCCTCCCGAACGGCGAGTTCGGGATATTCAGGCTATGATTCCGATCTTTCAGCCTTTATCCTGGGTTTCGGTACGGATGACCCTGAGGCTGCTGGGCCTCATGGCCTCCTGCATCCTGCTGGTCAATCATGCCAGATGGCATATGCGGGCTCTGCAGTGGGACCTGAAGTTCCAGTGGGCGCAGCACCAGGGCAACCTGTCCGATCACGTCCAGATCTCGGAGGGGACTGCAAGACAGTTGCAGTGGTGGCTCTCGAACCGGCAATGGGTCATGGGCAGATCCCTCTCCCTTCCCCAGCCAGAGCACACAGTTGTGACGGACGCGTCCCTTCTGGGATGGGGCGGTCACATGGGAGAGGCGGAGATCAGAGGCCTCTGGTCTCCGGCGGAGTCCCGGCTCCATATCAACCTTCTGGAGCTCCGGGCGATCCGACTTGCACTCAAGGCATTCCTTCCCTCTGTCAAAGGGAAGGTAGTGCAGGTGTTCACAGACAACACCACCGCCATGTGGTACTGCAACAAACAAGGCGGGGTGGGGTCGTGGACCCTTTGTCAGGAGGCTCTGCACCTCTGGACATGGCTGGAACATCAGGGCATGTTCCTGATGGTTCAACACCTGGCAGGTTCCCTGAACGCCAGGGCGGACGAACTCAGCCGCAGGTGCATGATGGATCACGAATGGCGTCTTCACTCGGAAGTGGCGCAAGGACTCTTTCTACAGTGGGGAGAGCCTTGGTTAGATCTATTCGCCACCGAAGAGAACGCGCAATGTCATCAGTTCTGCGCGTTGGAATTTCCAAGGCGGCACTCGCTCGGCGACGCTTTTCGTCACGAGTGGAGTTGCGGTCTATTGTACGCCTTTCCGCCTATACCACTTCTACCCAGAGTGTTGAAGAAGATTCGGCACGACCGGGCCCAAGTCATTCTTGTGGCTCCGGACTGGGCTCGAAGAGTTTGGTATCCCGAGCTACTCAATATGAGCGTAGATCCCCCGATCCGTCTGCCTCTTCGGGAGGATCTTCTGTCGCAGCAGCAGGGGACGGTCCTCCACCCGAACCTGTCCAGTCTACACCTGCTTGCGTGGAGATTGAGCGGCGGCAGTTGATTCCTTTCGACTTGCCTCCCGAAGTTTGTGATGTGATTCTGGCAGCCAGGCGTCCCTCCACTAAGGTGGTATACGCCTGCAGGTGGAACAAATTTGTGGCATGGTGCACAGCAAAGGCTGTGAATCCCCTTTCTGCCCCTCTTTCTGAGGTCCTTCTGTTCCTTCTCTCTCTGGCCCAACAGGGTTCTGCCCTGGGTACCATCAAGGGTTATCTTTGTGCTATCTCGGCCTTCCTCAGGCTCCCTGATCAGCCCTCCCTTTTCAAGTCCCCTGTTGTTAACAGGTTCTTAAAAGGCATTACACACCTCTTCCCTCCTGTTCCGTTTGTGATGCCTCAGTGGGACTTGAACTTGGTTCTTACCTTTTTAATGTGCGCTCCCTTTGAGCCTCTACATAACTGTCCTCTTCGTCTTCTGACTCTGAAGACAGCCTTTCTGGTGGCCATCACCTCCGCTCGGCGGGTGAGTGAGCTCCAGGCTCTATCTTGCAAACCTCCCTTTCTGTCTGTTCATCCAGACAAGGTTGTTCTTCGGACGCGTCCGTCCTTCTTGCCAAAGGTGGTTACTGCTTTCCACATTGGGCAGACCATCACTTTGCCCACCTTCTTTCCGCCTCCGCATCCTTCCAGAGAGGAAGAGAGGCTCCACCGTCTGGACCCAAAACGTGCGCTCTCCTTTTATATTGACCGCACAAAACACTTCCGGGTGGATGACCAGCTCTTTGTTGGCTACGTGGGCGCCAAAAAGGTCGGGCGGTGCACAAGAGGACCATCTCCCGCTGGGTTACCTTGTGCATCAAGACCTGCTATTCTTTGGCTAAGAAGGAGCCTCCTGTTGGGCTGCGTGCCCATTCCACCAGGGCAACGGCTGCTACAACGGCCTTGGGCCGTGGTGTTCCGCTGCCGGTTATATGTCAGGCAGCTACGTGGGCCTCGCTGCACACGTTTACAAAGCATTACTGCCTTGACAGTCAGGTCCGGAGGGACGGCTTCTTTGGCCGTTCTGTCCTCCAGGACTTCCTTGTCTGATCTTTGTTCGCAGACCCACCACCGGGGTTGGTATTGCTGGGGTATCTATTCTAAGGTAAGGAATCTGTCACTAACGTGTCTCTTTCAGATGCACAAGTTACTAACTTGTGTAACGATATATCTGTAAGAGACAGTAGTTAGTGACAGATTCCTACCGCCCACCCATCCTCCCCGTTCTGCGAACTGATTTCTAGGGTTAAGGACATCCCTTTCAGGGCCCTAGTATTTTTCAGACACCTATGTCAGCTTCTTGCATGGCTCTGCGTTCCTGGCGCGGAAAGTCGTGTACAGAACTGACGTCAGCGCGCAGGGGCGGCGCCTAAGTACAGCCCGCGACGTCATCCCGGCGATCACGACGACGGACGCGGAGCCGCACGACGCCGCCTACCGACGCGCAAGGGTACTGCTACGCAAAAAAAAAACTTTCCGGATCCAGCCTGACGCCTGGGGATATTCTAAGGTAAGGAATCTGTCACTAACTACTGTCTCTTACAGATATATCGTTACACAAGTTAGTAACTTGTGCGTCTGGTGCATTAATGTGGAATTCTCTTAGAAGTACAGGAATAGTTCCTCAGATATGTGGTTGCAGAGCTATAAACAGATAAATGGATCAATTCCACATGGCAGAAACACCAATATGCTTATCATAAATTTAGCTGGAAATTCACTATAGAAGGATGCCCTTTTTGATCATTACAGAGGTTTTACCCTATTTCCCTTATTACCCTTGTACAGAAATAATATTCTAATTTGAAGAATGAGATTGGAATTATCCTCGTTGTTTCAGGCTGGTCATTCCAGACCTGCCAATAAATCCAAGGGGAGTGAATGCACTTTATTGGGGGCACTCCTTACCATGTACTCTCCCAGACAATCCCTTACCATGTACTCTCCCAGACAATCCTTATGACTTTTTTGATAAGGACTCTCACCCACTATACTGAAGCATGCCGCTAAGGAAAGGACAGAGTCCACGCTCTGATCCAGATACCTCTTTGTGTGGGTTGTATGACGGAACAACGCAGGGAAATGCTCTGCATACCTTTACCATGCATTTTTTGCCACACATTTATTTTTAGAACACAGTAGTTTTAACCACGTATGCCTTTATCACGCATTGTTTGTGTATGTATATATATATATATATATATATATATATATATATATATATATATATATATATATACACACACACAATGTATTTGTGGGGCGAGCCCCCCACACCCATGAGCTTACCTTAAATGCGTGGTAAAGGCATACGTTGTAAAACCATATGTGGTCTAAAAACATGCGTGGTAAAGGTACAACGTGGTAAAAACCTCATTGTAAAGGCTGTTTCCCTTTGTGTGGGATTCAAGGGAACTCTTCGTTGTCTTTTAAAGAGATCCATGGTTAAAATTGCCTCGGAGTGTTCTACAATAACGGTAATTAATTTACTTGCGTTTGGCTCCCCTGGCAAGGCTAAAAACACAGGTCGATGCTCTTGGAGGATATTATGAGCTTCTAAGATTAAAAGTTTCAGCCTTCGTTTGCCTAAACTGGTCAGTTGACTTACATCAGGACCGAGTAATCATATCTGAGTTGCTGTAATGATAATAAACAGCCTCCGGGTGCCCATTCATCCTTTGTCAATCTGCAACATGTCAGCAAGGAGATGTAAGCACAAGCACATATACACTTTTAATTTTTTTAAGTGAGGCACCATAGGAATGCAGGGGGCAGCCCGCATTGTAGTCGCACATTGCAAAAGGAAAACCTATACAATGACCACCATCAATAAATCACATTGGGTTACACCATCCTGAGTGTGCATGTCTCATGTTGCACTGAGTTTAAAGTGAGAGAGACGCATACTCTCTCACACACACTGCTGCATAGGGGGTTTCTCAAATTTGTTATAATCACTTATATCAACAATAAGATTTTTCATAAGTCTCTGAAAAGTGTTCCAACTCTATTGCAGTTCACCATCTGCCACTTTTATGGGCAGCTCAATATCTTGGCCACAGTCCAGTAAAGACATCGAAGTATGTGGTCAAGGTCATAACATTTACAAAAAATTGTTAGAGAGGAAGTCAAAAGAATTGTAAATAGTATGTTATTTTGGTAATTCACAGTATTTTGAAAGTAGGTCTTCTAGTACATTAAAAAATCACCCCGCCCAATGTCTGTTAAAGCTAGGTGAGTCGCAAAAGTTGGTCTTTCAAAAAATGTAATTGTGGCTCTGTAAAGTTTGGGAAGCACTGAAGTAGTATTATTATGTTGAGTGGTGTAGCATCTCCTGATGAGAAGTGATTGCCAGTCAGATGTGGAGACGAATGAAACCAGAACAGAGAACAAGTGAAAAAGTGAAGGAAAGAAGAGCTTTCAATAAAGAAGGAATTCACACTGGAAAAAAAATATAGAAGCAATAGCAGGGGGCAGAAAAGGAGAGTAGTTGAAGGAGTGTAGTGCAAGAAAGAGGAGAGAACACAAAGCAAAGAAAGAGAAAAGTGAAGTAAGAGAAGGGCAGAGGGATTTCTGGGATAATTACTGACTTTGTAAGGTAAAGACTGAATGTGCATGACTGGCATGAAATGCACCCCCACGCCTGCATTACTTTTTTTTCTTTGATTTAAACTTGACGATAAGTGTCTCTGGTAATCTGCAGGGCCCCGGGAAGACCCCTTAGCTGTACCAGAAGAAACCAGCATTGGTAGAGCCAATAGTTCTGACCTGTAGGTGTGCTATTGGCTTTGTTAGTCGGGTGGAAGTGGTGGGGGTGGAGAGTAGGCTTGGGCTGAATTGTTCATTCCACCGGTGGAATTGGAGGAATTTTGTAATTCTGCATTACTTTTGTAACATGAAATCTGAAAGAGACACGTTAGTGACAGATTCCTTACCTTCGAATATCCCCAGGCGTCAGGCTGGATCCGGAAAGTTTTTTGCGTAGCAGTACCCTTGCGCGTCGGTAGGCGGCGTCGTGCGGCTCTGCGTCCGGCGTCGTGATCGCCGGGATGACGTCGCGGGCAGTACTTAGGCGCCGCCCCTGCGCGCTGACGTCAGTTCTTCTTTTTCCGCGCCAGCAAGCGCAGATCCGGGAAGAGCAGTGCCCTGGTCATTTTTTGACCATACTTTTTGGTGAATTATTTCACTGTTTTTTCATCTCTCAAGGTGTCGTAGGGATGCCCGGTTTCAAACGTTGCGGCGCCTGTGCGCGGATGATGTCCGTCACCGACCCGCATTGGGAGTGTCTCTTCTGCCTCGGCCGAGGCCACGACACGGAGTCTTGTACCGACTGCCAGGCCCTTAACCCGAAAGCTTTGCGAGAGCGGTCTCGAAAGCTCCTGGAGGCCCGGCATTCGGCTCCGCGGAAGCCCCGGTCGCGTGAGAGGTCCAGGGGTCGATCGCGGAGTCCACACCGGTCGTCGGCGTCGAAGTCTTCTTCGTCCGGTAAGTCGAAACACAAGAAGTCCAAAAGCATCATCGCTCTAGGACTTCGCCTCGCCGGTCTCGCGACTCGGCTGAGGCCCCTCCCGGCACCGTCCCCGCCCCGCGGCCCCGGACATGCCTGTGGAGTCGCCCCGCCATACCCGCCCTTCCCGGGTTCGGGGGCGGATCCGGCCAAAGTGCAGGAGTTCCTGTCGGCCATGGCCCGCCTCTTCGGGCCTTCAGGCCCCTCCGGTGCGCCCGCGGGCCCTGATGGGGTTGCTCCGGCGTCGCCGACGGCTCCGGCCCCGGCGTCGCCCGTGCCTCCAGCCTCGATCCCGGCTCCACAACCCCCATCGACGCCGGTCGACCTAACGACACCTCCACCGGCGCCGATGTCTCCGGTGCCGTTCTCGACGCCGCCCTGGGCTCCGGGCGGCGTCGTCCCCTAGTTCCTTCCGGCTCCGGACCGACGTCGCTCGACGCCGGCTCCGGCGCCGATGGGACCTTGGGTCCCAACTGCCCCTCCTCCTCCTTATTTTGAACCAGAGGAGGACCAGTTGGACTGGGAGGGGTCTGATGACCCTCTGACACGACACTGTCAGTACGATGAGGACTGGACAGAGAGTCTAGGGGAGGCCAGTGGTCTGGATACTTCCCTGACATTGGCATGCTGTCTCCTCCCGTGGCTACGGAGGAGGGAGCCAATTTTGGTACGGTGTTGCGTAGGGCGGCTGGGGCCTTACGTCTCCAACTCCCTACTTTGACAGTCAAGCCTAACATCTTGACAGAGGTGCTTCAGCCGGCAGCCTCCTCTGCGGAGACTGTGCTGCCGTTTAACGACGCCCTCACTGACGTTCTCTTGGGCGCCTGGTCCAAGCCCAACACAGGGGCTCCTGTGGATCGGAACGTGTCACGACGCCATCGCCCAGCTCCGGGCGACCCCCTGTTTCTCTCTGTCCACCCCACTCCTGAGAGCTTGGTTGTCCAAGCCTCCGCTTCCCAAACCGCCTTCCCTACCGCCCCTCCGGATAGGGAATCCAAACGCCTGGATCAGTTTGGGAAGAAAGGTTTTTCTTCCTCCAGTGCTGGCTTGCGGTCCGTTAACACCGCTTGTCTCTTGGGCCGATATACCCACTCCCTGTGGGATTCGGTGGCGGATGTTTTGCCCCAGTGTCCTGAGGAGGTCCAGACACTGCTTTCCCGCGCCATTGCGGAAGGAAGGGATGCGGCTAAATACACTATACGTTGTGGCCTTGACACCGCCGACTCGCTGGGCAGGTCCATTGCAACGACGGTGGCGCTCCGACGCCACGCCTGGCTGAGAACCACTGGTTTTTCAGGGGATGTCCAGAATACTCTCATGGACATGCCCTTTGATGGAGTCGGTCTTTTTGGGTCCAAAGCAGACCATGCGTTGGAGCGCTTTAAGGACTCACGGGCTACTGCCAAGTCCCTGGGCCTTTCTGCTACACGCCCTCCGCTGACTTCTGCTTTTCGCCCCTATCGTGGCCACGGTAGGGGCGCCCCTTCACGTCAGCAGCCCAGCCACCGGCCCGCGCAGCAGGCGTCTTCGCGTGGCCGAGGACGTGGATTCCGCCGTGGCGGATCGGGCAACCAGCGTGCGGGTCAGGCCACCACCTCCAACCCGTCCGCGGCCTCCAAGCCCTCCTAGTCCCTCCTTTCAGGTGCACAGCACGCCAGTAGGGGGCAGTGTCCGCCATCACCTTCCCCACTGGCGCACCATCACCTCGGACAGGTGGGTCTTGGACATTGTCCGAAGGGGCTACTCCCTCCCCTTCGAGACCACCCCCCAGCCATGCCACCTCAATTCCACCGCATGTCAGGGGATCACTTGGTGCTTCTACAGAAGGAAGTCACGACCCTCTTGACCAAAAGGGCCATCGAGCATGTTCCGACCCCAGAAGTAGGGCGTGGTTGCTACTCCCACTACTTTCTGGTGCCCAAAAAGGACAAGGAGGACATGCGTCCTATCTTGGACCTCCGGAACGTCAATCGCTTCCTCCGGAAGGAGAAGTTCAAGATGCTCACCCTAGCTCAGGTCTTGACTGCCCTCGACCCTGGAGACTGGTTGGTAGCGTTGGACTTGCAGGACGCATATTTCCACATCCCCGTCCTGCCGGCCCACCGGCGTTACCTTCGGTTCACGGTAGGCCCCGAGCATTTTCAGTTCACCGTGCTCCCTTTGGCCTTACCAGTGCCCCTCGGGTGTTCACGAAAGTGATGGCGGTGGTCGCAGCTCATCTGCGCCGGGCAGGGGTTTCAGTCTTCCCCCTACCTCGACGACTGGCTGCTGAAGGCGGGCTCGTCCCAGGCAGTCGTCTCCCACCTCCAGACTACGGCCGAACTCCTGCACTCGCTGGGGTTCTCCATCAATGTGCCGAAGTCGCATCTGAGTCCTTTCTCCACAGCTCCTTTTCATCGGAGCGGTTCTGGACACGACGCAGTTTCGGGCCTATCCTCCCGAACGGCGAGTTCGGGATATTCAGGCTATGATTCCGATCTTTCAGCCTTTATCCTGGGTTTCGGTACGGATGACCCTGAGGCTGCTGGGCCTCATGGCCTCCTGCATCCTGCTGGTCAATCATGCCAGATGGCATATGCGGGCTCTGCAGTGGGACCTGAAGTTCCAGTGGGCGCAGCACCAGGGCAACCTGTCCGATCACGTCCAGATCTCGGAGGGGACTGCAAGACAGTTGCAGTGGTGGCTCTCGAACCGGCAATGGGTCATGGGCAGATCCCTCTCCCTTCCCCAGCCAGAGCACACAGTTGTGACGGACGCGTCCCTTCTGGGATGGGGCGGTCACATGGGAGAGGCGGAGATCAGAGGCCTCTGGTCTCCGGGCGGAGTCCCGGCTCCATATCAACCTTCTGGAGCTCCGGGCGATCCGACTTGCACTCAAGGCATTCCTTCCCTCTGTCAAAGGGAAGGTAGTGCAGGTGTTCACAGACAACACCACCGCCATGTGGTACTGCAACAAACAAGGCGGGGTGGGGTCGTGGACCCTTTGTCAGGAGGCTCTGCACCTCTGGACATGGCTGGAACATCAGGGCATGTTCCTGATGGTTCAACACCTGGCAGGTTCCCTGAACGCCAGGGCGGACGAACTCCAGCCGCAGGTGCATGATGGATCACGAATGGCGTCTTCACTCGGAAGTGGCGCAAGGACTCTTTCTACAGTGGGGAGAGCCTTGGTTAGATCTATTCGCCACCGAAGAGAACGCGCAATGTCATCAGTTCTGCGCGTTGGAATTTCCAAGGCGGCACTCGCTCGGCGACGCTTTTCGTCACGAGTGGAGTTGCGGTCTATTGTACGCCTTTCCGCCTATACCACTTCTACCCAGAGTGTTGAAGAAGATTCGGCACGACCGGGCCCAAGTCATTCTTGTGGCTCCGGACTGGGCTCGAAGAGTTTGGTATCCCGAGCTACTCAATATGAGCGTAGATCCCCGATCCGTCTGCCTCTTCGGGAGGATCTTCTGTCGCAGCAGCAGGGGACGGTCCTCCACCCGAACCTGTCCAGTCTACACCTGCTTGCGTGGAGATTGAGTGGCGGCAGTTGATTCCTTTCGACTTGCCTCCCGAAGTTTGTGATGTGATTCTGGCAGCCAGGCGTCCCTCCACTAAGGTGGTATACGCCTGCAGGTGGAACAAATTTGTGGCATGGTGCACAGCAAAGGCTGTGAATCCCCTTTCTGCCCCTCTTTCTGAGGTCCTTCTGTTCCTTCTCTCTCTGGCCCAACAGGGTTCTGCCCTGGGTACCATCAAGGGTTATCTTTGTGCTATCTCGGCCTTCCTCAGGCTCCCTGATCAGCCCTCCCTTTTTAAGTCCCCTGTTGTTAACAGGTTCTTAAAAGGCATTACACACCTCTTCCGTTTGTAATGCCTCAGTGGTACTTGAACTTGGTTCTTACCTTTTTAATGTGCGCTCCCTTTGAGCCTCTACATAACTGTCCTCTTCGTCTTCTGACTCTGAAGACAGCCTTTCTGGTGGCAATCACCTCCGCTCGGCGGGTGGGTGAGCTCCAGGCTCTATCTTGCAAACCTCCCTTTCTGTCTGTTCATCCAGACAAGGTTGTTCTTCGGACGCGTCCGTCCTTCTTGCCAAAGGTGGTTACTGCCTTCCACATTGGGCAGACCATCACTTTGCCTACCTTCTTTCCGCCTCCGCATCCTTCCAGAGAGGAAGAGAGGCTCCACCGTCTGGACCCAAAACGTGCGCTCTCCTTCTATATCGACCACACAAAACACTTCCGGGTGGATGACCAGCTCTTTGTTGGCTACGTGGGCGCCAAAAAAGGTCGGCGGTGCACAAACAAACCATCTCCCGCTGGGTTACCTTGTGCATCAAGACCTGCTATTCTTTGGCTAAGAAGGAGCCTCCTGTTGGGCTGCGTGCCCATTCCACCAGGGCAACGGCTGCTACCACGGCCTTGGGCCGCGGTGTTCCGCTGCCGGTTAGCTGTCAGGCAGCTACGTGGGCCTCGCTGCACACGTTTACAAAGCATTACTGCCTTGACAGTCAGGTCCGGAGGGACGGCTTCTTTGGCCGTTCTGTCCTCCAGGACTTCCTTGTCTGATCTTTGTTCGCAGACCCACCACCGGGGTTGGTATTGCTGGGGTATCTATTCTAAGGTAAGGAATCTGTCACTAACGTGTCTCTTTCAGATGCACAAGTTACTAACTTGTGTAACGATATATCTGTAAGAGACATTAGTTAGTGATAGATTCCTTACCGCCCCACCCATCCTCCCCGTTCTGCGAACTGATTTCTAGGGTTAAGGACATCCCTTTCAGGGCCCTAGTATTTTTCAGACACCTATGTCAGCTTCTTGCATGGCTCTGCGTTCCTGGCGCGGAAAGTCGTGTACAGAACTGAAGTCAGCGCGCAGGGGCGGCGTCTAAGTACTGCCCGCGACGTCATCCCGGCGATCACGACGCCGACGACGGACGCGGAGCCGCACGACGCCGCCTACCGACGCGCAAGGGTACTGCTACGCAAAAACTTTCCGGATCCAGCCTGACGCCTGGGGATATTCTAAGGTAAGGAATCTGTCACTAACTACTGTCTCTTACAGATATATCGTTACACAAGTTAGTAACTTGTGCTTTTGGCCCTGTTAAGTAACCACTCGAGAGGTATGCACTACAGTACATACCCTTCAGTGCCCTTACGTACTCTGCAGTGATTACTGCAGAATGTGTGCACCCTTACATACTTTGTAGTGATTACTGCAGAGTATGTAAGGAATCAGAGGGGTATGCACTGAAGTTCATTTGGTATTTGGCAGCGCTATTTCTCAGCACAAAATGCATCCTCTCATCCATTTGGACGCAGGGATGCTTTTTGCGGTAAGAAAATAGTGCCAAATGCCCACTCCGCCGTGGAATTCCACGGAATCTCATGGAATATTAATGTAGTTCCACAGACTCAAATTTCGCCCACCCCTAGTGGAGAGCAGGACAAAAGGGCGCTCTGAAGCGCCAGAGCACTTGTTTGTTTGGGAGGGGGAGAAGAAATGGACGCGATAGTTGTAGGCAAGAAACAGTGACTGGGTGGGTGGGGGTTAGCAGAAACGGGGACAGGCGGATGGAGGGAGAAGAAACGGGGACTTGCTCTGTTATCAGCGCTTCGAGCAAGACCCCACCCGCCCCCCCCCCCAAAAGTTGGCCCCACTGTAGTATCAGATACAATGGGCATTCCAGTGCTTCCTGCACTGAAACCCACTTAAGAGCATAGGGTTCCTAGCAACGAAGACTTTACAGACTGTGGAAATGTGGTACTGTACTGTAACCAGGAGGAGTGGGGTGGAGGTGTAATAGATTTCAACTAATGGTAAGTCATGGGCAGACTTCTTTTTTAGAGGTTTTTTTTTTGTACAAAAGATAGTAAGCAATCGAGCATGCATGCTGCTGCCCGCAGGCTTGACCTAAAAAGCGCAACCCAACTCCAGCAATACCTTGAAGACAGTTTGTCAATAAAGAAGTTCAAAAAATGGTAGTCATTTCTAGCATTGTACATTGCCTACTCATAATTGTGTAACACTACATAGGGTTTATGTTCTGTAAAGGTTATTGTGTGAGGTTATGGCTGGTCTGTAGTGAATACAGATGCTCGGTTGACCCTTATGCACGTGAATGTAATTTTTTCCTGCAATTGGACTATAACACAAATAGTAAAGCTCTTTTCTCACCCTTCCCTCCCTGCTTCCATTTGTCGATTGTGACTTTTGAGCATTGTAAAGTGCCCTCTGGCAGTAATATTGCCTTGTAAATCCCAGGTAATTAAAAACTGTCTGGCTACAGTTAAGCACACCATATAGTACAGGCTGAACAGATCCAATGAAGACTTTCAGATGTACTATTAAGGTACTTCCAAAATATTTCAAACGGTTTTCTTTTCCTGGGCTTAAAAAAATATATATATTTTCAAATCAATAAAAAATTATTGCTCAATACAGAAGCAATAATTCCGTCAGCTGGGGTGTAATTTCATAGACCAGTCGAGCAATTGTAATGAAAGTTCCAAGTCAGCGCGCGTAATCGGAGTCCACATACAGTGGCATGCCTAAACCCGAAAGTGTTTCCCACGACTAGGAGTACCAATGCAGCTGACACTAATGCACAGAACCACATTGTGTAACTGGGCCTATAATTTGGACTGAAAGTTCTTGTGGCATGGCCTGTAAGCATGTTTAGTCTGCACATTAGAACATCCATCCAAGATTAAATTATCCTCACTGCAGTATTTCAGAAAATGAGGTCCCTTTGTGTGAGTGAAAAAACAACAACCCTGCACACTTACTTGCTACTAGTTTTTGTATGTCTTCTAGACTTTTTTGTAAGATGTGCACAGGAGGATTAAGCTGCTACTCTCTCATGTACTGTGTGCCAGATTCGATCCGGAAAATTCAAAGCAGATGGCTCAATGTGACTGTGTAAATGCCATTCCGCTGTAAAAGTGATGGAGCTGCATAAAAGTGCTACCCATGTGTGCTGACGTCAATTCTTTTCTTCTGTGCCTTCATGTGTGGATCCAGAGCTCCACTCCTTTTTCTTCACCTGTGAAGAGATTTTTTTTTTCGTTCACATTTTTCCAGTGTACATGGGATGTTATACTCATGTACTTTGTGACATGGTGGGGGAGAAGACCTAAGACCTTCACTAGCCCAAACCATTCAAGTAGGGATGCGGTTAAATTCAACATCTGCTATGGCATCGACACCACAGATTTTCCAGGCAGGGATGTGGGAATTAGTGTGGTGCTTCGGTGCCACACATGGAAAAGGTCCACAGGAACACCCAAGCAGCTTTAATAGATGTGGCATTACTATGGTTCCCGCCGGTTTTGTGAAAAAGCGGGCACGGCCCTGGATCGTTTTAAAGAAAGCAGCGTTACTGCACGTCTCTGGGCCTTTCAGCTGCAATCTGGAAATTCCAGCAACAATTTTGTCCTTTTAGGGGATATGCCAGGGGCCTGGTGTATCTACAGAGCCAGCCCCCATCACCCTCATAACTGGCTTCCAAGCCCTTTCGAGGTCTGGGCTACAAGTCTGGCAGACAGTGGCCCAACCATTGAGGACAGCATGGCCCACCCCATCCCAAACCCCCTTCCCCCTCTCAATTTTCTACCTCTCTGGCAATAGCTGCACAGCCTCTTTAGGTTGCCTTTAGCAGTACACGCGGATCCAGTGGGAGGCAGAATCAGCCACTTCCTGCAGGGGTGTCTAAACATCACATCTGACAAATGGCTCCTGCAGATGATCTACCGGGGCTACGCACTGCTGTTCCTTTTCGACCCACCATACCTGCCACCTACAGCAGAAAACCTGTCAGAGGAACACCAATCTCTTATGCCAGGAAGTGCAGACTATTTTGGCCAAAGGAGCCATAGAGAGGGTACCAGCCTCAAAAGTGGGGATAGGGTGCTATTCTCACTACTTTCTTGTGCTGAGAAGGACGGAGGTCTCCACCATACCTGGTTCTTCGCCCTCTAGATGCTTTACGGAGCAAAGAAAATGTCAAGATGTCCATCCTGGCCCAGGTCCATGTGCGAAGGTTGGCTCTGCCAGTCTTCCTTTACGTCGACGATTGGCTGATGGAGTTGGGCTAACCACAGTTAGTCGCGGACCACCTCCAGACAATGGTGGACTTCTTGGTCTCCTCTTTCAACCTGCTGAAGTCATACCTGACTCCTTTGCAAAGCCCCCCCCCCACCCCCTTTAATTGGAGCAATTATGAATACTGTGCACTTTTGTGCCTTTCTTCCGGAATGAGCCCAGGGCATTTGGGCAGTGATCATGATGTTTAAACCTTTGTCCTGTGTCTCAGTAAGGATGGTTCCGAGGCTCCTTGGTCTACTATCCTTCTGCATCCTACTCACCGACCATACCAGGTGGCACATGGAAGCTTCTCAGTGACACCTGAAGTCTCAGTGAGCTCAGCACCAGAGGAACTGCTCATATTCCATCCAGGTGTCGCAGGAAACTGCAGAAGATCTGTAGTAGATGCTGCTCAACTGCAATGGGACCAGTGGCAGACCAACTCTCCCTGTTGTATTCCGCTTTAGGGGTCCGTATATAGGCTTTCCTGAATCATGTCCTAATATAGGCACAATTCGCCTTGCCCTTATATAGGCATAGAATCCCTGTCCTTATTTAGGCATTAACCGTGCACTCCAAATACAGGCATGGTCACCGACATCCGTCCACCCTAACGTCACAACGAGTTCTTAGAAACCAGACCCTTAAGCTTCGGGAGTTCCCCTAGCACAGGACTATTGATTTCTCCAAGAACTCATCTATTATGTATGAACCGTTATACCTTAAGGGTTCATTCCTGACGTCTTCCTCTGTCCGACTTCACGTCAATGCTAACGTTCCAAGACACCTACCAGGTATAAATATACCTTCCCTTGCACAAGCAAGTTAGAGGAGACCTCGACTTCAGAGGAGCCCGTATCCCGGCCAGACGCACAGAGAAGACGCTGTCATTCCTGCACGCAGACGTATCCAGCTTCCAGTGTTCTGACTCCCTTCGCGGGGTGTTAGAGTTCCAGATCCGGCAGGAGATTCACACCTCTCTCATTCTCAAGGTATGGAGCGGACTAGAACCTAGAGGGACTCTTGGCATACCATACTTGGCATACTAGACTTAAACATACTCTTAGTATACCAGACTAGAGAATACTCCACCTACTTCTACCTTTTCCCTACACCTAGACTAGGTACACTGGGGTAGAACTAGCATAGAGACGCATCGTATGAGTACTCGCATTCTTAGCTCATGTTATTTATGTACATGAGTATATCCTAAAAGATAGTGCTAGCGCAGTATTATTTATTTCTACTGCTTAACGCTGTACATTATTTATCTTGCATACTGTCTTGTGATCATAACAGCACATATCTCTTACACGAGAAACGACTGTTCAATAAAACCCTTTTTTATTGAAACGCCTGTCTTTCCTTTCTGTGCAACTCTGTAGAAACTAAGCATGCACGATTGACTGAGTGAAACTGTTATCTATTGTTTCCACGATTCTGAGACGTGTTCCGATTCTAAAGGGAAACAAAAGTTGTCATGTTTTTCGGTTGCCAGAAACTACTCCCTTCTTGTTCTCAAGGAGTTTCTAGTGGCCTCTGAGCTAGCTGGCACAAGTAATTAAGTTTAATATACTCGATAGGGACATACCGACCTTAGTCCTATGTCAAGCCTATAGGTTATATTATTCCAATGCGCAGAGCCTATTAGGGAAATAGGAACTACACTACATGGCGCCCAACGTTTGGTAAAGCAGTAATTTAGCGCTAGATACTGAGTAACTCATTCGTGCTTTTCTCAGAGACCCCTACTCACATAAAGACGTCTGGAGTGGGTAGGGTTAAATATCCGCCAAAACTAAATAGGGAAGCACCCTATAAATTAGTTGTTTGGTTTGTTCAACGTTGAAGGATACAGTGTTCCAAAATATTGTGCACCTTATCTTTTTGTTTCCTTGAAACTTGTTCTACATTTTTCTAAAAACAAAATGCCTGACTCCGACAACGATGAAGTTGCGGGTCACCCAGCATTAACAGCTTATAACATCACAGTTTTAGATGGAACCGAGGAGGGTGTTATAGACATCAATCCAAACTTAAGAAGAGCCAACACTCTAAAACTTATAAAACACGGCCTACCACCAAGAGGAGGTAGAGCAGTTTTTGTGATAGAGGCACACGAATCCTTTCGGACAGAGGTATTCTATTCATGGGTAATATTTCCTGAATCAAATCCAGTTACAAGAATGTTTCACTTCTACAAAGAAGATGATCCACCAGAGGAATACATTCCTTTCGAGGATATTGAAATTCCACTAACATACCAGGAGCATCAGCTCTGGTTTAAAGGCGCCCTAAAACATTACCAGGCTCGGTCCACTAGGTAGACCAGGAGCAACATGGCCGATTCTAGCCGGCTACACACCTCATCCTGACATTGAAATAATGTCAGACGAGGAACTACTTACTCAACTTACAGAGTTGATAAAAATCTACAGACAATTAGTCCAATATGTCATGCGGACTTTTACAGTCCAACCACCACTAACCATTCCAAATCAAACTCCTCAACAGGGGAATACACTAAAAATTACACCACAGACTCTATACGCAGTCATGGGAAAAATGCCCACAAAACGTGAGCAAATTCCATTCTGGATAGCTCAAAAAATTACTCGAATAGAAGCAGTATTTCCAAATACTAGCCCTTATGAGAAACACAGAATACTAACAATCTGTTTACCGATGGGGGTCACACCACAACTGGAGGACTGCACCACTTGGGGCTCAGTCTTTGCTGCCATCTATACTAAAACACATGGTATTCCATCAATTGCAGTAATACCAGATGTCCTGAAACAAATTCAAAATGAATACGGGGCAGAGCCTGCTCTGAATTTAGGTATGAAATTACTGAAAAATTTCGACCAGGTCTCAACAATAATATTATCTAATAGCAGTGGTGATCCGCCAACGATTAAGGGAATTCGATGTTACAGAACATCAAACAGAACTACCCAGAATAATAGAACAATATTATGCAGTCCTGAGAAGGACTCTATTAAACAAACTCCTACATCTTCTAAAAAGAAGTGGGAAACTAATAAACATAATTCAAACAAGAAACGTTCTCAATCCCGAGGTAGGTCTCCTCAAAAGGAGCCCTCTGAAAGGAGGTATAACCTCAGGAATAGGGATAATTTAAAAAAGCCTGACAGGTATCAAGATACTGATACACGTTCCTCTCGTACCTTTCAGATCTCGTCACAGACATCGGAAAGAAGAGGACGGTCAGAACATAGAGAAGAACGCGTGAAATCGAAAGACGACAAACACGTTCCGAAAAGCAAATCAAAACCTCAATTCTCTAAGAAGAAAGTAGCAGGTCTGAAGATCAGACATGCCGAGGATACTGAGAACACAACTCAAGTACGGAGAATGGGCTCAGACAATGCTGGACAGTGCAGCAGAAGTCACAATAGCTCGCCAGAACCTGAAGGAACTTCTGGAGATAGTGGACTTGAATGAGTACATTACAGTTGAGACTGTAGACTCCAGGGTTAGTACTCCACAAAAGTTATATGAAATAACACTCCGGATGGAGGGAGACATACCTAGACAGGTGAAAGCACTCTTTTGGGAAAAACTTTCAAGGGGTTATGACATACTTCTAGCAGAAAAAGACTGGCCACCACAATTTGTCAGGGAGTGCCCACATGGTAGGACATTATTATGCCGGCCTTCTCCAACCATATTCCAATTCATCTAAAATATACTTATGCCAGGAAATGGGCGGTTGCCCAGGCCCCAGCATTATACAAAAATCATGTAGAATGGGATGAGGACTCACCTCACCATAAAATGCATCTAAAAAATGAACCTACTGCACAGAGGCAGTATCCAATAAAGCAAGAAGCTAAAAAACCGGTCAGGGAGATCTTAGATCAACTTGAATACCAAGGGGTGATTGAAACATGCACCTCTTCAATGAACAATCCTTTGTTTCCTGTCTCCAAACCAGACAATACATATCGTCTAGTTTTGGATTACAGACACTTAAACACTTGTTCTAAAACATTTGCAGTGCAAAATGCACACAGTACAGCATTAATGAATAACATTGTGCGTAAAAAATATAAAACCACATTGGACATCTCAAATGGTTTCTTTTGTCAAAACATAGCACCTGGAAGCAGGTACTTAACAGCTTTCTCAATAATGGGGACCCAGCGTCAATTTTGTCGACTCCCACAAGGGTTCAAGAACAGCCCGGGGTTATTAGCGAGGGTAACGGAGTTACTACAAATTTATGACAATGAGGCATTGTCATATGTCGATGACCTCTATCTGACAGACGATGACCTGGACAAACACTTGAACAGGGTGAGCACCATTATACTGGGCTTCGCCTCTGAGGGCTATAAATTCAACTTCAAAAAGTCCAGAATTGCCCAACTCAATGTCCTCTTTTTAGGATATGAGCTTTCAAGTGAAGGCAAGAGCTTGGCAGCCAACTTTTTAGAAAGGTGTGCACTGCTCCAACCTCCTAAAACGCTGAAAAATTTACAATCCATCCTGGGTTTCCTAAATTTTGGAAGAACTTGAAGGGTTAAACCTCTCTACGCATTAATCAAACCTGATTTTTCAATCAAAAATTGGACACAAGAACACACAGAAATCTTGCGTTCACTCCAAGCTAACATGTTAGCAACAAATCACTTACAAACATGCGTAAGTCAACGCAATTTAGTGATCCGAATAATTTCGGGTCAATGCGGATTCACATACTTAACATTTAATGAGGGTGAAAAAGTACCAATTGCATACAAATCACATTTGTATACACAAGCAGAAATGTGCTTCACTTCAACAGAAAAAATTCTGACAGCAGTTCAAACCGCTGTAGCAAAAGAAAGAGCTCTAGCCCAAGGGAAACGCATTATTGTCGTAACCCCTGTTCCGGCCTTAGAGGCGGTAACTAAAGAGAGCATTCCAAATGAAAAAGCATTACATCCTAGATGGATACAATGGGTTAATTCTCTTGCTGCAACAGATGTTGAATATGTTTTTGATCCTGATTTAAAAACACAAGCGTTCCTGCAATATGCACACGCATGTCCTCTGCCCACTGAGATTCTGCCTCTCGATCAGTACGAATTCATAATTTACACTGACGGATCCGCACAACCCGCAACAGGGAGTAAGCAGGCTTACAGTGCAGCGTGCGCAATCGTTAAAGGTCGCATGCGCGATGGCAACTTCAGACCTATGGTCACAAAACCCAATCTCTAGGAGATTGCACAGCTCAGCGAGCTGAACTACAAGCATTCAAACTGGCACTTGAAAGTACAGATCGAGAATTCCCCACACTAATAGTGTGCGATTCTTTCTACTGTGTACAGTTGTATAATGAATATATACAAACTTGGCTTGAAAACGGGTTCAAAGATGCAAAAGGTGGCACAATAAAGCATAAAACGCTTTGGGAACAAGTAGTTCAGTTAAAAAGCGAACTACCAAAGGCTCACGTGATCCATACACTGAGTCATCAACGTGACGGCGTTCACGTTGCAGGGAATTCATTGGCTGACGAAGCCGCAAAGGGGGCTGTTCAGACGGCTTCCGTAGCTGCGATCACTCGTTCAAAAACGAGAATAGCTAGTGAGATAATGTTGGCTGTCAATGCTACGAGCAAAGGCAGTGGTGCAGCGTTACCAAAAAAGTTTCCACTCAAGTACTCTTATGTAATTGATGCGAACAACGTTCCTTTTGCTCGAATCCCTGGAGTGGGGGATAGGGTAATTCCAAACAAGGAACGCAGATTAGGACTAATCCTAGCAGCACATGAAGGGATAGCCTCTGCAGGTATTTCTGCAACAGTATCTTTACTGAAACAAAGATATTGGTGGCCTGGCATTAGGAAACAGACCAAGAACTATGTTCTGGAATGTGACATACGCCAACAGATGAAAGTCTCCACAGTGAAACGTCCTGCGCAGACACCCCTGTTAATTTCAGACAAACCATTAGCTTGTGTTTACCTGGACCACTGCGGTCCCTTGCAAAGGGACGGTAACTATAAATATATCATGGTCGCAGTGGATTCTTGCTCTAGGTTCCTATGGATATGGCCTCAGCGCTCGGCTGACGCACGAACTGTTATTAAAGATTTGCGAGTCTTTATCGGCACATACGCAATAGGCATGCTACATTCTGACCAGGGCCCTGCGTTTAGCTCTCGGGCTTACAAAGAAGCCATGGCCAGTCTGGGCGTTGCATTGCGGTACTCCTCTCCGTTTCATCCTGAGGGAAATTCTGTTGTGGAAAGGAAAAACCGGGACATAAAGCAGTCTATAACAGCTAGGGTATTAGGTTCGGGTGATGGGTGGGTCAAACATCTTTATGGGGTCCAAAGCTCATTAAACAACTTGCCAAGAAGTTCTCTAGGGGGGTCACTCCATACGAGGTCCTATTTGGGACAAGAATGTGGGTGCCAGATCTGGAATGCAGTGGCACAGTGGTGGGAAATAAACCCTTTGATATCAAAGATCGTTTGGCTGTTTTACAGGATCTAAATGAACTAAGATCGAAACAAAGCAACGTGTTCCTGCAGCCAACCACCACTGGGGAAAAACCGGCGGTCCCAGCAAGGCCTGTCTGGATTCCAAAAGTTGGGGATCTAGTCAGAGAGAAAATTGCGGACAAGAAGGAATTTGGACCTTCTTACCTGTCCTAGCCTTACACGGAACAAGAACAGTACTTCTGCCGCCCCTTGGTGGAAGAAAGGAGAAAAGATTTGTGTCCATCGACCTCATCAAACCACAGTATGTGGCCAATACTAATTAGTAGGCCTCGTGGACTCCGACCTAGTAGCAGACACACTCCTCTCACTACTATCCAAGAGGTTCAGACTGAAAGACTGATAACCATCGAGAATTCAGCAGTAACAGATGAAGGACTGAGCAACAATGCAATGGAACTCATCCCTCTTGAAACACAAGTAACAGTTCGTCCAAATACACCTGTCTACACCAATGTAACAAGTGGTCAACTGGTTCCAGCGATTTCTACAAATCCTGATGCAATTCCAACAATTGACAGAACTGCTTCTGGCTATTTCATTAACTTTGATACGTTTTCTGAGGATCTGAGTGAGCCCGAGACGTCGCCAGCATCAAAAACTTTTAAACAGCAAGTACAAGACTTTTTACATTTTTTGAAAAAGACTTATCTGGTTTCACCATGGATTGAACTTTGGGTTATTTCTGGAATATTTTTCTTCCTGCTTTGGCTAGCTTTGGTAATGACTATGAGCGTGCTTATAAATGGCAGATACATCCATTTGGACACTGAAAGAAAAGAAGTGAACTTACTTTAGAAACCTCACAAATCGTCCCATCGTGAAACAAGAGACTTGTCTGCAGTGAACATCACAGCCGTTCCTATACAGGATGGTATAGTGTGGGACAAAACAGATTTCGATATTTTTGGCCCGACGGAACATTTGAACATTCCACATTTATTTAAGATTTCACTAAGTGATTTTGTTTCATCCAGTACCTACTCTGATAATTGGGACTTTGAAACTGTCAATAACATAATGTTTGATCTAAAAAAATCTGCTGTATTTTATAATATGGAATATTTAGAGGGTTCATCAGACTATGAACAGCTGTATTGCTATAACCACTATGGTCATCATTTTTTGCATAAATCTGCAACACCTAGAAATGTTTGTTTAACCAATGGGAGCATTGTCCTACACCACCAAAAGGTAGTTCAAAAACATTTGCTAAAAGTTTCCATATTTTTCAGGATGCAATACATCTGATCCAGAAACATTTTACTATAAATATGTAAACAAAACAGGACTGAAAATTATGTTAACTAATACAAAACAGATTTACTCTGCAGCATTTATTGCCCAACTGTCTAGACAGGGTTTCGACTTATGGAAAGACACAATACTCACAAAATCTGTCTGGGGTACTAAAGATTGGCAAGTGCAGGGGATAGAAGCTTTATTTAGAGCCTGTATCGTCCCTCAACAAATAATGTTTTTGAATGACACGGTCCAACAAACGTCTTGCCTTGGGATAGCCAAGATCAAAGACATGAAAGCACCTTCTGTACCAACACCTGCAAGTGATAACAATACACAGGCAGCGGTTACAGTTGACACAATACTACAACTCAACAGAACAAATCCTGATTGGAGAAAATGGTTGATCTGGCCCACAGACGCACACAACTGTCAAGAAAGATTCCTGAATAAAACACAGGGGTTTACTATTCACAGGCCAGACCCACGATACGTCCAAAGACAGCATCCGGGGGTAGTAACAACATACAGTGTAGGAAAATTATGCCTCGATTGGCTGCAAAAATCTACACTTAAGGATGTGAAACAACACTTATCTTTACTTAAAGAAGACCCAGACCTTAGGGAATTCTTGCTTGGACCAAGAAAACCGCGTAAAAAACGTTTCATATATGCCGGCATTTATGCTGCTTATAATGAAGCATGGAAGGTGTCACAGATGGAGGCCGCAGAACGAATACGTGAACTTGATCGTATTAATTTAGAGAAAACTCTCTCTGTGGTCGACAATGGGTTAACAACTTTGTCCTCCAGAATTTATTCATTGGACAGTATTGTATCCTCTGCTAACGACATACTGGAACAAGATTTAGCCATGTTACAACAAGGCCAGTCTCAGTTGCGTTCTATTATGTTATTAAGCTGGACGCTGCAATCTTTGCGTGCGGGCTATGTTCCTTGGCGTTTTATCAACACGACGGCTCTGTTTGCAGAATACAATCTAACTGATAAACAGATCGAACTGGCACAAAGGGGAGCAAAGTATACAGTACTGAGCATTGAAAAACTTGAAAAATTACCATTCACAGTGGCAGAAAAACCAGCTACAGAATGGCTTATTCATGGCAAAATTAGTCTACCTGTGACTACTTTCCAGTTTCAGTATTGCCTTAAACAGATGCAAGCAGGCAAATATGAAAGGTTGGGTAAAGAATACATTAAGACATCCTGGAATTTACCTTACACACATAGATGTTGGAGTGGGGATCGTGAAGTGTTTCTAAGCGGTACACACTGTGAAAGTGCACTAAGCGGTTCACTGATTTGTCAGGACATATCTTTACACGGGGCTTGTAATGGTTCTGTGGCAAACTTGTCCTGCCACCAGCAGGGTAGACCAGCTGCTGTGATTAATCCAACGTTTGGACAACTTTCTAATGGGAGTTACCTCATGTTGAATGATCAGAGTTGCTGTGGCATGTTGCCAGGCATCCCATATCTAGTAACGGTCAACTCCAGGGTCACTTGCTGTATGCAAGTATTGTTTGCCCCAATAGACAGTCAGGGAGTCGCCTCTATGGCCTTCGTTGAATGTCTCTTTTATACGATTTGATACTTTAAGCAGAATGAAAGCCATGCTTATACAACAATCAGTGCCTTTGACCTCGGCCAAAGAAACCTATGATCTACAAGTTGCAAGGACTTCGGCTGAGATACAAGCTTTAATTCGTACAAACTGCCCTATACATTTCGTAGAAATGATAGGACGTATCTTTAACATGTCTGATACAAGCGGAATTTTACATGTATTTAAGACCATCTGTTCCGGACTATTAGCACCTTTCCAGGCTGTCCTCGGAATCATCCCAAACTTCGCACATTCGGTGTTTGGTGGTGTGCCGTTAATTCTAGCACTTGTTGCAGGAATTCTGTTTCTGTTCCTCCTACTACGCTATGGCAAGCCTCTTCGCCAACATCACTCCGAGCGATGTGGAGAGAGTCCTCCTTGAACGAAAATTCCGTGAGCGAATAGTACAGCTTTTGGGCATGCCTCATCTACGGGAACTTAATACAACGTGGTTCCTGTCATTCAGACCAATCTGGCAAGATTGCATCTTACCTGTTCTACGCTGCCTGTTTTGCGGTGAAGAATGCGTGCTAGACACCTGTCTAACACTCCCATCAGTCATGCCAACGGATATCGATACTCTGCTGGACCCGATAACGGCCCATGCTGTGTTGTCCCCAGAGGCTTCCAATCCTGATGGCGGCATTCATTGAGATCTCACAGACGCTTCCGGCTGCTGCTGAGGTACGAGATGGATCAACGGGCACACAGGTAACCACAGACGCGAACATTGCTTCTTCTGCTGAAGGCGATGTTTCTCATCTCTGTGCAATTAACCTTCTGAAAGAGGTGTTCCAAATGTCACCAACTTCGGTGGACGATATTTTGGCTACGGAAATAGATTATCTAATGTTTACGCCAGACCCATACACTGACTTTGATTCGGCTCACAGTGTACCAGGGCAACAATGAAATTTGGCCTTCATATTTTTCAAACTTGGAACTTTTCCCAGAATTGAACTTTTTTCTTTTAAAATTTTTGAAATGACATGGCAAATGAACAATCTGCTTACAGTAGAACTAGTCTTATAAAACGGACTTCTTTGAATACTTCCAGGGACACATTGTCACCTTGTCTAACATTTCATTTAATTCTATGATATGCAATGGTTTTGATTTTGAGGACTTATCGACCATTTCGTCATATGTATATATTTCTGTTTCATTCAAGTTGCATTTTTTTCTTCCGTTATATGCTTAGAATGAAAACAATGCTTTATATGTACAGTACTTATTGCATTTCAACAGTTTTGAGCTTCTTTTAAAATGCTTTTAGAAATGTTTTTAGCAATATGTGGTACTCAATTTTATGTTTAGCATTTAAAATGTTTAGCATTTAGTATTATCGTTCAATCGAAGATGGAGTGGGTGTTGTATTCCGCTTTAGGGGTCCGTATATAGGCTTTCCTGTATCATGTCCTTATATAGGCACAATTTGCCTTGCCCTTATATAGGCATAGAATCCCTGTCCTTATTTAGGCATTAACCGTGCACTCCAAATACAGGCATGGTCACCGACATCCGTCCACCCTAACGTCACAACGAGTTCTTAGAAACCAGACCCTTAAGCTTCGGGAGTTCCCCTAGCACAGGACTATTGATTTCTCCAAGAACTCATCTATTATGTATGAACCGTTATACCTTAAGGGTTCATTCCTGACGTCTTCCTCTGTCCGACTTCGTCAGTGCTAACATTCCAAGACACCTACCAGGTATAAATATACCTTCCCTTGCCCAAGCAAGTTAGAGGAGACCTCGACTTCAGAGGAGCCTGTATCCTGGCCTGACGCACTGAGAAGAGGCTGTCATTCCTGCACGCAGACGAATCCAGCTTCCAGTCTTCTGACTCCCTTCGCGGGGTGTTAGAGTTCCAGATCCGGCAGGAGATTCCCACCTCTCTCATTCTCAAGGTATGGAGCCGACTAGAACCTAGAGGGACTCTTGGCATACCATACTTGGCATACTAGACTTAAACATACTCTTAGTATACCAGACTAGAGAATACTCCACCTACTTCTACCTTTTCCCTACACCTAGACTAGGTTAGGTACACTGGGGTAGAACTAGCATAGAGACGCATCGTATGAGTACTCGCATTCTTAGCTCATGTTATTTATGTACGTGAATATATGCTAAAAGATAATGCTAGCGCAGTATTATTTATTTCTACTGCTTACGCTGTACATTATTTATCTTGCATACTGTCTTGTGATCATAACAGCACATATCTCTTACACGAGAAACAAGACTGTTCAATAAAACCCTTTTTATTGAAACGCCCGTCTTTCCTTTCTGTGCAACTCTGTAGAAACGAAGCATGCACGATTGACTGAGTGAAACTGTTATCTATTGTTTCCACGATTCTGAGACGTGTTCCGATTCTAAAGGGAAACAAAAGTTGTCATGTTTTTCGGTTACCAGAAACTACTCCTCCCTTGTTCTCAAGGAGTTTCTAGTGGCCTCTGAGCTAGCTGGCACAAGTAATTAAGTTTAATATACTCGATGGGGACATACCGACCTTAGTCCTATGTCAAGCCTATAGGTTATATTATTCCAATGCGCAGAGCCTATTAGGGAAATAGGAACTACGCCTCACCCAGAGCTGGTGGTGATGACAAATATGCCACAACTGGGTAAATTTGCTGTAGTTGTGGGCAATTCACGTTCAAGGCCTTTCTCCATTAATTGTACCAACTAGTGGACAGTCATCTATTTGTGGGGTTTTCTAACGCAAAGAACTGCAAGGTGGTGCAGAAACAGATTATTTCACAATGGATAGTCCTTTGCAGAAAAATCTGCTACACATTGGCTAAGAAGCAGCCTACAGGTTCATTCCACCAGAGCCAAAGATGCTGGCAGCTACGTGGGCATCAGTGTATACATTCATGAAGCACTACTGCATCGACAGTCAGGTGTGCCACAATGGGCATTTTGACAGCATGGTTCTGCAGGACTTTTTAGGTTGAGGCATTCCACGGATCCACCACTGTTCAGAAGGTGGAGAATATGCACTCGGACGTAGCAATCATAAGAACAAGTTACTTATCTTTGGTAGCACTCTTTCTGGTGAATACTATATCTCACCATAGATTACACACCACCTCCCAGCTCTGTGCTATGGGCTGTTGTAACTATTTTAAAAAAAACACTCTAGGAATCCGCACACTGGTTCGTTCAGTCTCCGGTTCCACACCGGAGGGAGCGGAACAGTTCATGAAAAAACTGATGAGTCTAGTTTAATATAAACACTGTACAGATCATCCAACCCAGCATCTAAGAGCATTTGGGTTCTGAAGTAAAAGCAGGACCATTGTGTAAGAAATCCAGAGATGCCTCTAACTTCCAACTGTGCTCATGTAAGATTTTGGACAAACCAACATTGTGCCATTTCTAAAAAAGTTCGTCTGTTTTGTGCTAAATGGATAATGTTTTAGTAAATCAAATTTGCATTTGGTAAATAGGTAAAGGATTATTTAGAAAGCATGACCTAAAACACAGGCGTAACGCAAGGAATTTTCCACACCCCCAGTACTTAAAAAAATACCACTCAATTGGAAGGATAAGCCTGCATGCTAGCATTATCTTAGAACATTATAATCATTAATCTTTAATACGAATTCACTGCATAACAAGTTCAATAACTCCCCATTGTACATCGTCATTCTTGTCATAGAGAAATAGTTCAATACTGTTCTTCAGAGAGTTAATCATATACACTACTACATTGAAAAACGTAATGACATTAATTAAAACCTTTTAAATTTCACCTCATAGGCAGAATAGCACCATACCCCTAGCTGCATACATTGTCACATGTATTAATTGTATAGTATATTTTGAAACGGTAAATGTGTTCTTACTCCAGTATTAGAACTTTCATAGATTCACATGCTTGAATCATTCCCCGTCGTCGAGATGGGAGCCCCCGGTATTATTAAAAGTATTGTCCTATTAGACATAGAACATAAGGCCAGAGGCCTTACATTTTTTGGAACATATCCCTGTCTTTTTATAAAAAAAGGACTAAACTTAGAACCAGCCAATCAATAGACACCACCCTATAGAACCTTCCTGAGAGAAGCTCCAGTTCCTCAGATTTTCTACCGCACATCGTGCTAAGGGAGTCTCCACTGAGCTCTGCTCAGTTTTCTTCTATTTCTCTATTTTGGAGTGTTTTTTCCAGTCAGATATACTACCAACCCTGTATATCTGTTTTGAGGTGATTTAAACTGACACCCATTATGTCAGATGCACCTAAAAAAGGTCTTTTCAGAGCCTGTGGTACTTGCAGGAAGAAAAGACTTCATATTGATGATCCACACAAGGACTGCCTTTACTGCCTGTATCCTGAACACAAGCCTAAGGATTGCAAGGTATGTCGGACTTTCTCTACAAAGACTTTGAAAGATCGGTAAGGAAGGCTTCTTCTGTGGCTTCAGAGGTTTAAAAGCAGGGACACAGTGGTCTCTGATGAGGAGAGTGATACTTCTTCCAAGTCTTCCTCCAAAACGCCTCAAAAAAGACCTTTAGATGACCCAGCAGGTTCATCGTCGCAGACTACAAAGAAAGCGTCAAAAAAGTCATCCGACTCCTTTCAGAGGCAGACTGGGTCTGTTAGTAAAGCTTCTCACCAAGAAAAAGCCAGCTTCAGAACCTTCTACCCCACCTATGAAGCTGTAGCATACCTTCAAGAAGCCTACATCTGCTCCGCCTATGGACAGCTCGTGGACGACACCTCTGTCGTCCTGTGGTGATTTTGGTCACATTGACGGTGTCTACAGTCACTACGGTCACTGTTTCTTCAGTGTTGATGTCTTCGTCGACGTCCTCGTCGACAGGTCCCCCAATATCGTCGACAAAGCAGATTGTCTCCTCAAAGTCATCGTCGAAAGGCCATTTCTCGACGACGGTCCATCCGTCAACGACACAGTTCTCGTCATCGACCTCGTCGGTGGGGACCTTGACTTCACCATCGTCATCGACCCCGTCGACGGGACGACCCTCGTCGACGGCAGAAGTGTCATCGGTTGTGTTGACGACGGTATCCACTCTGTTAGCGTCGACATTCTTTTCTCTGACGATTTGTCGTCGACGAAGGCGATTCCGTTGACGAATCAAGATATGGCCGTGAAGCAGCCCTCGTCGATGAAGGGGATTCCGTCGACTAACCAGGATTTGGCCGTGAAGCAGCCCTCGTCGACGACACCGTCGACGAAGAAAGAAAAACATAAAATTGCGAAAATTCCATTGACACCAGCTTTAACTCACCTAGTCAGGTGCAGTCTCTTTTGCCAGCCCATCTTTTGGAAGAAGATGACGAGCAAGAGGGATCTGAGGACGATAGTCTTTTTGGGGCAGCTTTAAGCCCATCTGATCTTAATGTCAAGTACCAGCAGGATTCTGATGATGATTACTATGGCCATCAATATTACCGTTCACATCAACAGCAGGATGTGATGTACCTCCCTCCAAATCTTGTGATGGATCTGCAATTTATGCTGGCAGACTCGGAGGAGATTTCCTCCAGAGCCTACTCTCCAACAGGCTCCTCCTCCTTCTCCGCCTCCCCTTCCACAGCCAAAGGTTTGCTCCCCTCTTCTTCAGCAGGGGTCTCCAAATGTTCGACCTTCTCAAGTTGCTCCTGTGCAGCAGCTGTCGTCCTCTGAAGAGGAAATAGAGGGAGAAGAAGGGGAAATTCATCAGGGTGAGTCAGATTCTTACATTATTCCCCCACCGGCATCTCCATCTCCACAAGCGGATTCACCTCAGTAAGATATTGGGGGTTTCCATAATCTTCTGGAGAGAGCGGCCAGGCGTTTTGAGTTACCAATGCCCGTGCATCAACCGGATTGTTTCCTGTATGATTTTATAGAGCCTTACAGGAAATCTGTACGGTCTATGCCTATTATTGATTATATTTGGAAAGAGGGACTGAGAATCATGCAAAATCCAGCTACTGTTCCACCTGTGTTGCCTAGGCTTGACAAAAAATACAAAGCTCCGGATAACGCTCCCGCTTGCTTAATAGGCCAACCAAAACCAGATTCGGTGATCTCGCAAGCAGCGCAGCGACGATCTAAGAATCCTTCAGCTCCTCTGACTGCTCCCCCTGATAAAGAAGGTGGGAGACTTGACAACATTGGGAAGCGTTTTTCGACTGTCGGCCTTAACTGTACGAGCTGCGAATTCTCTGGCTTTACTGGGCCCTTATAATAGGCAAATGTGGTCAGATTTGACACTTCTCTTAGATAGACTTCCACTAGAAGACCAGGAGGAAGCTAAGAAAATCCTTCTAGAGTGTGAGCGGTCTGCCTCGTAAGTAATTGAGTGTGCTATGGATGTGGCGTCCGCTGGTTTCCGGCAGCTAGCTGGAGCGGCCGTCTTGAGGTGTCACGGTTGGCTGAAAGCCACTTCATTCAGGCATGAGGTACAAACAAAAATACTAGATCTGTCCTATAATGGAAAAGAATTGTTTGGCAGCCACGTTGATGAAGCTTTACAAGCTATTAAAAAAGACACGGATACGGCTAAGTCTTTAGGTACTTTACAGTACAGAAAAATGCCTTTTCGTGGCTCCCGAGGAAAAGGTCACCAACCGTACAGAGGAGGCTCCCAACAGTTTCGCTACCCAGCCTATTCTTCCTCCGCTCAACAATACAGGCCTCGGTTTACTCACCGCCAACCACCTGCGGCGGCTTACAACAAGGCTACCTTCAGAGGCAAATCAGGGTAAGGACACCGGTCGCCACCAATGACTTCTCCTAGCTGTGGACCTCCGCTCCGCCTATTCCAACCTTGATGGGCGGCAAAATATCCCATTATTTTCAGCAGTGGCAGGAAATAACATCGGACCAATGGGTTCTACATCTAATCCAATTCGGCCACTCTTTGGAATTTATATAGATCCCTCCACCAACACCTCCTCTGCCCCTCTTTCAAAAGCACCTGCATCTCTTAAAGAATGAAGTTACCAACATGTTGCAAAAAGGAGCAATAGAACGAGTTCCATTCAACCAAAGAGGAAAAGGTTTCTACTCCCGTTTCTCCTTGATTCGAAAGAAGTGGAGACTGAAGGAAGTGACCCGATGAGGGCCACCTGGGTCACTCTCGACCTCCTCTAGCCTTCCAAGAAATGAAGAGTCGATGACGCAGTAGAGAATACAAGCAAACTAGTTTATTCACAAAGTACACTGCAGTGGAGTCCAGTGTGACCAGCATCCTATGGTGGCTGATGAGGGACTGACTCTAACAAACAAAGTTACATTATGTAGGTTGCGGGGCCCACAAAGACCCGCCTACTATGGAAAAGTACTGGTAGCTGTCGTAATACAATGGGGGTACAAAGCATAAGTTTCAATTCCGCTGCCTGGCACAAGTTATCTACTGCCCAAGGTCGTCTGGCTTATCCTCCCTACTAGACAGGTGGGAGAAGGCCTCTATGTAACAGGAAAGGCATGAGTTAGTGAGCAAGATTCGACATTAGAGAAACGAAACTTACCAAGGACCATTTCTCGTAAATGATCAAGTAACAATTTCGATTATAATACAAAATGGCGTCTTCGAGAGCTAAAATGGCGCAGATGTCAACCTAACTAACTTAACATCTGCACTTTCTAGTTGCGTATGCATACAGCGAGAACATAATATGAATTAGCTACATAAATGCTAACATAGTGTCAGGTAAAATATGAGTAATATGGTAATAATACATTTCAATTCTAACAGACCCTCCTTTTAGCATTTATAAGCTAATACGGACACCTTTATTCTCGCTATCAGGTAAGGGTCTTTACAATTCTAAAGGTAACAGGCTATAACACATCAGGTGTAATAATATATATATATATTATATGCGTAATAAAACATGGATGAAAATGATATTAAACATTAGCAGTACACGTAACATCAGGAACAGAACATGAAAGAGAAGTAGTTGAACCAAAAACACCCTCATCAATTTGCATTATTGTATCAAGCTCCTTTTGAAGCATTATAGTTGTATTTGTGTCATGAACTGAAATCCTTTTGGGAGAGGGAGAAGTAGCACAATATGAGCAGCATAAGGAAAGACACTGAATCAAAACACAGCAACAAATTAAAAGGACCATGAAATATATCACCTTTTCTAGAATCCACCCCAACCACCAAATAAAGACCAACTCAAGTTACCGCTCTCCATTCCTCGAACATTTTCCAAAATGTCTAAAATGTGTTGAGTGATTTTTCTTTCCATATTCGTGATACCGACCACACACTGCTCTCCTATTATTGCGCATGCACCACCGCTCTTGGCTAAAATAAAATCGACTGCATATCTCGTTTGCTCAGAGTATATGCGCATACTTTCTAACTGGGTGGAGATGTCACGCAAAGCTGCCACTGTAGAATTGGACAGAATCTGCAGTTTGCACCCAAAATACTCTCTAGCTCGTTCACCCCTGGCCATGGCAGTGCCACCAAATGTGATAATAGAGGAAAGTATATATCCAAAAGTGATTACTGTAATTGTTGACTTCCAAATCGGTAACTCCCTCACAAAACTCCTTGGTCAACGTTCTTTTCACCCATCTTGTATGTGGTTTATTATACTTGCAGGGTACTCCAAGAGGTAACACCATTGCCAGGGCCACAGCCTCTGTGTCGTTGTACATATTAGTATAAGTACCATTTGATAAAAAATAGAAACCCGGGTGTGCATAAAGCGGACCTTGATAATCCAATGGAGCATATCTAGTACTCATGCCTTTCATACTAGGGTCATCCTTTTTCCCTAAATGTAATATATTTTTGTACACTATTGATCCGGAACAATTTAGGTACAAATAAGCATCAGTACTATTTATTATTGGGCAACATGCAGGATAAATACCTGCCTCCTGAATGATTGTCAGATCTTGATAATGCCAACCTGTCCGAGTGATATTCCTTTTATCAATATACAAATTATCGCAATACATTTCAGGCATGCAACCTGGATACCATGTTCCTCTAGGTTTTCTATAATACAAACAAGGGCCAGGATATCCCATACCGAATTCACCTTTTGCAACTACCAAATGAGGAGGATGAACATATGTATAATTCAACGATAAAGGGTAAGCAGTCCATAAACCTGTAACCGAATCAGTGGGATAACAGGCTGTGTTATCTCCGAAAAACTTCCTGTGTGTATCAAGGAAAACATTACTTTGCATAGCTCTTTTACTGCGATCTGAAGAGACAATTCGATATAAAGCACATGATGAGGTATCACCAGAACACTCCAGGACCCAAAACATCCCCCCTCCCACCAACAAGAGTAGTAATATGGAAACAATACAGAGCACCTTCCTTTTTAGCAACCAATCGAAACTGGGCTGCCCCGGTCGCAGGGCAACAACAGGCTGTTCATCTTCTACAATGGGACGACCAAGCAGATACATTTTGACTATAGATTTTACAAATGGAATCACCAGAGAAAGAGAAGTCACATAATGGAACCAATGATAAAAAGGACACAAAAAATACAAAAAACGTTGAGAAAAAAACCAGGGTCCGTTACTAGCCTCCCTGGCAGGCTTCTATTGTTCAATCCTCGGTGGTGCTTTTGAGCACTGTACGGTGGAGCCACACTGTTGCAGCTCATCAGCAAATGTTCACTGTCCTCAGGATAGGGCACTCTCCCTCCTTGGAAGATACCCTCAACTTATCCTGTCCTGCGCCACAGGCAGTGCACCAATCTTCTAATCCCTAGTCTAATAGGAAAAAGCAGAAACAAGGGGCATTTTGCTAATCTTATCCATGAAGTCCATCCCTGCTACACTCACTTCTCTTTTGGTGAACTATCCTTCCGTCGAGTACGCAAATTGTACCTTTCTCCCCCAGGCACGGTCTCATCACGAAGAAGAATCTGAAATTCAGGGGGTGTCGGAGAGCGAGGCTCAGGCTCCTGTGAGACAGATGAAGGAGAAGCCTGGGCAGCCCTAATTTCTGGGGGGGGGGGGACTGCCTCGTTCAGAATTGCCTCACTCTCTTCCTCCGTCTGCGCCCAAGTCAGCTGGGTGTCAGAAAAGGGAATAAAACGTGGAACCCTCTGTTTCGTGGTCCCTAATCCCTTGTTGAACCCACCGGTCATAGGGGAGGGGGAAGCGGCACTTGCCGTACATGAGAGGTATGGATCCAATGCTTCCGGCCGTCCACCCTCACTGCCATCCTTGTCGCGATGAGGACAAAATATGGTCCTTTCCATCTGGGTTCCAAGCTGTCTCGTCTCTGGAAATTCTTCACGAGGATGTAATCTCCAGGCTGTATGGTATGCCTGGGCCCCTCTGGTGCTGGAGGCAAAGCTTCATGTATCTGTTAATGAGTAGAACGTAAGCTTTTAGTGAGATCATATAAATAATCGACAAGCAGAGGATAATCCATTTCAGAAAACTTTTTCGGTCTAGGGACGCCCCACACATTTGCGGGACGGCCAAAGACCACTTCGTATGGCGATAATCCAGTCCTAGAATGGGCTGTCATTCTGGTGGACAATAGAGCAAGGGGTAACGCATCTGGCCATTGCATCCCAGTACTTTCCTTAATCTTAGCCAATTTTAGCTTGAGAGTACCATTGTACTTCTCAACTAAACCTGCTGACTGAGGATGATTTGCTGCATGGAATTTTTGCTTTATGTGCAGACCATCGCACACCAATTGGATCACTTTTGCGTTAAAGTGACTTCCATTGTCACTCCAAATCAAACGGGGCAAACCATAGCGCGGGAAGAACTCCTTAATAAGAGCATTCGCCGTCTCCATGGCTGTGTTTTCTTACGTTGGGTAAAAAGCCTCAATCCATTTACTAAATGCGCAAACAACCACTAGTACATATTTCAAATTATTAACTCGTTGCATCTCAATGTAATCCATCTGGAGTACCTCGAAAGGGAGAGAAGGTGGCGCAAAATTACCAGGTGTAGGGGTACCTTTCCCAGGATTGTATTTCATTCAAATCATACAGTGTTTCACTAGGTGCGCAGCAACCTTTGGGATATTATCATTTTGCCACACAGGATCCAGTAACCTACAGATTAGCGCTAATATGAGCCGGATCATGTGCCATTGTAACTATGGGAAATACATATGCATCAGGCAACATCCATCTCTGCTTCTCGGATTTATCAGTCCAACACCCTTCGTAGTCTAAACGCCCTGTACTTTCCTGCCACAATGCCAACTCCTCAATTGTTGCCTCACTTTGTATTTCCCTCACACTCTCCAACAAATTTTCAAACATAGTAACATCTGGTTCCCATCTAGCAGGTCCTGCCACAATCATTTTCGTCATTTTCGACCTGGCTGTCTCTAGCTATCTGATCTGCAAAAGCATTTCCTTTCCCCACATCATCAGTGATTGCTTTATGGGCACTACACTTCACTATTGCCAGTCGTTTGGGAAGGGTCAAAGCTGTCAGAAGCCTTTCTATCAGCGGACCGTTCTGAATCTTGGTGCCATGTGAAGTCAAGAATCCTCTCTCTGCCCAGAGGCGCCCCAACGCAGTAGAGAATACAAGCAAACTAGTTTATTCACAAAGTACACTGCAGTGGAATCCAGTCTGACCAGCCTCCTATGATGGCTGATGAGGGACTGACTCTTAACAAACAAAGTTACATTATGTAGGTTGCGGAGCCCACAAAGACCCGCCTACTATGGAAAAGTACTGGTAGCTGTCGTAATACAGTGGGGGTACAGAGCATAAGTTTCAATTCCGCTGCCTGGCACACGTGATCTAGTGCCAAGGTCGTCTGGCTTATTCTCCCTACTAGACAGGTGGGAGAAGGCCTCTATGTAACAGGAAAGGCATGCGTTAATGAGGAAGATTCGACATTGGAGAAACTAAACTTACCAAGGACCATTTCTCATAAATGATCAAGTAACAGTTTCGATTATAATACAAAATGGCGTCTTCGAGAGCTAAAATGGTGGCACAGATGTCAACCTAACTAACGTAACATCTGCACTTTCTAGTTACGTATACATACAGCGAGAATATATAATGAATTAGCTACATAAATGCTAACCTAGTGTCAGGTAAAATAAGAGTAATATGGTAATAATGCATTTCAATTCTAACGAGACCAATCTTGGATTTAAGGAACCTAAACAAATTCCTCATAAAACAATCGTTCCGCATGATCTCTATTCAAGATGTGTTACACCACCTCAACGGAAACGATTACATGGCGTCTCTGGACCTCCAGGACGCATATTTTCATATACCCATACGCCGAAAGCACAAGAAATTTCTAAGATTCACGGTGGCCGGCAGGCACTATCAATCCCGCGTCCTACCTTTTGGACTAAAATCTGCTCCCCGCATTTTCACGAAGTGTCTAGCACCAGTTGCAGCATATCTGAGGCAACATCAACACATTTTTTCCTTACCTCGACGACTGGCTTATTAAGGCCCCCACTTACAAAGCAGCAAGGACATCTACCAAAGCCGGTCTACAACTTTTCAGGAGATTAGGCCTCACTTTAAATGTAGAAAAATCGATTCTGCAACCATCCAGTCGACGGGTTTTTCTAGGTGCTATCCTGGACACCACAAAAAACAAGGCGTACCCCACACTGGAGAGACAACAAAGGCTAATATCCTTGGCAAAACGGGTCCAAAAAAAGTTTCTTTTCGTACGCCTTTACAAATCCCTCCTAGGGATGATGTCATCCTGTATTCCCGCATACCTCCTTGTCGTCTCCACATGCGTCCTCTTCAGGAAGCTTTAAACAAACAATGGGTGCAGATAGAGGGCACATTCGACAATCTGATCCGAATCACTCCTCCCATGATTGTGGCTTTGGACTGGTGGATGCACCCTCACCAGTTATCGCAGGGTCTGCCGTTCCTGTCTCAGGCTGCTCCTCTCATGATCACAACGTATGCATCTCTAGAGGACTGGGGAGTTTTCCTTCCAGACTTGCAAGTCAGCCGAAGATGGCCACCCTCCCACCGAGATCTTCATATCATTCTTCTCGAGTTGAGAGCAGTTTTTCTAGCGCTCCAAGCGTTCTTGCCAAGAATTCAAAACGCTTTGGTGCTTGTCAGAACAGGCAATACCACAACAATGCATTACCTGAACAAACAAGGAGGAACAAGATCTCTCCTGCTCTCTCAAGAAGCCCCGCTTATCTGTCGCTGGGCGATTCAACACAAGGTGCATATATCAGTGGAGTACGTTCCAGCAAAACAGAACATCATAGCAGATTAAAGACAACCTGCCACGAGTGGGAACTGGACCAACGCACTCTTGACAGCATTTTCTTCCAATGGGGCAAGCCGAACATAGATCTGTTCGCATCCCCAGACAACGCGAAATGCCGGTACTTCGCAAGTTGGCGTCACCATCAGGGTTCATGGGGGAATGCCTTTTCAATAGCTTGGTCCGGCATATTTGCTTACGCCTTTCCCCCCCATTCCTCTCCTTCCACGAGTACTAAAAAAGTTAAAGACGGAACCCTGCAAAATCATACTAATAGCACCAGCCTGGCCTCGCCAACATTGGTACACAGAACTTCACCTACTCTGTCAAGCCTCCGATCCATCTCAAACCATTTCCGTCCCTTTTGACGATGAACCAGGGACAAGTATGTCATCCGAACCCCAGTTCTCTGAAATTAGCAGCTTCGCCCCTGAGTTCCAGGAATTTCAACCTTTAAAGATCCCACAGGTGTGTAGGCAGGTGCTGGCTAGGGCAAGAGCAGACTGCACTAACAAGACTCACTCGGTCAAATGGAAAAGATTCTGCAAGTGGTGCGCATCTTCTAAAGTCAGTCCTCTCCATTCACCTCCAGAGGAAGTTTTACCTTATCTCCTACACCTGGCTCGCTCTGGCTTAGCTCACGCATCAATTAAAGTTCATTTAGCTGCCATCTCCAGTTTCCGCAGATCAGCGAATGTTCCATCTCTATGGGCCAGCAGGCTGGTCAAACAGTTTCTCAAAGGCCTGTTCAGGATGTTTCCTCCAGTAAGGGCACCTCCTCCTTCATGGCAGCTGAATACAGTGCTGAGTCAATTAATGAAGCATCCTTTGGAACCTATTCACAAAGCGTATATGACGTTCCTATCCTGGAAAGTAGCTCTCCTTTTAGCCCTTACTTCAGTGAGAAGGGTTAGTGAACTCCAGGCTTTTACTACCCAAGAACCTTTCTTACAATTCAAACATGACAGTTATTCTACGAACGAACCCCAAGTTCATCCTCAAGGTTCCTTCGGACTTTCACCTTAATGAGCCAATTGTTTTGAAATCATTCTTTCCAACTACATAGACTGCAGCGGAGCGTGCTCTGCATTCTCTAGATGTCAAACGGTGCATAAAATTTGACCTGAACAGGGCAAAATCATTTCGCAAGTCAAATTAACTTTTTTATAGCGTACAGTGCACCTAGAAAGGGTTTCCATATCACTAAACAGAGTATTTCAAGATGGATATCGAGTGCCATTGTTTTCTGTCATCAGCAGGCGGGCCATCCTCTGACGTCAAGAGTCCGAGCCCACTCTACCAGAGCAATATCCATATCTACAGCGCTGTTTGCAGGTGTGTCCCTTCCTGACATTTGCAGAGCAGCGACTTGGAGAACGCTGCACACATTCACCAAGCACTACTGCTTGGACGCTGAGAATAAGTGAGATGCAGCAGTGGGACAAACGGTTTTCGGACATCTTTTTCAATAAGGTGAGCCTTCTTTTCCTTTTGTTCCTTCCCGCCATCCTTGACTGTCTCACATTTTCGATGATTTCTGGTCTATCTCATACTTTAAATGAATTTACGTATATATTTTGATATATATATATATATATATTTTGATATATGTATGTGTGTGTATGTGTATATGTGTGTGTGTGTGTGTGTGTATATGTGTGTGTGTATGTGTGTGTATGTGTATATGTGTGTGTGTGTGTGTATATGTGTGTGTGTATGTGTGTGTATATGTGTATATGTGTATATATGTGTATGTATGTATATGTATGTGTACATGTGTGTGTGTGTGTGTGTATATGTGTATATATATATATATATATGTGTGTGTGTGTGTGCAGGCAATACTATTCTGGGTGACTATCTGTAGTTATTATATGACACAAAAATGTGTTATTCACTGCTCACTACTCTGATTCAAGCATGTGAATCTATGAAAGTTCCTATACTGGAGTAAGAAATAAGTTACTTGCCTGTAACTGTCGTTCTCCAGTATTGTAATCTTTCATAAGTTCGCATGCGACCCGCCCACCTCCCCTGGAGAAGGCTCACTTCGATATCTCAGTTTTTTCAATCTGTACACACTTGTGCTTGGAAATTCTGAGGAACTGGAGCTTCTCTCAGGAAGGTTCTACAGGGTGGTATCTATTGATTGGCTGGTTCTAAGTTTAGTCCTTTTTTACAAAAGGACAGCGATATGTTAGAAATTTTTTAAGGCCAAGGGCCTTATGTTCTCTGTCTAATAGGACATTACTTTTCATAATACCGGGGGCTCCCATCTCAACGACGGGGAATGATTCAAGACTGTGTATCTATGAAAGATTCCAATACTGGAGAACTACAGTTACAGGTAAGTAACTTATTTCTTACTACAATGCTCAAAGAATATGGATACATTTTCATGAATATGGATACATTTTCATAGATATGTACTTACAGGCATTTTTCATACCTTACCTAGCAGAGAAAAACATAACCTAGTTTAGAAACAGACGCCTCTTATTTTGCTATAAAATATAAAATGTTTGGTTGGTTAGATAACTTTCCCTTTTTGTGCCAGTGGGTAGTCTCTGTAGCCCTCTTTGAGATAGCTCTTAACATGACAGCTGTGGTTTGATTTTTAATATTGTTATTTTTTTCTTTTAAGGTTTGACAGCTTTGGTGGTCTCTCCAAAATCAACACTCCCTTATTGACACCTCTTAAACTGTCTCTTGAAGAGTGGAGCACAAAGCCAACCAGTGATTTTTATGGGCTCTTTGCAGTGGTAATGCACAGTGGCGTCACAATCAGCAGTGGTCACTACACCGCTTACGTTAAAATCACAGATCTTAACAGTTTAGAAATAGATACACGGAATTTCATTGTTGACCAGATGCATGAAATGATCAAGTCCGAACCACCGAATGAGGAAGCAAAATCTGGAGATTATGATTATGATGATGGTGAAGTTTCCTTCAAAGCTGGTTCAAATGTACCTTTACCAAATAAAATGTTGGGCAAGAAAAATACAGATTCAGTTGGACTTCTTGGGGGACAGAAAAGTAAAATGGAATGTGAAACAATTGGCGGCAAAGCTTCAAATTCCCATAAAGTAGTGAGCTCACTGTCTGAAAACAAAAATTGTGATTTAATGAAAGCTAATGGAAGTTCTGAGTCTAGCAAAGAGAATGAACTTTGTGGTCAAAATTCTATGAGTACCAACGTTTTGGAAAAAAGGGTTTTGCATGCAATTCAAGGTTTAAAGGAGTATGAAGGAAAGTGGTTACTCTTCGATGACTCAGAAGTGAAAGTAACAGAAGAAAGGGACTTTTTGGCATCTCTTTCACCAACTACAACTTCTACATCAACTCCATACCTGCTGTTTTACAGGAAGGTTTTAGGTTAGATGAAATGTTAATGTTTGTAAATATAATAGATCTATGAAAGAATACTCTAGAATACAATCCCGGTGTCGAGGAACGCATGGTTGACAGGACTTGGATCACTGTTTCGGATTTTTAGGATTGATTTGTACAAAGTTCTCACAATCTATCAAAATAATGAACTTTTATTGCGCTCTTTAACCACAAACATTACAGACCACTAATAATGCCCATTCTGGAAGCAACTTTTATAGCAGCTTAGGTCAAATCTTTTGACTTTTTATCTGATCTGCTTTGTGTACTTGCTTTTTCAAATTCAGTATTTGTATTTCCCAAGCCCTGGAGCTAATTTTCTAAAACTCAGTTTTCCACTTCAAAACTTACCTTATAATATACTTTTTTATATCATAAGGGAGGTGAGCTCCCACTGAACATTTGAGAATTAATGATTGCATAAATGATTACTGTAATTTTTTTTCTGTCTATTGTGGGATTGTTTGGTCAGCAATAATCATTGCTGGTGTCCATATATTTTTTTATTTGAAAGGAAGTAAGCACAAATGATGTATATGATTTGTAATAGATATATTAAGGACATAACAATGGTGCCTAATGTGTGTTACTTTTTTAAACACATGCTTCTCTCCTGTCTGTTAAGAACATGTACTTGTTGATCTCTGTGGATGTCTGGCTTTAACATTAAATCATATATTCTCTTTTCATGTACCATTCAGATTTTAGTTTTTTAAGAAGTTAGAAAGAACTTTCTCCCAGTGTTATACTTGGCTTCTCATGCATCAATAATAAAGACCTTACATAGTGCACCACCATCCACACATTACTTTCGTCATTATCCCATGCCCATAGGTCCTTCATGTGACGGCCAGGAATGGAAATAATCAGAGTTAAATGTTTTGTGGCTATGGAATTCAGTTGTTACTGCGATTCATCACCTTTAGAAAAAATCCTAGTTCCCAGGGTGGACGTTGGAAGCCCCTATATTTTAGAAATGTCAAGATTTTATTCAAAAACATTCTTCTCCCTTTTTATTTTTTTACACCTCAGAAAACAAAGAATCTGTACACTGTTGCCTCAACTGAAAAGGATGGTAGTCTTTTTAAATTGTGGCTTACTTCGGCGTAGACCGTAAGTTCCTGGAGCTATTTTATCCCTCCTTTTATTTCTGCTGTGTCAGTGTGACCTAGGGCTACTACCCTTTGTGTCATTGCTCAGCATTTTCTACTTCCTATGTGCCTTTGTTCCACTACGTTAGTATTTTCTTGGCAGGAAATGTGCATCATTTCTCTATAGCAAAGCAGAGTTGCACTTATTTTCTAATATGGGAACATGACGTTCTGTTCTGAGGCCTTGGGGTCTGTCAGATACTATGTATTGAGTTATGGAAAAATGTCAGCTGAAGGTGGGAACCCATGTGCCTGTAGTGCATACCATTGGACCACAACATCTCTATTTGGAGGCATTGTTTAAAAATTTAACCTAAAGAGGCAGCTCAACTTTTTTTGCTGCCCAGCTTGCCGCAAGCACTAATACTCAAACCAGGTTCCAATTCTAACATTGGGCCACGTGTAATTCTCCTCTAAGAAAAAAGATATCGGAGGTACTCTGTCGCTACCTCTGGTGCAGCATCTCCACCATATCTCCAGGTTCGTGTTGCACCCTCCTTTAGGTAACTGTCCTTGGTGAATGGAATGCCTCAGGCCAGTTGATCCTTTGGTACCAATTGAAGAATTTGCATTTTCATCAAAAGACTTGGAGTACAATTCATAGTTTCCCTCATAAAGGATGTGTGCTTCCATGTTCATATGTGTGGATGAAGACCGTCATAAGGATTTATAGGAGGCCAGACCAACCTGCTTCTTTCTAGAGGGTCCTTTCTAAGACTCCAACCTGGAAAGTCCCATGGGGATACCTTTGGAAGATGACAATTTGAAAGATTTCAAGGCACTTCTGGAAGAGATCCCTTTCCCAGCCAGGGACACTGCCAATAGACCCAGTCGGTTTCTGATGTCATTAATATTGTGGTCAGGATTTTGACATTCTCATGCACCAGAGAAAACTACAAGAATGTTTCTTTTGGAGACCTAAGTTTTGCATTTCACTCTCCTTAAAAAAGAAAACTTGCCCCAGGCTGCAGCCTCCACCTGGCATCCGCCTCTGCCGCAACCTGCTCAAAGACAATGAGTGGCACATTCTGCCCTCCAGTCTGACTGCCATCATGATAACAGAACACTCCACACACTCCCATTAGATCGTTTAGAGCAGCTATTGATCCAGAAAAAAAACACTGCAAAGTATGCTCCAAGTGAGGGTGACCTATCACAGCAGCTAGTCCCTGGCACAGAAGCCTAGTCAGACTAAAATTAAATTCTTGCATTTTAACAGTAAAATATATGTAATGCATGATGATCCTCCACACACCCATCACGTCAAGCCCATCAGCCTTGGTTTTGTATGGCCCAGCCTCCCTCCAATCACTAAATGGATCTACTGGGAACCAATGGAGCCCCCAAGACCTTCACAGTTCTAAAAACTATTATTTCAAAATCACTGGCTTCTAACAATATTGTAACAAGTGTGCTCAAACTAATGGTCTCTCGCGTACCTAAACCATAATAGCCTTAAATGGTGCTCTACTGGAAGCTCGCCTCCCAATAGTTACTGGGTAATGTTTTTACCCATATAATCCCCTGTACAACTGAAGAGCCATCCTCAAGATGGTGACCTACTCTCTTAGCTTATTGCCTCAGACTCCGGTGGGGAACACCCTAAAATGATATGGATGCTAATCACATTCTACAACTTAAGGTTCCTGACCTTTTGTAACCGGTTCTCAAATTACAATATATGTTCTCTGTCAAGGGTTCCTTGTGAAGTTTCGAACCCCCTCATCTGTGAGAACCTCTGTTATATACAAATTGTGAAGTAATCATTTAAAACTTCATTGTTGTGTGCTACCTGCTATGCACTCCTGGTTGTGGTATGTCATATGTACCATCTGAATTTACCTAGGTCAGGTAAACCTGAGAGTGGGGCACTTTTCAAAGTGTCTACTTGACTATTAGGTAAACAGTTCAAGCAATGAGTGCTTTTCTTAAAATCTATTTTGTCTGTGTTTAAAGTGCATAATGCAATCACATGGTAAATCATTTGAAGGGAGGAGTTTATAAAGTGCATAAGTATGCCTTAAGGTGTCTTGTTGAAAATTGCAGTTAGACCTCCCTATACCCACAATAGCCTGCAGGTAACACAATAGAAAGGTTTTAAGCTCTGAGCATTTTTACGGAGTTTGGTAGAGCTTTGCATAACGGGGAACATAACTCAAAATGCTTTTCCATCTGTTTCACCCTAGGAACTTGTAGAAGTACATTTTCCTACCTCCGTGTTCTGTGGTAGAGCTTCATAGGAAGAAGTCTCTGAAAGAAAAAGCCCCCGTTCCCCTTGTAGCACTAGCATAAGACTTTAAACTTGACCCGCCTTTCTACAGGAACCCAGAGATGGTATCGCCACACTTTGGAGAAAATCATACTGACGCAGATCGAAAATCATCCTCCGTCTCTACAACCGGAAACATCAAGGTAAAAATCACTTAAGTTGTCTTTATTGCGTTTTTCATACATATGCTGGGCCATCTATGCATTATATTGTAGGTTATCAGGAAAATATACTCTAGTCAGACCTTACATCAAGATAAAGAAATAAACAATCTCTCAATTTTCTTTAGTGTTTACAATTATTAGAATATAGATGCCTCACAGTTCACAAACAATGTTGTGTTTGGAATTACTGAACCCATGGTACCTACGTGAACATCTGATAACTTTGATAAATACTCAAACATGTCTTACTGTGAGCAGTATTTTGGAGATTAGTGACAAATCTGTTTAAGCTATAAAAAACAAATCCTAAAAGCCATTTACCAAATAAATGGGTACTATCTAATTGAGCCCTTTCTAAATGGCAGTAGGATGCTCATTCCAGTTCTGTGGGCGCTACCTGCTCATTACATTTTATTGTCTTGTGATAGATACTTGTAACTGCAGAAAACTCCCCTGCACCCAGAGTGGATCAAGAAGCTTTTCTCCCACAATGCCCCCACGCACTGCTAGGTGGTGCCACGCGGCTCCACGCTGGATCCTTATTTCCCCCGGAAGTGACTGAGCTGAATCTCACACAAATGCCACCCTTGCACGTTGATGTCATTTCCTTTCTTTCGATGCCTTCACAGATCCAGAGCTCCGCTCCCAATTTTGCCTGCCTTCTGACGAATTCTAAAAGAAATCCAGTGTGCTACGGAATGATGTCCCCCTGCTAAAACCAAAGGTTTTAAACCTTACCATGACTGTAAAAAACAAGTGTCGGTAACAGACTTGGACAAGGCATGTCTGTGGTGCCTGGACGATGGCTCCAAGTTGTGCAGTAAATGCACCCATACGTACTAGAAGGCAATCCAGGACCAAGAAGCATCCTCAAAGATAAGTGGTTGCAGCCTTCATGTAAGTCACGCTTCTGCTCCAAGTTTGGGGGGGCTCTATCACAATCTTCTGATTCAAATCACAGACCAAACACAAAAAAGCAAACAGGGGACCATCTCATAACTGAGCAATTAGGGGTAGTATATTTAGGGAAGACCACCAGGCAACAAACTCCTCCCATCATCCTGCATAAATCAATTTGGTTGATGGACGCCTGACTGCCAAGATGACACTAATCACTTCCGAAAGAAGATCGAAAGCCACCAACTATCTACGCTCAATTCCCACAGATCAAGGTGTAGATTGTTCATGCTCCAGTTCAGGACCTGACCTGCTACTGTGACGAGGTCTTCCTGAAGATGCAGCCTAATTGGAAGACATATGCTCATGACCAGATGTTCTGAGTACTACACATTCCTCGCCCAGTCCAGGGCCACTAGAATGACTTGGGCCTAGTCTCTATCTTTTTGAGAACTCTGGACAGGAAAGGGAGGAAAGGCGTACAGGAGTCCCGATCCCCAATGCTGGCAGAAGGAGTCTCTGAAGAAGGACTGCCTTGGGAATTCCAAAGCACAAATGTTTTGACACTGTGCATTCCCTCCAGTGGCAAATAGATCGAACCAGGGTGCTCCCCATTGTAAAATCTGAATGAAGCCAACTTTCGTGATCTGCTAGGCAACGTCTGCTTAGTTTGTGTGCTCTGGCATTTAAAGATCCTGCCAGGTGCTTGGCAATCAGCGAGATGCCCTGAGTATTCAGCCACTTGCAGAGGCACAGACCCTTTGGTACAGGACCCACAACCCCACTCCGCCATGTTTGTCATGTTGTCTGTGAGAACCTGCACCTTTACCCCTTTAATGGTAGGGAGGAACTCTTTTTCATTACCAAGCGGATCACTCACAACTCCCACTAGTTGATTTGGTGGAGACTTTCTGCCGGTAACAAGTCCTCTGATCTCCACCTCACCCAGATAACCTCCCCAGCCCTACAATAATGCATCCGTTCCAACTGTTAGCTGGGGTGGGTAGGTAGAGGGGTTTGTCACTGGTCTAATCCTGGTCGAGTAGCCACCACTGCAGATCTTCTGCACCTGGATGGACTGATAGGTCCCCTTGGTGCTGAGCCCACTGAGACGTCCGATCCCACTGCAGAGCCTGTAAGTGCCACTTGGTGTAGTCCACAAGCAGGATGCAAGAGGCCCAGAAGCCTCAGATCCGCTCTCAAGTCAAGGGTTGAAACATCGGGATCATAGCTCGATTGTTCTGGACTTGTTGAGGCGGAGGGATGGCTCAAACACCATATTCAAGATGACTCCATTGAAGGGGAGCTGGGGTGAATGAGTCAGGTGTTACTTCAACAAATTGTTAGAAAACCCCAACACTGTCAAAAGGTTGGCCATCGAGTGGAGGTGGTTTACGATTAAGGCGAGTCGGTCTCCAGCTGCCAGTCATCAAGATATGGGAAGATTGGTACTCCCAACCTTTGCGGATTGGCTGTGACCACTATCATCATCTTTGTAAACGGGGGCACAGTGAACTGAAAGTGCTCTTGACCAACCTGAAACCGCAGGTAACATCTGTGAGACTGCAGGACGGGAATGTAAAATGTGTACTGCAAGTTCAGAGTTACTATCCGACTCCTGGGTTCATGGCAAACAGAACTTAGGGTGAGCATTTTCAAGTTATCCTTCCGCACTTCAAAGGATGAGTGGCATGTCCGGGAGAGGCGGGGTAGGATAGAAAGGGTAGTGATTATCCTTTTTGGAACGACAAAGTACTGTGACGGACATAACGCAGTCGTGTTTGGAGCAGAGATACCATAGGTAGATTTTGGGGGTGCCTGTTACTGACATCTGCAGGTTACAATCGCAAAGGTTTGTGGGAAAATCTGTCAGATGTGACTGGATTCAAGAAGCTCCGGATTCGTCAGCAGGTGCAGAAAGAAACGAACTGATGTCTGTGCATGTAGGTGGTGCTCATATAGTGGCCCCAAAGTCCGCTGCTCCTGTATAGGCGCACTGACGTCTGTTTCTTTTCACGACTTTCCACGACAGAAGCGCGGAGCCATGAAGAACACGGACCACTGGTGTGGAAAACAAGGACGAGAAAGCCTGTCCCAAGAAATCTTTTTGCTGAGTGGGGAGGATGGGTGGGTCAGTAAGGAATCTGCAGCTAGATATATTGTCTACCTATGAAGGCGTTACAGAAGGTAGGTAACTTGTTCATCTGATGGAGACTTCTAGCCACAGATTCCTTACCTTAGAATAGATACCCAAGCAAAACCATCCCCGGAGGTGGGTCTGTGGACCAATTTTAAACAAGGATTCCTGCAGGACTGAATGGGCAAAATGCCCATTCATACTGACCTGACTGAACAGCAGTGTTTGGTGAATGTGTGCAGGTTGCTGCCTGGCAGGTATCTAGAACCAGAACTCCACCTGCTAACGTAGTGGTTACTGCTTTAGCGGAATGAGTTCGCAAGCCCTCAGGAGGTTGCTTCTTGGTCAATGCGTAGCACATTTGAATGCAGAGTATGACCCATCTGGAGATGGTCCTCTTCTGCATGGCTCGACCTTTCTTCGCACCAACATACCCCCACAAAGAGTTGGTCGTCAAGGTAGAACAAGAATGCTGTTTTTGGGTCCAGGCGGTGGAGTAGCCCCTTTAGAGGGATGTAGAGGAGCGTAAAAACTAGGCAGTGTGATGTATTGACCGATATGGAATGGAGTGACCACGTTTTGGAGAAAAGAAGCTCTTGTGCTAAGCACCAGTTTGTCAGGATAGATTGAGAGATAAGGAGTCTTGGATGACAAAGCCAGGAACTCACTCACTCTTCAGGCAGATGTAATGGCCACAAGTAAAGTATTTTAATTGTAAGGAGCCCGAGGAGACAATTCTGGAGTGGCTCGAAAGGAGCATACATCAAGAATGCTAAAAACAGATTATGGTCCCACTGAGGGCATGATAAATTGTGAAGGAGGAAAGAGATGAACAAGACTTTTAAAGAAACCTATGTACAATAGGGGACTCGATAAGGGAGCGATGGTTAGGCAATGGCCGAGAGAGCCCTTGAGAGTTCCCAGAGCAGAGCGCTGCTAGGCAAGGGAAAGAATGAAGAGCAGAACTTCAGAAAGGGGATCAATGTATTTTTCTGCACACCATGCCACAAACCTTTTTGAACGGCAGGTGTATACTGTCTTGGTGGAGGGACGCCTGGCTGCCAAGATGATGTTGCAGACTTCGGATGGAAACTCTAAAGCTGTCAACTGCCGCTGCACAATCTCCATGCAAGAAGACGAAGACTGGACAGGTTCAGGGGGAGAATCCTCCCCTGCTGCTGCGACAGAACATCCTCCTGAATGGGCAGCTTGATCAAAGGAGCGATAGCCATGCTCAGGATAACGGACTCCATGCCCCTTCCGGAGGAACAAAAATGGCTTGGGCCTTGTCGTTCTTGATCTTCTTGAGACCTTGCCTAGGCAGGAGTGGCATGGGCAGGAAGGCGTACAGGGGGGTGTGCGCCCCACTTGAGACAAAAAGCGTTTCAGGACGAGAGCCGCCTTGGAAACTCCAGCGTACAAAATTGCTATCATTGCGCGAACAGATCAAACAAGGCCCCCCCAATCTGTTGAAAGAGACCTTGCGCCACCTCTGGGTGGAGATGACACTTGCGGTCCGCTAGGCATCACGGCTGAGTTTGTTTGCTCAGGTGTTCAGAGAGCCTGCCAGATGTTGAACCACCAGGGATATGCCCTGGTGTTCCAGCCATGTCCACAGACGCAGGGCCTCTCGACGAGGGACCCACGCCCCCCTGTTCCTGTTTGTTGAAGTGCCACATGGTGGGGGTGTTGTCTCCGAACACCTGCACTTTCCTTCCCTTGATGGAGGGTAGAAAGGCCTTCAATGTCAGTCGGATAGTTCGGAGCTCCAGTAGGTTGATATAGAGTCCGGATTCAGCTGGAGGCCAGAGTCCTGTGATCACTCTCCCAGATGGCCGCCCCATCCCAGGAGTGACACATCGGTCATCTCTGAGATCTGGTTAGGGAAGGGATAGGGGTCTGCCTCTGACCCAATCGCGATTTGTTAGCCACCACTGTAGATCTTTCGCAGTTCCCTATGAGATGTGGACCATGTCAGAGAGATTCCTCTGATGCTGTGCCCATTGGAACTTCAGGTCCCCCTGAAGAGCCCGCATAATCTATTGGGCAGAAGGCCATGAGTCTCAACAGCCTTGAGGTCTGTCCCACCAAAATTCAGTATATCCTGGACTCGCCGCTCAGGAGGATAAGCCCGAAACTGCACTGTGTCCAGAACAGCCTTGATGAAAGGGAGCATCTGAGAGGGATTCAGGTTTGACTCCGGCATGTTGATAGTGAACCCCAGCGAGTGCAGTAGTTCTGTCGTAATCTGGAGGTGGGAGACGACGGCCTGGGGCGAGCCTACCTTTATCAACCAGTCGTCGAGATAAAGGAAGACTGGTGCTCCTTATCCCCGTAGATGAGCTGCAACCACCGCCATCACCCTGATAAACACCCGATGGGCGATGTGAAGGCCAAACGGGGGCAGAAAATGCTCTTGGACTACCGTGAACCGCAGGTAATGCTGGTGGGCAGGCAGGAAGGACGGGAATGTGAAAATATGAGTCCTGCAAGTCCGCTACCGTCCAGTCTCCTGGGTCCAGAGCAGACAGCACTTGAGCATTTTGAACTGCTCCTTCTCGAGGAAGTAGTTGAGGGGCTGTAGGTCTAGGATAGGATGAAGGCCTCCGTCTTGTATGGACACCAGAAAGTATTGGGAATAGCAACCATGACCAAGCTCTCTGGGGCAGGGTGTTGGGTGAGGAAATTTGGGTCCCTGGGACGGCGTAGGGCGGTTGGCAATCATCCTAGTCACAGGAGCCCCTGTGTTGGGTTTGGCCAAGTCCTCAAAAGGACGTCAGTGAGGGCCTCATTGAATGGGAATAGCAGTTCTCAAGGGGAGACTCCAGGTTGCAGCACCTCCATGAAGATGATAGCTTTGACTGCCACTTAGGGCAACTGAAGATCCAGGACCTCAGCCGCCCTCCGCACCACCATTGCATAAGAGGCTCCCTCCTTCAAAGCCACGGTAGGGGGAGAAAAGCATACCAGTAGCTCGAAGTATCCAGTCCACTGGCTTCACACAGTTCCTCGCACCAGTTCATGTTAGGTTTTTCTTCATATGACTGGTATTCCTCAGGGTCCAGCAACCCCTCCCAGTCCTCCAGGCGTCCTAACCCAAGAGAATAGGGCTCAAGCTCTGATAGAAGAGGCTCCTCCGGCTCCATGTCAGTCAGGGATCCGAATGGGGCCGCCGCCGGTGGGCACCAGGAGCGTCAGTATCTGGACCAGCATCGAGGAAGGTCAAGTTGGTACGACCAGCGCCAGTCTGGGTCCAGGAATGGAATCCTGGGGCCCAACTTGGGCCAAAGCCACCGGCGCAGTACCAGACGAGCCCCTGCCGGGCCAAAGGTGCGCCGGAGGGGTCGGGCCACTTAAAAATGAGGAGCATGGTCTCATAGAACTTTTTCAGTTGGGTGAGGGGTCGGTCCGGCTCCCAGAAAGTCAGGGAGGCACGGAGTCTGCCTGGGTGCAGGCTCTACCGCGGAACCAGCCCTTGAATGCCAACACTCCCTCATCTCATTGGCTGAGGGACACGGAGAAGTCGAAGACCTCTTTGACTTCTTGTGACGGGACTTACCCGAGTGTACCGACGACTTGGAGTGCGACAAAGATCTCTGACTCCGTGACTGCTCTTTGGACCTTCCTTTTGACCGGGACTTCGAACGTCTCATGCCGAGCCGCCGTGAGCTTGATGGAGTGCTCCCTCAAAGCCTTGGGATTTATGGCGCGACAGTCTGAGCACAACTTCGTGGTCATGCTCGAGGCACCACAGGCAAACGATGCAGGTCTGTCACCGACATCGGTCGATGACCGGAGCTGCAAGGCTTGAATCCGGCCTTCTTGGCACACATCCCTGCCACACCAGGAGGAAAACACCTCAAAAGAAGTTGATAAAACGAAAAGAAAAAAAAAAAAAGATATCCAGTCTAAAAGTGACTGACGGGCAAGCTCTTCTCCAGATCAGGGCTGGCTGGCACGGAAAGAAAAGAACTGACATCTGCACGCCTAGGTGGCACCTATTTAGTTGCTGCGATCGTCACTTTCGGCGCGGCCGACAACGCCTGCGCACAGCGCCACCTACCGGCGCACAGCTGTACTCCTCATGAAAAATCTTCCTGATCCAGTCTGACGCCTGGGGAAATTCAAAGGTAAGGAATCTGCGGCTAGAAGTCTCTATTAGATGTGGAGCCGCAGGATGCCACCTGCTGACACGCTAGGTAATTGGTACTAAAGTTTCAGCATCTAGTCTAGTTCTTGGGGAAATTCACAAGGTGAGGAATCTAAATTTCAAAGTCCCTCCCCTGTGATTAGAACGTGTGGAATTTCTGCCATTCTCTTTAAATCCAAGGGCTGGTGGCAGTTGCTTCTTAAACCTATGTTTTACTATGAGGCATATTTACATATGTTTGATCCAACTGTTCAACATTTTGGTTTCTCCTGCTTATGCAATAATGATTTACATCACAAATATGGGATAATAGAGGTGTTTGTGTGTTCTGTATTTGTTTTGTTCTCTTTCTGAAGATTTGCATGGCATATGTATGGAACAAAAGTGGTGTTGAATGGGAGTAGTGTATTTGTTTTCTTTCAGGACCTGGTTGGCCTCTATTGCAGCACATCTTTCAAGGCCTTGTATGAAATGTGAGCAGAAATATCATCTATTAGACAACTGTCTTATGAATGCTGTTTCTGCCATGAAGTAAGTGTCCTTCGCTTTCTTTGATGTTGAGTTGGTAAGGCTTTTGTGCTGTGTTCCATAATCTGATCCTAGAGTACAGAGAAACGTTGCAACATGCCCCATGGGAGTAGACCGGATTGTATTTACCCAGGTGCTCAAAACCTCAGCTTGCCGTATCTAGTGGTACTGATGCTCTTTCCATCATTTATGCGAAGGCAAATATTATGCCTACCATTGCCAAGATATGTTGGTCTTCACGAACTATGCCCTTTTTCTGCTGCAAGCTCTCTTTTTAGGTGTTCAATTTAGGTATTGGTCCTTGGTGTCACAATTACAACATCAGAATCTTGTGAAAGGCCTGGCTTATAGTGCTTGGTTTATATATTGCTTCATCATCTTTTTAGTGGTTGTCATTTTACTCTTGACCATCCCATTTCCAGGTCTGGGGTTTGGGAACCCTTCTGTCACTTCTTTAGCAGTCTGTGTTGGCCTTTCTTCCTATAATCCGATTTCCAAGCGGTCTCCAAATTCTCCTGTGTGTATGCATAAGGCATGGAGCCCTCCTTTTGCAAGGTTGCACACATCTGTGTTTGCACCTGCATAAATTCCGGTGCTGAATATTGATCATTAAACCTTGTCATCCTTCATTGATGTAATATAAGAGAGAAAATAATAGTAATAACAGCAGTGCGGGTGGGTGAGTGAAGAACCACTCGGCTGAGGATTTCTCTTGGACTGTAATTGACAAACCCAATATTGATATGAGTAGGGGGAATCCAGAAAGAGCTCTGTTTATACGTGAACAAAAGTGGATTTATAGGGTTCGTAGTTTTTCCAGGGGACTTAATGATATTCCCTGGAATTGTCTCCTAAACTCTTGAATCCCCTATACCCCCCTCTGACTCATGTGCTGCAGTACTGTACTTGGGACATTGTGAGTGATCTCCGTTCCATATGAACCTCGCCCAGCGAGAGTTTGGGTCATCGTTCAGTCTGATTTTGTTCCCCATATTTGAATCATGGAATTTGTTTTATAATTTTTATTTTTTTCCCCCTCCTTTTAATTCCCTCTACGAGCTCTGCCTCCTACTTCCCCCACAAATAATCAATTAGGCAGTGGCCTTAGTGTTATCGTATTGGCTTGCTTCTTGGTCTAGTGTTCCTTTGTTCACGATCCGGAGAGGGGCCCACGGGGTCCGTTTCTCTTTTTCAGATGTCTGAGTGCTGAGTGGGTGCACTCTTCGTCGGACTTAGAACGGAAGTGGTCGATGTTAACGGGCTCAGATTGAGCGGTCTAGTAGATAGAGCGTTTCCTCGCTGCGCCCCACTCACGTGGGGGAGCACGTAACGAGGGGTGGAGCCTACCGCTCTGTAAAAACGACTCGGCAACACCGCCAGAATACTCTGCACGGCGGACAGGGAGAGACATACTTCGTTGGGTGACAGCTGACTTTGAAAGCAGTAAGTGGGCCACATAGGGGAGGATAAGACATGAGGCTCCTTGTTAATAGGAAGTGGGGATGGCGTGTGTATTCGTTATGATATACAAATGGGATCCCTGGAGTTTGAGACAAACTCTTAAGTCTTGATTAACGATCGGGACCTGAACTCTGAGGGTATTGGTTTTTTGGTGCAATAGCACTTGATTAACTGACTGGCCTCTCATTTTGCCGTGCGGAGCGGTTTCTTTATTTCCAGGGAGACACCTATTGTTTAGATAGTCTCTTCCCTGGTTTGTGGGTTTCTCCAAAGGATAGAGTGGGGGTACCTATGTTTTTGACCACATCGGTCTTGGTCTCTTGACTCGTTTTATGTCTCCACAGAGAGTGCGTGTTGGCAGCTGTTCTCACTCCCCTGCCACTTCGAGTTTTGAAATTCAATAAACTCGGTAAGCATAACATACTATTGTTGCTGATATCATTGAGCCTTTGATGTCTATGTTGTATCTTTTGATACACTGCAAAGTGATCTCGATATATAGTTTGCTTTGCTAGATATTGTGAAAACTTGGCTTTCATTTTAAATACGTTTGAGTGTGATTCAGCATTTCAGTTGGGTGGCCTGAGGATGTATGGGTTTTGTACCTTATTAAGATTTGGTTCTCTTATCTTTACTATTATTGTACATAGGTCACAGCACATTGCACTTCAAATTTTTTTATTCAATAATCCTTTACAGGTTCCTCTTCGAACACGAGGGGTTCCACAACTTTTGGCGACCGAGCATTGACTCGTGTAGGTGATATACCCTTTATTTCTGTATTGATAGGAATGAGGGTGAATACTTGGGGATCACAGTTTTGAGAGTCCTGAGGAAAGCCGGGGTATTATTTGTGCCGGCTGAAACATGTCGACATTATAGCAGTGTGGAGGGGTTGGCGTCTCATTATAAGCTCCCCAACCTAACATCCACTTTCTTGTTTTAACTCTGGACAGGGGACCTATTATTAAACTTACTACTAGGATCCCTGGATACCAGTTTTATACCACTTACATCTGCACTTTCTTCTCACCTGTGATTGGACACTGTATGTTGTATTGTCTTCCCCTTCCCTATTGCTCCACCTCCAGCGTTGGGCTGGCGCGGAGGTGTGTTAGCAGCCCTATGATGAAGCATGACACAGCTTGCTGTGTGTGAGGGCAGTTTTATCAATTTGGTGCATTTCCCCTACACTCACCCACCCGCACGTGCTGTTATTACTATTATTATATCTTTTTTTTCTCTCTTCTATATGTGATATTACAGTATTAAGCGGGAGGTCGAAGAGGGTTTATTCTCCTCTCACCCCTTTCTTGTGTGAGTTTTTATCCTTCATTGATGACCAGTGGTTCTCCCTTTTCAAAGATTGACCTTGTCGGATAATTAATTTTATGTCCACTCTGATGCTGTTGTAGAATGTATTTTTTATATGCAAATTTGGATGAGAAAGTATTTGTACAAATTAATAATTTTGATGTATATGCTCGTAACAGATGAACTAATGATATCCCACTTGACATGACTTAATTGTATTATCTAGTAATGAGATTAATAATGTATAGATATGCCACATTTTCGTGTGAGAAACCATTTTATTAAAATATATGTAGTAGTTTCGGATGTTTTGCTCATCTTGCTCCTGTTCATTCCACTGCCCCCACCATCAGTAACCCACTGCAAGTCTTTGCCCACAGTTTCCGCAGAGCACAGACTGCAATGATGTTGATAGCAACTGTCCTTAGAAACCATATATTGTGAATGAAACTTTCCATTTTGAAGGACTTCCCCTGGAGGTTCCGATGTACACCTGCAGAGGAACATAATTATATGGGCCTTTGCTAGAGAATGTTTTATATTGTGTTCTACATCTCCGGAGTGCAGTTGCTGAGGAGGCACACAGATTTCTTTTACCTTAAGAAACGGGTTAGTGCTAAGAGTCTTAACTATTATAATTTTGCTTTTGATTTGTCTTATGTGGGTTAACCCTGACCATGTCATACTGAATCTGCAGTTTTGATAATTCTTTTTGCGTGAAATGTGTATAAAAACCCCTAGTTTTGATGGTTAGTGGGTGACGTCTCATTTTGCTCCGAGACACTGTCCCATTTACTTGAGACTTCCTTTTCTCCCTTCGAATGCTGTCAGTACTCATTATGAGTTTGACACTTAGAATCTGCAGAGTTTAACTGCTTAAATAGGGATTATTGTCCTATTTTCTGATTTTGTTTTCTATCTTAGTCTTCTGGGCAATTAATGCATGTTTCTGTGTCTCTTACATTAAGAATTCTATAGTAAACCTTTTGACTTATGTTTTGGAGGGTGGTGTCTGTTCCCATTAGATCAACAGGAACTGCGGAGGCGAATTGCCTGAGGTAAACATTGGGGTGTGTAGATTATCAGAGTTAAGTAAATTATTGGGGTTCGGCTACCACAAAAGTTGTTAGCAGAGGGCAGTTTGCTAAGAACACCTTATCTTTGAAGGGGTCACCAAAAATTGTCTGTGATTTTTAAGTCTTTAACTGCTCGGTCCAAGGGAGAAAGAACTTTCTGATGTTAGATCTTCCCAAGAAGTGACTAGCTGTATTGGCTGTGCGTTCCTGAATGATATTGGAGTGTAAGTATGAATAGGGAGAAACTGAGTTTGGAAATGTGCATTGAAGTATGAGATTGTGGTGATGGATTTCTGTTTCTGTGTTAAGCTGTTTGGATACGCGATGATTGTGGGCTCAATTGGTGGATTGATTATCGTTGTGTTGATGTATTGATATTGGTAATCATATTTGAAGTTATATTTGTATTTTGAACTGAGTTGGTTATTGAATTCATCGTAAATCCAAGATCTCAAGATATTATTTGTCTGTCATCGTGATGTGTAGAGCTAGGCGCCGCTTACACATTGATAGGGATTCTGCACTAACAAATTTCTTTTCTAGGTTGTGTGTTTAATTTTGGTCAGTTAAACTTGCTCTTGAGTGCACAGGAGCGAGCACACTGACTGAAGTTGACAACTGAAAGGGTTATTTAGTTATTTGATTTTAGAAAAAGCTTGTGCAATTGTTTTCCTGTTTCATTGATACGTTGTGCTGTGACTGGTTACACAGCCAGGGAGCTGCGTCCGGGTTGGTGAAAACATCACAAAGCAGTGCTGACGAAGCCACAATGGGATAAGTTGGCCTTTTATAAAGCTGCACTGTAGTTAGTGGTTGTTTGCTAAACTGTTTGTTGTTGTTTACTAAACTGTTTGTTGAGATTTTGAAGTGGTTCTTTAGATTAGTGTTTGTTTTGAGAATAAACAATGGGATGTTTGATGACAAAGCCCAAAGTTACTGAGATGCCTAGAGAGGGTCAGAAAATGCCAGCTGAAGGAACGCCTGCCTATAAAATGATGGCGGTTGGGTACTAAACGTTTACCGGGATTTCAGAATTGAATAAATATACTGCCCATGATGAAGTTCTTCAATTTCCATTAGAGGGTACATTTAATGTTAGGAAGTTTCACTTTTCGAGTCAAAAAGACCCCAGAGCTAAACAGTTTGAGACGTTTAACAAATGGGATTGCATGGCTACTGAAAAGGAGAGAAAGAAAGCCTCCAAAGAGGTAAAGACTTCATTTAATCACTGGCTAGAGAGTAAACTGGATAGAGAAGAGATGGAGGGATGATATGATTGACTGTGTAAAAACATTCCATGTTACAGTTACTAAGAAAGAAGAGCAGGTTAAAGAGAAATTAAGAAAGGATGAGCGAGATGAAGAGGCAGATGATAGATCTATAAGTGAGTTTTTTTAATTCCAGACCTCCTCCAGCAGAAACAACCCATACTATTACAGGGGTTGACACAAGCTGGTGGAGATAGTTACCATAGTGCAACCTCCTATTGGAGTGGTACAGAGTGCACCAGCAGAGGTTACGGTGATAGCGGCAGTGCATAGTACAAGTGGAAACGTGCAGCCAGAGAGGCAGACACAGGTTATATACCTGTTGGAGCAATGATAGTAGAGCCGCCACCTAAAGTTAGTATTGGTATTTGGAAAAATGAATTTGGTGAAATGTTAAAAGGGAATGTGGATTTTAGCAGATTGTTACAATGCTGTTGAAATTAGATATTTAACAAAAGAAGCTCGAAGATGTGCCAATGAAGCATGCAACAAATTGGAAGAATTAGCTGATGAATTAGAGACTGCCATCAGCAAAATGAAAATTGTGAAACAAAATGATAAAATGGATTTAGCACATGATAAAATTAGAGAGATGAGCTTGATTATTTAAATGTCTTATAATAAAGACTTGAGTAACAAAACGCAGGATTGGATTGATTTGAAGAAAGGGACAGCAAATACAGATTATGAAAGGGGCTGAGGGAAAGGCGAGAAATGTTGCAAGTGATTCTGAAGTGAGGACCAGCTCGATTCTGGAGTTTCTCTTAAGACAGGTTCATGGAGGAAATCTTTTGGATGTCCCGAGGACAAGGGCTGATTTGCATTCATTTTCCAAAGATGCAAGAGGATCCAGTAAAGTGGTATGATGAAATACATAAATTGCACATTTATCCGATGTTATGGACTGATTTTAATTTGCTATTCACAATTGTGGTCCCTGGAGATTTGTAGCTAGAATGTAAGGTTGTTGGATGGCCAACACAAGAACCTGTTAGATTTGGGCCTAATAATGCACCAGCTACAGATGTAGCAGACAAATATATGGCTGTGATTTAATATTTGAAAGAGCAAGTTGCTGATAAGGATATAAATTGGCATGGGATTTTGAGAACCACACTGGGGCTGAAGGAGTCGGTGCATTCCTTTTATGAAAGGTTGATGCATATTTAGAAGAAACATAGCGGAGTTGAAAGTCAGAGGAAAGAGGAGATAGTGGTTTTGTTTCTGCTTTCGTGAATAGATTGAGGCTGGAGATTAGTAATCATATTCAGCAGAGTGAATTGTGTTGGCCAACAAAATGTTGGTTGATGTTGGCAAAAAATAGTCGTAACTACTATAAGTCAAAACAGAAGACGCTTCAAGAAAAGATGAGAATTGCTCAGACAAGACTATTTGAGAAAGGGCCATGTAACCAAAAAGGGTCAGATATGAATTCTGTACAAAATGGGGTGAATGGAATAAATCAGATAAAGTAAGGTATAGGTATGAAAGGTGATGGGATGAATGTTGACATGTTGAAAAAGAATACGGTATGCCATTTTTGTGGTACGTTTGGGCATTGGAAGAGGGAGTATCAACAGAATCCAAATAGGATTCAGGTAAATTTAGGGCAGTTTTCAAAGATACAAGAAATAACATGATGTTGAATATGCAGAACTCAAAGCAGAATGTGCAGAATCCGAAATCATTTAGAGTACCCATACCAAAATCTCTAGTAAGGCAACAAAACATGAGAAATTGCCACAGGTTATCAACAGAATACAACAATTTTGAATTATGAAATTGCAGGGAGTAGATCACAATGACAGTGTCGTAGGAGTATTGCTTACTTTAAGCAGTCCTGGAGGTAGACCAAAGTGGCCCATATGTTGACTGAAGTCCATGGCCATCCTGCTTCATTTTTGATTGATAGGGGGGCTACCCATTCTACAGTTTGTTCTGTGGAAGTTCCAAACCTACCCCTCTCGGGAAGAGGCAGTCCACACTAACATACAAATGGTTAACAGTAGATGTTCTAGTTAAACTTGGTCAGATGGAAAATAAACATAAGATTATATTATGTTTCCAGTCCTTTGAATTTACTCGAAAAAGATTTACTTTGTAAAATGAATTGTGCGATTTATTGTGTACCAGATAGTGTTGCAATTGAAACCCATGAGGATTCAGTTTTTAAATTTAGTTCAGAAGATTCGAGAGTAGAATTAATCCCAGTTTTGACAAAAGAGGACCTACCTCTGGATTTAAGACATACTGTCAGAGAAGAGGCATGGGACTACACTGGTAAAGAGATTGGATTGATTAAAGGAGAAAAACCAGTCAAAATAAAGATTAAATCACTTGCAAAATTCCCTGGAACGCAGCAGTACAGACTAAAAAAAAAAAAAGGCAGAGGAGGGAATTAAACCATTGATCGAGAAGATGGTTAAGCGGGGTATTCTTTGAAATGCTTGGTAGTTCTTGCAATTCTACTGTGATGGGAATTTAAAAGCCGAATGGCAAATGCAAAATGGTACAAGATCTCCGAAAGATTAATACAATTTTTGTTTTTTTGTCCAGTGGTACCGAATCTAGCAGTGATTTAATTTCAGATTCCATCAGAAGCAGAATGGTATACAGTCACCGACATGCCAAGCATTCTTCTCAATACCTCTTCATGAGGAATCTCAATTTCTTTTTGCGTTTCAATTTTTGATTAAAGTGCTTGTGTGGTGTAGAATCCCATAAGGATATAATGAAAGTCCTTCAGTTTTCTCACAAATATTAAAAAAAGATTTAGAGTCTAAAATCGGCATGCAACTCAGTCCTAGTGCAATATATTGATAAGCTGGATACACTTGCCTTGTTGACATATTTAGCTGTAAATGGGGATAAGGTCTCCCCAACTAAAAATGGAGTATTGTAAAAGGGAAGTCCTCTATCTAGGACACCATATTGAAAAGGGTGTGAGGAAAGTCTATAAAGAACACATATCTGTAATTCTGAAATTGTCAGCCAACCACCCAGAGGGAGGTTTTAATATTTCTTGGAATTATTGGTACTGTCATCGGTGGATTCCAAACTTTTCTGTGATTGAAAAGCCTTTAGTAAGGTTGACATGTAATGATGTTCAAGATCTGGTACCATTTGATGATGAATGACTTGATGCATTTAAGAAATGGAGAGAGTTTGTGTCATGTGTCTGCACTAGGGATGGCTGATTATTATAGGATTTTTCTATTCTGCCATGAGAGAGCTGGATGTGCACTTTTAATTCTCACTCAGAAACATGGATGATTAATGTGCCAGTGGCATATCTTTCTATTGTATTGGATCCAGTAGCTATAAGTCTTCCAGGTTGTTTGCAATAGATTGCAGCTGTTTGTTTGGCAATTGAACAAAGTGAAGGAATTGTGATTGGCCATACTTTACTAGTTTATGTCCCTCACTCAGTTGACATCCTTTTAACGAGGACTCCACATATAGCAAACAATAGACTGACTCGTCATGAGCAGATGATACTTGCAGCAGAGAATATTTCCATTCAGAGATGTAATATCCTGAATCCAGCAACACTGCTTTTAATTTCAGACAAGGATTGTGAAGACAGGGAGGATGAAATTGATGAACTGGATCATGATTTTTTTTGGGGGTAGTGACAGATGTGCACATAATGAAGACCAGACATTAAAGAAGTTCCTTTGGAAATGGCTGATCTGACATTGTTTGTTGATAGTTCTTGTTTAACCCGTTTACCGCGGCGAACATTCCGCCGCGGTGCGGGCGTTCTAAAGGGTGGGCGGGGCTGCGTCGGCCAACGGTCGTGCGCAGCACCAGGGAGGTATTGCTCGCGTCGGCCAACCAAGCACGGAACGGGTTAAGGAACCAGCGTGGAGCATTGAAAGCTGCCTATGCAGTATGCTCTGTTTTAAAGACATGAAGTATCCTCTTTGCCGAATAGAACTTAAGTGCAGGTGGCAGAATTGTTTGCCTTTACGAGAGCTTGCTGCTCATCTGAGAATCTGAATGTGACAATTTACACAGATAGCTAGTATGGTTTTGGTGGTGTTCATGATTATGGTCCGCTATGGTCACAGAGGGGTTTATGACATCCTCAGGAGCTCCTATTAAAAGTAGCATGTAGATATTGGATTTAAGGGGAGCAATTCAGAAACCAAAAGTGGTAGTCGTTACGTGCACAGCCCATAAGACTGGCAGGGATTTGGAAACAAATATGCAGACTAAATGGCAAGGTCTTGTGCCCTAGAGAAGGAGTCCATTGTACAGGGAAGTGATCATTATGGGTTTAAGATTGATACAACACAAAATCTAAATAGTGTAAATTGTTTCTTCATGGATTCAATGCAAACATCTTTGAGTGAATTGAGAGAGTTACAGGAGGAGGCCCCTAAAAATGAGAAAAGAAAATGGGAAACATTTGGTTATACAAAGAATTATCATGATTTGTCTGTAAATGCAGAGCAGAAATATATTTTGCCAGACTCCATGCTGCAGCCCATGTCTAATCAGACTCATGCAAGAAGAGATAGTCTGGTTAGAATTGTCAATAAGTACTTGGAGAGCACAGGATTTTGACATGTTGTGAAGATGCATATAGCCGTTGTTTGATGTCATTGAAATAACCAGGGTAGAAAACTTACAGTAATGAATCACATTGCCAAATCAGAAGGCCCATTTACGAGATTGCAGGCGGATTTTATTGAGATGCCACATTGTAATGGCTTGAAGTATGTCCTGGTAATTATCTGCCTGATTTCCAAATGGGTGGATGTAAGGAGAGCAGGATAGCCATACAGGTGCCGAATTATTGTTGAAAGAATTAATTCCTTATTTTGGTCTACCAATTTCTATTGAGGGTGATCGTGATGCATATTTCAAGGATGAAGTGTTGTATCATTCAACTATTTCATTTTAGTTATCAACCACAATCTTCTGGTTTAGTGGAACGTACACATGGGATTCTGAAGACTAAACTGGCAAAAGTATGTGGTTCAACTGGTCTGAAGTGACCTGATGCTCTTCCTCTTGTTCTGATGAATTTAAGAAGCATTCCTGACAGAGAGACTAGTGTATCTCCACATGAAATTGTTATGGGTAGAGCAGTGAGACTTGCATATGTGCCTTCAGCTTTACTAGTTTCAATAACTGATGACATTGTGCAAGATAACTGCAAAGTTCTAGCTGATAAAGGGAAATCGGTCTCTTAGGTGAATGTGGCAACAGAAGATTACAAAGAGATACCTTGTCACAGATTGAATGCAGGCAACTGGGTTGTAATTCGTAAGCATATTCATAAGGGCTGCTTCAACGAAAGATGGAATAGGCCCTACCAAGTGCTAATGACCTCAGTGGATCCACGCTGCTCACACAAGAGCGAGAGTAGCTGAAGCAATGGATGAGACCATTGATCAAGGCACACAATGTGCTCAAGATCAAGCTCAAAGTCGAGTTTGCAGCGTCAATCCAGAGGGTGGTAAAGAGTTTTCTTTTTAGGGGACTGGTGAAGACTAAGTACAAATGTTTCAGGTGAGTGAAAGTTCTGATGAATCAAACTCCTAAGTCCGGTTTCAGAGTGAAGAGATGTTACTGTGCGAAATATCAAAACATGAGTGGCAGCAGGAAGAAGTAGCCTCTGATCAGAATAGTAACAAAGATGCAGTTGAAAGTTAAAGTTACAAAGACCTCTTTTGGAAGAAAGAAGTACACTGTAAATGGAGCAGACAAAGACAAAACTGATCTGAGTTCAAGTCCAAGTTCAGGATTGGGCTCAAGTCAAAGCCTTGTGGAAGACAAAGAAATAAAGACTGTTGTTGAAAGATAAAAGTACTGTCATGTAGGAAGTTGGCTCTGTATATTCTATACCAAAGTAAGGTACAGTGTGCACAGAGCTCAGTGGATCCCCAGAGGTATAGCAGAGGCTAAAGTAGATAATACCGTACTCTCTTTTGTGGTAGTGTGGTTGAGCAGTCAGGCTTATCAAAGGGTAATGTTAAGCATTTGTTGTACACACTTAAGCAAAAAATGTCACACACTCACAGACTGAATCTAGACCAATTGTTTGTATAAAAAGTTATTTTATTGTTTTACTTCTAGAACCAAGATTTACTTAGTAGCAGATAAGTTATACTTTTCATACAATGTTACTTTTCAAAAGGCAGTAAGCACTGGTTTTGAAGGAGCATTCGGATTACTTTTGCAGTTGAGAAATCGGTTTGTAAGCTGTTCAAAAACACTTGAAAATACTCTGATTACTTTGTAGTTACATTTCTAGTTTGGCATGAAACAAACTTCTAACACAGTTTAAGCAACACAGAACATCAGTAAACAGGTTAACTCTTTTAAAAGCACTAAGATAATTTTGTTGCAGAACAAGGCCGTTTAACACTGAAAAGATTTTTCAGAGAAAACCCACCATACAATCCTATGGAGAAAGACAAAGTGCTAAGTTTACAGGTAAGTAAACAGTTTTGCATATGGAATTTTGGGAGGGTAGAACCAAGGTTCTAATTGGCACTTAAGGGGCACCACCAGCGGCACTAGG
>CAWUFW010019242.1:0-192933 GCA_963921515.1 Calotriton arnoldi | reverse complement strand
TTCGTTCACGCTGTGTTTGTGCAGTTTTGTATGCTGCGTACGCGTCGGTCGCGGTGTATTGTGTTGCTTCGGCTCGGTTTTGTATGCGTGTCGGTCGTACGGCTTGTCCTCCGTCCGACTCGGTCGTGTTTTTCGCGCCTTGCATCGTACTTTGCAGGTTGGAGTTGGCGGGTACGATTCGGTCGGATTTGTTCCGGGTGCGTGTCGGTCGGTTGGATTCGCGTGTTTTTCCGGCCGGATTGCTATTTTCCGAGCGGCTCGGTCGGTCGGCTTGGTTTCCTGACGTGTCGGTCGGATTTATCGCGGCTTGCATCGTACTTGGCGTGTCGGGCGCCACTGGTACGTGTCGGTCGGTATTTTTTCCGGATCCGAGTCGGTCGGTGCTTTTTCCGGCCCGAATCGGAATCGACCCCTTAGTCATCTTATGTGCCTAAAACAGTTCATTAATTTTCATGACATGAAATGACTTTGATTTTTGAACAACTTATCGATCATTTTCTGTCACATGTAAATATTACTGCTTATTTCATTCCAATTGCATTTATTTTCGAACTTTATGCCTGAAATGATAAGCATTTGCTTCAAATGTACAGTACCTTTTGCATTTTTTACTATGTTTTTTAATGCTTTTAAGAAATATTTTTAAATGTGCGGTACTCCATTTAAATGTTTAGCATTTTAAATGTTTAGCATTTTAGTATTATCGTACACACGAAAGTGGAGTGGGTGTTGTATTCCTCTTAGGGTGTCCATAATGAGCTTTCCAGTATCATGTCCTTATATAGGCACAATTCGCCCTGCCCTTATATAGGCATAAATTCCCAGGCCTTATTTAGGCATTAAACCGTGCACTCCAAATACAGACATGGTCTCCGACATCCGTCCACCCTAACGTCACAATGAGTTCATGAAGAACAGACCCTTAGGCTGCGGGAGTTTCCCTAGCCCAGGACTATTGATTTCTTCAAGGACTCATATATTATGCATGAACCATTATTCCTTAGGGGTTCATTCATGACGTCTTCCGCTGTCCGATCCACGTCAATGCTAACATTCTGAGGTACCTCTCAGGTATAAATATACCTTCCCTAGCCCTTGTAAACTAGAGGAGACCTCGACTTCAGAGGAGCCTGTTTCCCGGCCTGACGCACTGAGAAGACACTGTCATCCCTGCACGCAGAGAGTCCAGCTTCCAGTGATCTGACTTCCCTTGCGGGGTGTTGGAGTTCGAGTCTGGCAAAGAGATTCTTACCTCTCTCATTCTTCAGGTATGGAGCTGACAAGAACCTAGAGGGACTCTTGGCATACTTGGCATACTTGTCATACTTGGCATACTAGGCATACTGAGCTTAACATACTCTTAGTATACCATAGTAAGGAATACTTCACCTACTTCATACCTCTTCCTACACCTAGGTTAGGTTAGGTACATTGGGGTAGAACTAGATTAGAAACGCATCGTATGAGTACTCGCATTTTTAGTCTGTGTTATTTATGTAAAGGCATATGTACTAAAAGATAATGCTATCGCAGTATTATTTATTTCTACTGCTCACACTGTACATTATTTATCTCGCATACTGTCTTGTGATCGTAACAGCACATTTTACTTACACCAGAAACAAGACTGTTCAATAAATCTTTTATTGAAACGCCTGTCTGTTCTTTCTGTGTAACTTGGAGAAAACTAAGCATGCACGATTGAGCTGAGTGAAATAGTTATCAATTGTTTCCACGACTCTGGGACACGTTCTAAAGGGAAACAAAGTGGTCATGTTTTGCGGCTGCCAGAAACTACTCCCTTCTTGTTTGTCAAGGAGTTTCTAGTGGCCTCTGAGCTAGCTGGCACAAGTAATTAAGTTTAATATACTCGATAGGGACATACTGACCTTAGTCCTATGTCAAACCTATAGGATATATTATTCCAATGCGCAGAGCCTATTAGGGAAATAGGAGCTACACTACACCACAGGAGGAGCTGGAGGAAACCCAGGCCCCAGTCATCAGTGTGGAGATGGTGCAAGGAGGTGGGAGTACGGACACAGCTCGACAGGACCCGACACAACAACAACAGGGTGAGGATCCAACAGGGACTGGGGGTACGCGGGGGTGATGGGCACAATGGCACACATGCACAACGAGGTGTAGCACACTGCACACCCACAATTACCCAGGGACATGTCCCCCATCCCCGTGGCACACTGCAGCACACACACATAGCAATCACAGCACATACCATGACAATGTGGCACAAAGTGCAACACCCACACTGCAGAACAGGGGACACAACTGGGTCCGCCCAGGCGCAGAAACAGAACAATCACATTGGATAGAGCAGGGAACTGTGAGATGCATATCTACGGCTACAACCCCACATCAGCCATGTAGGCCAAATGTACACTGTCCCAACTCAAATAGCCACCACCGCCCAAACAGTCTCAATGTCGACAAGAACAAGGCGCCAACCCAATGCCAACATGCACCTCCCCTTCACAATGCAGAGGGACAAACAACACCTCCAGCAGGTCAGAACAGACAACCCATCAGTGATGCCGGAGACGAACACCACACCTTCGACACCGACGCCCTACAACAGCCCATGGACATCCCACATAACCCACCACCAGGACCAGGGCAGACAAGCTACTCAGAGGAGAACCCAGCCCCTGCAACAGACCACACAGCATGAAGCACCCGCAATCACGGCTGGCTCACAACACTTCACCGACCCACACATGGCACCCCAATGCCAGGTGTCAGAACGCCAAAAGGAGGTGGCCCAACAGGTGCGGGTGTTGCCGAACCCATGGAATGCAAACTAGAACACATACGTGGGTGTCCAATACCCTTCAGGGACCACCTACACCCCACAAAGGAGACCCTCACTGCCATAGAGACACATGCAGATGCACATACCCAGTACAGAACCACGCCCAGGGGCACGCACATATCAGTCACACACCCACGTTGGCTCTGCGTACGACGGCACAGTCCACTCCCCTTACGAATTGAGTGGGTGACGGCAAAGCTACATGTCCAGGTTCTAGCCCACTGCCTGCGGTGACATGTCTGCGTCCGCTGTACACAGCACAATGTAATGTCGTAGGGCCCAGGGCCCCCATGCATACAACAAGACCACAGGGACACATGCACATATCATGTTGAACTGGCTACGGGCACGTGCGCCCGGCCCCTTTATTGGCAGGGCCACATGTACAGTGACGCCTGTGCTGGATGTGTGTGGGGTGAGTATAAGCCAGCCCGCACGGAGTGCTGGTGCTGGCAACAACCTGAACAGTGGTCACCAGTGTAATGGAAACAGAAAACACCAGCATAACAGAGTCAACTGCAGAGCAACATGGAGGGATCCGGAGTAAGGACAGAGGTCACCCAATATTCAGTCAGGAGGTTCCGTGAGTTGCAGTGCACTGAGGTAGGGGCACTAGAGAAGAGCGCGCTCATGTGAAGTAATTGCTAGGATTGTGTCCCTTCGGGTTAGTCCTGATGCAGATGCAGTGGGGTGTGTTACACCTGCATCAACTTCCTCATCAACGTCCCAGGTCTCCCACACTGCCTGAGGTGACAGTTGCGTCCGCAGTCCACAGCGCAATACCCAGCATTAGATCCGGGTGTGTAGCTTGACTACCACCACCAGTCTGCATTCCTGCCTTGGGGCTGTTGCCTCCTGCCCTTCCATTGTCTGTGCCTTCTCCTGTCCACACACTTCACACATCTTCCTCATCATTGTCCCAGGTCTTCCCCACTACATGAGGTGACATTGCTGCGCAACCTCACAACAGCACAAAACTCAATCAGTAACGGACAATGGCTTGCGGTGCACTAAATCACTGGCACCTGGAGTGCTGAGCAGGGTATCAGGCCGATGATGGCATCCACGACAGGTCTGAGCAACTCCGTAGGTCTGTCAGGACCACCGTTTCGACTCTGGCAGATGGCGGTTGGAGGTGGTCTTTGCGGTGGTGGCGTGTGCCTCCTGCAGTGATGCGACGTCCGGGCTGGTCAAGACTCGATGCTATGTGTGGGCCCTGGTGGCCCGCAGTTGAGGCCGGAGGATGCGGACAGCGCAGGGCCACAGACACATGGCGTTGATGACCCCAAGACCATCGTTACAGAGGCCATTCAATGTCTCAGAAGAAGGGGTCCCAGGCCTGAGCAGCACAGAGTTAGTGGCCCCGGATGCACTGCTGCCGGCACAGGTACCCAGCCACAGGACGGTGACTTGCGGTGCAGTCAGATGGGCCATGCGACCTGAGCGGGTCCCCATCAATGTCCGAGGTGTATGTTGCGGAGGGTTGCGGGGGACAATGGAAGGCGTCCTCCAGGGCATGATGCGGAAGGTCTGATGTTATCTGGAAGCAGCAAATGGAAGAGTGGAAAGCGCAACCCTTGTTTTCACCAACAATTCGGTATCAGCTACATGAGGATGAAAACTAGCCCCTAGTCCATAGACTCAAACGCCACCAATGTACGACCAGTGAGTGTCCATGAATGTCGGGGAACACACTTAGTGGCACAGGTGCTGAGAGGGGATGCAGTCTGCGATGATGCCGGTACACAGATGTGAACTCTAACATTGCCAAATCAAGACTCTGTGACCTACTGGACCGCAGTGTAGGCCGGAGTCAGCAGTCAGCAGTGGCCCACAGCCACGTGTCGTTGGCTCGCGAGGCACAGAGTTAGTGACACAGTGGCAGTTGTCAGTAGTGTTCAATCACCTCCGTAACGATGATCCTGTTCCCTCCGGACTGCAACGCGTCATCCTCTTACGCCTCTCCGTGCGTGCGATGAAATGTATTCTGCCATTTGAATTACCGATGTCCAGTTCCAAATCTGTGATCCCACTCGTGCGCAGCGTAGGCCGAGGGCAGTAGTCCGCGTAGGCCCACAGACACGTGTGGTTGTGATGCCATGCACAGACTTGTTGCCACCACATCGAAGGGTGTATAGTGAATTGTTCTCTGCCTTAAATAATGTTCACTGCCATGGTGTAATCAAGACTCAGTTCCAAATGTGTGACCTACCTGACCGTGGTGTAGGCCTGAGGCAGCGGTCAGCACGGCCCATTCACCGAGTGTCGCCGGCATAGGTTGGATGGCCCCACCGGCCTGCGTAGTTCAGGTTCAGTGGCACCACGTGTTCGGTCACCTCCGTGTATGTGACCTGGCATTCGTCCGGACTGAGCAGCATCTTCCTCTTACACCTCTCCGTGCGACCACTGGTGTGGACTCTGCCATTCGTGCTTTGCGACTAGGTGCTGGATGTGTGACCTACTGGTCCGCAGGGTAGTCCTGGTCCCTCATCCACGTGTCGCCGGCTGGCGCTGAACAGGGTTAGTGGCACCACGTGTAGCCGGCTGGCGTTGAACAGGGTTAGTGGCACCACGTGTAGCTGGCTAGCGTTGAACAGGGTTGGTGGCACCACGTGTCGCCGGCTGGCATTGAACAGGGTTAGTGGCACCACGTGTCGCAAGATGCCCATATGGAACTATGCCTCACTGATCGTGGGGGGTCTGGTGCTGTGGCCGCTGGCCCGGATTTGGGGTCACTGTCATGACTCAGGACACAGTTTCACATATGGGACCTACTGGTCCGAAGAGTAGGCCGAAGGCGGCAGTGGAGTACGTCAACGAGAAAGGAATAAAGCGGGCCTGTGTCGTGGAGGCCGTGATGGTCTGAGGTGGCTGCCAAGGTTGCGGGACTCGGGCTTGGAGCTTGCACTGGCACGTGGTGGGCCCTCCTTGACACACGCCGGTGTAGGCAGGTGATCAGTGTGGCCTGGCTGCGCAGGGGCAGACCTGACGGGTTCATGGTCCAGCGTGCCGGGGTCCGGCAGGCGCACAGCATCACAGGCAACTCCGCTCACGAGGACGGCGTCGGCCTCTTGGCGGGGTGGGAGGTGCCGCCCTGGCAGAGACATGGGTCTTTCCGGAAGAGGACCACACCCAGCCCTACGTGCTTTTTATTCACACCCCTACGCTGGCGTGGCGTACGCCGGGCCATCCCACTCCGGAGACGCTTAGGGGGGGCGTAACAGGCAACATTTCCGTGAGGTCCCCCACTGGCTGGAGTGACATGGTGGCGTCCATTGTCCACTACACTCCATACACCAGCTGTGTATGTCGCCATGGATAGGGGTGTGTTCTGCATACTCCGGTGTGTCCAGCACATCTCCGCCACTCTTGGCATTGTGTACTTTCCCAATAATGGTTCTACTGCATCCTTCACACATGCCTGGTTGCCACCTCTCCCCACATTCGGCTATTATGTGGCTGTGGTGCCATGCCATTGCTGGCTCATGTTCAGGGCTTGCCCATGTAAACATTGTAAGTTGTTCTGTCGTGTTTGGTGGGTGGACATGTTGTTGTGCCTGTTGTATGTGATTTTGTGACGTTTGCATTGCCAGAGTTGTGAGTTGCATGGTTGTGGAGTTGAGGTGTGTGGGGTGTTCATTTGGATATTGCCAAGGGGCTGTGCATTTCCCTTGTTGCCATCCTGGGAATGCTGGTTGATGATGGACTGTCGGAGGATGACGGTATCATGCACACTGGCTGTGTATTTGAAGGCGACATTGTTGGGGGTTCCACGGTGTTCTGTTGTTGCCTGCACATTGATGTGAGACGTGTGCTTCCTGTTGCGGTGATTGTGTGCTGTGACACCAGGGGGCACAGGTAGTACATGTGTGCTGTGTATTGCCCCCAACACGTGCGTGCATCCTGCTTGGGCGTATGGTCCTTGCTTGGTCTCCAGCGGATCCTGCGCATTGTGTTGTACATATGGGGACTGGGGTGCCAGGGTGATGGTGGTGTCCAGGACAGGTGTGGGGGACTTGGATGTGGCTGGCTGTGAGACTCCTTCGACTCTGGTGGGTGTTGGTTGGGGGGTACCAGGGGCCAACAGGTGCAGCCAAGCCAGCAGCTTTGTGTGGGGTGGGATGTTGGTTGTCTGCTGTGTTGGTGCCGTAGGCCTGTTAGGCGATGATGGTCAGGATGCGTAGGATGTTTGTCACTTTCAGCCTGTAGTGGACGGTGACATTGTCAGATGTTGGGTCTGTGAGGCTGGTACGCTTCCTGGGGGTCCGCTGTCTTTGCCTGCGCTGCGTCTGTGGTGGTCCGGGGGGGCGGGGTGTTCCGGGTGTGGTTTGGGGTCCTAGGGTGGTGGCGGTGGGTGTTGTGGCCCTCTTGGCTGTCTGGGCCGCATGATGAGTGGCTCCATGGCATCTGTTGCCCTTCTGTTGGGGCCCTGGGCTGTGCTCCCTTTTGTGGTGCTGGCTGCCGTCCGACTTTACACCAGGTCAGAGCAGGTGTAAATTTCCTGGTGCTAACGCGCCTTATCGCCTGCTTTGTGTTCTTATCGCCGATGTGGCTGGTCGTTGTGAATGTTGAGGTGTGATGTTGTCTCGACTTTTGGCACGGGAACACCTACTCTGCATCTCATTAGCGATATTTGCGGGGGTCCTCTGTGGCGATGTTTTTTGCGGCTGCTATCGTGGGTAAACTGGTGCTGTGGGCTGTTAACACCGGCTTGTGAATGAGGAGGTAAATTTATCACGACTTTGGCTGCGATAAAGTGCCGTTAATTCGGCGATAGCTCCTTCTGAATATGCCCCTTAGTTTTCTATTGGTATGTCAAGTTTTGTGCCTATCTTTCAAGGGTTCAGAGGAGGGCCCTAATATTTGCATTTGTTACAACTTTGATATTGTTTAATGAATTTGCGTCAAATGCTGGTGGTAATTGGAAAGTTACACTTAGTGCAGGTATAGAATGGAGATCCGGTGGGTGGTGTGGGATTACGTTAAGGGGGGTCAAAACATTTTTGATTTACTACTGACTTTGGCCCATTTAATGGATCTGCACAAAATTTGAGAGAGACTTAACACATTTAACCTACTTTTAGTATTTTCAAGTTCATGCAGATCCATCAAGGGGGAGATACTTCAACAGGGGTGAAATGTCTTCATTTGCTAACAAATTTGGCATTGTTTGATAATTCCTTATTAAATTTAGGGATATGTCAACTTTTGATCTGATCTGTTAGGGGGCGAGCAAAGAAAAATATGTGACAATAAAAGTTCCATTCATTAATTACTTTGGTGTTGTTTGAAAAAAGTTAATGAAATTTTGCAGAGAGTTAGCAAATCAAGCTTAGTGCAAGACCAGGCAGGCCGTGTGACGAATCCCACTGCGCTTTGCCAAAGGGATTCAGCTCAAAGCCTAGCCAAAGGCCATGTGAGGTACAGAACGGGTGCATGCCAGGTGAATGCGCTACACCATAACAAGTGAAAAACCACAGTTAAAATGTAAATTATGGTGTGCACAGTGCACTGCACACCATAACTTATGGGGGCATATTCTCATGGAACTATCGCCGAGTTAACAGCACTTTATCTCAGCCAAAGTCGTGATAAATTCATCGCCCCATTCACAAGCTGGTGCAAACAGCCGATATCACCAGTTAACCTGCGATAGCAGCCGCAAAAACATCGCCACAGATGACCCCGGCAACTAACGCTAAAGATATGCAGAGTAGGCGTTCCCGTGCAAAAATCTGCGACAACACCACAACGCAACATTCTCAACGACCAGCCAGATCTGCGATAAGAACACAAAACATGCGATAAGGCATGTTAGCAGCAGGAAATTAACACCTGCTCTGACCTGGTGCAAAGTCGGACGACAACCTGCACCAGAAAAGGGAGCCCAGCCCAGAGCCACACCTGAAGAACAACAGATGCCATGGAGCTACTCATCATGCAGCTCGGAGCCCCAACAGGGCCACAACACCCACTGCCACCACACCCAGGTCCGCCAACCCCCACCGGACCTCCTTGCCCCCCCACCCCCGGACCACCACGGTGGCAGGGCAGACAAAGACAGCGGACCTTCAGGAAACGCACCAGCCTCACAGACTTGACACCAGAGAATGTCTTTGCCCACTACAGACTCAAAAGGTCAATCATCCTCCGCCTCCTGACCATCATTGCCCACAGGCTGACGGTACCAACACAGCGGACAACCAACATCCCACCTCAGACAAATCTGCTGGCCGTGCTGCACCTGTTGGCCTCTGGGACATTCCAACCAACAACTGCCAGAGTCGGAGGAGTCTCACAGCCAGCCCTATCCAAGTTCCTCACACCTGTCCTGGATGCCATCACCAGCTTGGTACCCCAGTACCCATACTTCTGCCACACTGCACAGGAACAACTGGAGACCAAGCAAGGCTTCTACGCCATAGCAGGCTTCCCGCACGTGTTGGGGGCAATTGACTGCACACATGTCCTACTTGTGCCCCCTGCCGACACTGCACACAATTACCGCAACAGAAAGCACACGCATTCCATCAATGTGCAGGCAATAGTCGACCACCGGGACTCTTCACCAATGTCGTCGCAAACTACCCAGGCAGTGTGCATGATTCATACATCTTCCGACAGTCCATCATCAACCGGCGCTTCCAGGATGGCACCTACGGAAATGCAGTGATCGTTGGTAAGTACCAAATGAACACACCACACACCTCAAATCCACAATCATGCAACTCACAACCCTGGGAATGCACACGTTACAAACACACATACAACATGCCCACCCACCAGACACGACTGCACAACGTACTGCGGAAACCTGGGCTAGCCATGTACATGAGCCATCACTGGCATGGCACCTCAGCCACACAATTAGGATTAGAAAGGCGCCCCCCTAAGAGAATTAGCTTTATAGGTCAGGGAACAGGGGGAAAAGAAACATCAAACAGAAACTACCAAGGTAGTATTCCCTCATGACCTCAATTCCTTTAAATTGCGGCTTCTAAAAGCTCGAGATTAGGGCATAATAAACACACTTCTCCACACAAAGTGCTTATTTGTTATTACATCTTTTATTCAATTTTTCTTTCTTATTTTTAGTTATCTTTCTTTTAAATTTTTTCACATTTTATAAAAACATTATTAGAAAATACGTGTGTGTATTCTTCAATTTACAACACGATAGCTTTTTTCATTTATCATAAAGTACTACTCAATAAATACACAGTATTACAAAACTTATAAGATCACCTAAAATAAAATAATGATAATAGAATTCAGCAACCCCCACACACACAAACACACCTCTCACAACTCCACAGTCATATCTCTTATACTCAATGCATTCAACATATATACACCCCAGAACAACACTGCATGCACAGATGGAAAAGCCAGGTGATAAAATCAACCCACGGTTGCTGTGCTGGTAGCTGGGGTGTCACACTCTCTCTGGTCGACGTACGTTTCAATGGTATAATGATTTCAAAACCATCTTCATCAGGACCTATTATTGAATACTTTATAACAGGTGAAGGGAGGGGGAATGAAAAACTGTTATAAATATCCGTGACGTATTTTATAAGGATACTGTTGGTTTCAAAAAAGGCAATTAGTGGTGCCACACCCAGATTTGGGCCTATCTTCTAAAAACCAGTCTATCAAGAATCTTACGTTTGGATATCCTATAATATATTGGGAATCCCGTTGTCAAAACACTCCACTATCTGTTGGAACGATGCTTGAGTTGTTCAACACAAGGATATAAATGTCCTCTCAAGAGACCTTTTTAATTACGAGCCTCGAAATAGCTGGGTTCGCCCTAGTTATGGCCTGGCGGCGTCCCCCTCCCTTCACCTGTTATAAAGTATTCAATAATAGGTCCTGATGAAGATGGTTTTGAAATCATTATACCATTGAAACGTACGTCGACCAGAGAGAGTGTGACACCCCAGCTACCAGCACAGCAACCGAGGGTTGATTTTATCACCCGGCTTTTCCATCTGTGCATGCAGTGTTGTTCTGGGGTGTATATATGTTGAATGCATTGAGTATAAGAGATATGACTGTGGAGTTGTGAGAGGTGTGTTTGTGTGTGTGGGGTTGCTGAATTCTATTATCATTATTTTATTTTAGGTGATCTTATAAGTTTTGTAATACTGTGTATTTATTGAGTAGTACTTTATGATAAATGAAAAAAGCTATCGTGTTGTAAATTGAAGAATACACACACGTATTTTCTAATAATGTTTTTATAAAATGTGAAAAAATTTAAAAGAAAGATAACTAAAAATAAGAAAGAAAAATTGAATAAAAGATGTAATAACAAATAAGCACTTTGTGTGGAGAAGTGTGTTTATTATGCCCTAATCTCGAGCTTTTAGAAGCCGCAATTTAAAGGAATTGAGGTCATGAGGGAATACTACCTTGGTAGTTTCTGTTTGATACCTCAGCCACACAATACCAGTATGTGGGGAGAGGTGGGAAGCAGGCATGTGCGAAGGAGGCAAGTGACCCATGAATGAGAATGCACACAATGCCAAGTGTGGCGTGGAAGTGCTGGACAGACTGCAGTATGCAGACCACAGACATATCCATGTCGACATATACTGCTGGTGGTGGTAGTGTTGTGGACAGTGGATGCAACCATGTCACCCCAGCCAGTAGGCAAGTTCTCGGAAATGTAGCCTGTGACGTCCCCCCCTGCAAGCGTGTGCGGAGTGGGCTGGCCCGGCGTACGCCAGGCCAGCATAGGGGTGTGAATAAAAAGCACGTAGCTCTGGGCGTGGTTCTCTTCCGGAATTCCCAACATGTCTGCCAGCGATCCTGTGCATCCGCCGCAGCCCGGGCCGCTGGACCCCAAACCAGTCCCGCACGGCCGTGCGCATCCAGGCCTCACTGCTCACCTGCCGACACCGGCGTGTCCCCAAGTGGGCCCACCACGTGCCTGCGCTCGCACCAAGCCAGAGGCCCTCGAGCTTGGCAGCCTCCTCAGACCACCACGGCCTCCGCGGGCAAGGCTCGCAGTACTCCTCTGTCGTTGACGTACTCAACCATTGACGTACTCCACCGGCCTACACAGCGGACAAGTAGGCCACACATTTGGAACTGAGTCTTGATTACACAATGGCAGAGTACACATGTTAATGCAGAGTCTAAATCAGTATACTCCCTTCGCGGTGGTGCCACCAACTCTGTGCATAGCATTCCGACCACACGTGTCTGTGGGCCCTTGTTGAGCGCTGCCTCCGGCCTACACTGCGGTCGAGTAGGACACACAATTGGAACTGGGTCTGGATTTGTCAATTGCAGACTTCATCTCATTGTACAGGCCTCATCGCAGACTGCATCCCCTTCCGACTCTGGTGCCACTGACTCTGTGCCACGGGAGTCAGACTCTGGCGAACAAAGATAAACCCCCAAGACAGGGATCTTTACAAACAGGCCTTGTCCCAATACCATCAGAATATAAAAACTGTTAGACGAACGTTCATTATAAATCAAATCGAACAAGCTAGTAACTCCTCTAAGGCCCTTTTTAATATAGTATGGGATTTCATTTCCCCAAAAAGTATGCACCCAATCCCCAGTGGAATCCCAGGAATTTTGTGACTCACTAGCTGTCTACTTTCAGGAAAAGATTTCCAACATCTACGCCAAATTCCCGGCTGCTGCCTTGCAGAACCCAGAGATCAGTATTAGATTAGAAGAGCAAGGAAATGAAATCCATAGTACTCTGGATTGTTTTCAGACGGCCACGTTAGAGGAAGTTACAATTCCTTGGTTACAGCTAAATCTGGCTCACCTCATGACCCCTGTTCCCCTAGGATGATGGCTCTTCTAGCCACTTGCTGTGCCCTTATGATCCTCAATATTTTCAATTGCTCCTTACAAACAGGAACTATCCCCACGGCGTGGAAGGAAGCATATGTACGGCCTATTTTGAAAAAAGCCCCTTCCGACCCACAAATACTCAGTAATTACCGTCCTATATCTTTGCTTCCTCTGTTGGGTAAGCAATTGGAAGGATTAATAAATAGGCAGCTGGGGTCATATCTTGAAACCAATAACATTCTGGATCCTTCGCAATCAGGTTTCCGACCGGGTTTCAGCACAGAGACCGTACTTCTGGCTGTAACTGATTCCCTTAGACAGGTGATGGATGCTGGAGGTTCGATCGTACTGATATTATTGGATCTGTCCGCGGCTTTCAACACCATCTCACACCCAAAGCTTATGGAAAGATTGCAGGCCTGTGGTATCCAGGGAACAGCATTAAAGTGGCTGCAGAATTTCCTATCAGATAGACAACAGACGATCATATTAGGGCCTTATTCCTCAAACAAAACGCAGTTGGATAAGGGCGTACCCCAGGGATCGTGCCTAAGCCCGACGCTATTTAACATTTATATGGCTCCATTAGCAAAGATTGTAGAGCAGTATGGCTTTGAGATAATCTCATACGCTGACGATACACAGCTTATGTTTACTGTTGACCCGAACTTAGAATCAGAGAAAATGCGCTTCTCGGCCGGAATGCTTGCAATCTCCAACTGGATGACTGAGAATTGCCTCCAGCTGAACCCAGAAAAAACGGAGATCATGCTAATGGGGAAAGCCCCAACCCTTTGGTCGGATGAATGGTGGCCACACCAACTGGGAGCAGTTCCCGTGCCCAAACAAAGTGTAAGAAACTTAGGGATAAAACTTGACCATACTTTAACTATGAAAGACCATATTGCTGCTACTACCAGTTCTTGTTATTATAACTTGCGCCTTCTGCGCAGAATCTTTCCCTTCCTCCCCACTAACTCCCGCAGAACCCTTGTCCAGGCGATGGTGATCAGTAGACTGGACTATGGGAATGCTCTGCTGGCCGAAGTGGGTGAGACTTTGCTTGCAAAGCTGCAGGTGGTCCAGAACACCGCGGCAAGATTAATCTTGAACCGTCCTGCGGGCACTCCTTCCACGCCTCTGTTGAGGGAACTGCACTGGCTACCTATGAAGAAGCAATCTTACTTTAAAATGTGTTGCCTCTCCTAGAACGCCTTGAGAGGCAAAGGCCCACAAAATCTTCACGGGAAACTTACTACTTACGTGCCGTCCCGAAATTTCAGATCAAGCACCCAAGCCCTTTTGTGTGTGCCCCGAATACGTAAAACTCGCACTGGGGGCAAGGCTTTCTCTTATCTTGCCCCAAGGTACTGGAACAAGTTACCCATAGCTCTCCGTGAGACTCCTATCTACAGTAAATTCAGAAAACAACTGAAAGCCTATCTGTATTAATATTTGTTGGTTCCTCCCCATCATACTCCTCAACAGCGCCGAGATGCCCCCGGGTGATACGTGCGCTATAGAAATAGAAATAACATAACATAACATGGACACTCTATGGTGGAACTCTGGTGGTGTCAGAGTCTATGGCCTGGGGGTCGACTCCATCATCATGTAGCTGATACTGACATCGTGGGGAAAAGGCGACTGTATCATTCAACTCCTCCATATTGCCTGTTCCTGCTTGCTTCTGCCCTCTGCATCATGCCCTGGATGGACACCTTCCACTGTCCCCCGTAACACTCTGCGACACTCCTTGGACATCAATGTGCGCTCGCTCAGCTCACCTGGCCCTACCTCAGTGCATCGCAAGTCACCGTCCCGTGGCGGTGTGCCTGTGCCAGCCGCTGTGCATCCGGGGCCACCGACTCTGTGCAGCTCAAGTCTTGGAACCTTGCTGTTTGTGCTTTGAACTTCTGATTGTCTGATCACTGTTGTAGTTGTTGCCAGCACCAACCAACCCCTGAGGGGTGGTGTACACTACCCAACTCCCACCCAGCACAGGCATCACTGGACGTGTGGCCCTGGCAATAAAAGGTGCCGGGCGCACGTGCCCGTAGCCAGTTCCACAGATAATCTCAGTGTGTCCATGTGGTCATTATGTATGCATGTGGGCCCCGGGCCATACCACATTACGTTGTGCCATGTACAGCGGGCGCAACCTAGTCACCTCAGGCAGTGGGGTAGACCTGGGACATGTGGCTGTGTCAGACCCCCCTGTGAGCGTGAGGGAGGGGACCTGCATATGGCAGTACGGCGTAGGGGTGTGGTCATTCCACAGGTGGCTCTGGGCGAGGTTAAGTTTAGGCCTTGCCAGGGAAGTAACTAATGCGTTTGTCTCAGGTGTAGTGTCGGCGCCACACGTCACGCAAAATTCGATGTTGCCATGTAGCATGCGCCCGGAGTACGGGCTCGGCCGAGGGGTAGATGAGGGTGCGCAGGCCCGCTGGGGGTCAGGGATCAGACATGCCAACTGTTGTGTGTGTCGCTATTTCCGCAGCATAAGCCAAAGGTCTACCCTCGGCCGCATGACGAGTTCAGCCAGGCATGAACTCTACTTCTGTGTCCGCCCTGTCTTTACCATTGCCCTACACACACGTGTCCGTCCACCTTCAGCGCAGGACATCACTGTGTCGTCGTCAGGCTTGTGGACATGCGCAGACAGGCATGACAATAGTGTGCCGTAGGGGTGCAAGTGATGCAACCGTGCTGCGCACTCTGGCGAATATGCTCAGGGGGGAGGGAGAAGCGGCATTGAGGCTACGTATTCCACATTGATGCCGCTCATTTGCAACAAGCAGTACATGTCATGCAGGAATCACAAAGTCACACATATCACACACCAATGAACCAGTGAGCCTGCCAACACATCATGCCGAACCAACTATTGACTCATGTCTCTCTGCACTGTCACAGGTGACCAAGGATATGCACTCTGCACTTGGATGATGACACCCCTCCGAGCCCCGAACACACAGGCCCAGAGGCAGTACAATGCGGCCCACAAACACACCAGGGCCATCGTGGAACGCACATTTGGCGTGTTGAAGTCACGTTTCAGGTACCTGGACGTCACAGGTGGAAGGCTCCTGTACAGCCCAGACATCGTGTGCAAGATGATCGTTGCATGTTGTGTGTTGCACAAATATATGTGTATGCAGCAGGGCACCATTGATACATGTGCCAGATGCACCGGACGATGATGATGGGGATGAGGCAGGTGGACCACAGCCCACTGCAGCCGCAGCAGGAATAGCCCATAGGAACACCATCATTGACAATTTCTTCACATGAGCACGTCACATTGTGGCAGTCCTTGGCAGTATTGGGACAGTACATAATGACCACAGGCAAAGCATGTGCAAGTAAATGTATTCGAAGAACACTATCCCTGAGTGCATGTCTCTCATCTGTACAGGCACATCACTCAGACAAGTGTGAGTGCGACATGTATTGCTGACATTTTTGTGATTTATTCATGTGTGGTGGGTGTGTCACCTCTGTGCAGAGAGGCTGTTTAGGGTGTCACGTGTTCGAACTGCCAGTTCTGTGTGTCGCAGTTAGTAGGGAATCCCACTCTTCGGCGTTTCACATGTGTCCAGATTCATTCCATTTTGGCTGCCATTTGTGTCCTGCAGGTGACAACAGGGCTCCTTTTGGGCTCAGCTATGTACCACCATGATGCAGGGATGCCCCCTGAGACTCAGGCCCCACAACATGGGCAACATGTACGTATGCGGGAGTCACTGCCCCTACATTTGTCCACGCTCTCGTGATTGGTTGGTCATGGTCATGACACGTCTGTGTGCAGGAGGGGTTGCTTGTCCCTCTGCAATGTGAGGGGGAGATGCGGTTTCACTGTGTGTTACATGCATGTTTCAGCATTTGCGCAGTTTACATGCGGGCTGCATGTCAATGTACATTGTGACTGTGGGGAGATGCCTATTTGATGCGTGACGATGCTCATTTGTTCTACGTCACGGATGTGGGGTTGTGCTCGTACATTGTCATCTCACCGTTTTTTTTCTCGGCTTTTATTGTGCATTTCCACGCAGGACGCGTGGGTATTGCAGGCCTCTCACTGGTTATCGCTGATTTTTGTATCGCGATTGGCCTCATCGCTACTATTTTCGCATTCATGTTTCACGTTTTTTCTGCGTCGCGTTAGTTTTAACACGTTCATTTGACGCGTTATCTTGTATCTATCGCATGGTGCCGCCGTATTGTGAATACCACGTTAACAAGGAGTTGTTTTCCCACGATGGACTGCGATGTGAAGGGTTGCGTTAAGCTACACTTGCGGGAGTTATCACACGTTCTTGTGAATGTGCCCCATGGTGTGTTGTGTAGTTAAGGCTGGCGAGCCCCCGAGCAGCATGTTGAATCAACGGAGGGAAGCAGGGACGTGGGCAGAGGAGCAAGTTCGACGCTGGGAGCTGTGTGCTACCCTTAGCAGGAACTTTCAGTCCTATGCAAAGCCTTTAAATTCCTGGATATGGAGGTTGCTCGGAGCTGGTCACCATGGAGGTAACTTTGCCAAGTGGTGGGAACGTGAGACTGTGGCATTTACAAACATATCGCTTGACTTTTCAGCATCGCTATGCAGTATGAAGATGTACTTTGATTGCAATAACATCAGAAGTGGTGGAATAACTTTATTACTGAATGACAGACTCAAACACTTATGAGTATGACTTAAGTGCTTTTGACTGCATGTATTTGTTGAAGAGCTGAACTGGTCAAACTTGATTCATTCCTCCGTGATAATGAACTTTAACATTTTATACCTTGTACATCCGCAAGCTTCCTTATGAAATGAATTCATACAATAATGATTGTGATATTTCAAAATATTTATTATGTGATATAGGTGCAAGTGTAAAGGATATAGTATTTTGTCTATGTTCGCCATAAAGCAATCACGTGAGTTGGATATGAAAGTGCTTAAAAATGGTGCTCTTGAGTTGAAAAAGGCTGATTAAGCAGCCAAAACGTGTTCTCTGAGTTGAGCGATGTTTGAAATAAAACGCAGTGATTTCTCAAGCTCCCGAGTACAGGCCTTACTCTGGATGGAGAGAAAGATTGATTTATGTTTTAAAGCACTTGCGGTAGCGCTTCTTTAGCCTGCACCACCATTGGTCAGGAGGCACACCAGCAAGCCGCCCTCTTGATATATATATATATATATATGACAAAAATACTACTCTCTTCCCTTGCTTGTTTGTTTGCTTTCGCACGAACAGGAGCATGGACCACAGATTGATGCAGGTAAGTTGTTTTATTCCGCTCTCTAAAACAACAGCATGACGCGTTTCGACCCCGAAGGGCCTTGATCACATGACGCGCCTCACAGTTAGAGGTTAGCTTTTAAACAATTTTTTTACTGTTTTTTCCAATATCCTTAAAGTGACATGTGCATTATTTTCGTAAGGCAACAATAGATATTGAAGACATACTGTTTACAAGAATAGGTTTCGGTCAAAGTACCATCCAGGTATGAATACCTTAATGTTCATTTTGAAAATTCAAACTGTAAAACCATAAAACCTTTACAACTTGCGTAGAATACTTTTAGCACATTAAAACGCTACATTTGTTTTTACATGAAGCAACAATAGAGACTGAAGACATACTGTCTGTTTGTGTCAATAGGTTTTGGTTAAAACAACGTCCGGGTATAAATACCTAAAATTCCTGTTGGAAATTTAAGACTATAAAACCATAAAACCTTGCCTAAAAGGATTTTATAAGCAATGAAAAAACTATTCAAATGTCTAAAAGTTGTTGCTAAATATGCCCATGCTCATTTCAACCCCTTACAAGATGTTTAGCCACTTACTGGCTTTATTGGAGGTGATATGACTAATAGTGCAGGCAAATCCAAAGTGCTAGTGCATAAGCAATTTATAGAATGTAAACATCAATTTTGTAAACCTTACGATTTTGACATAACAAGTGTAAGTGCATGTTCAAATTACTAAAACAGAGTGCTGTGTGCAAATTTCACCTTAGTGTAAAAAGCTAAAATTACATTAAAAAGAACTGTATCGGTAATAAAAGGGGGTGTTATACGGTTTCATTTGCCCTACTGGTTCGACATTGGGGGACCTACTCTTATCATCTATGCCTCTGGATATGTGCACGTGTGTGTATCTCCTCTACATCAAAGTTCTGTCTAGAGGCACGTGTACAGATCCTCAGTGGCATTAAGGCCCCCTGGCTGCTTTGAATCCAGATCAAGGATATAATGTGTTTCTAGTCTCCTTAGGGCCTTTTCCCTGTTTCCTCCTCTTTTGTTTGGTGGAACGGCATCAATCAGAAAGTATTTCAGATCTTTAGGATCAGCACTATGTACTTCATCAAAATGCCGGGCCACAGGGTAGGATTGATCCTTGTTTTTGATAGCCCTAATGTGCTGGAGTACTCTTTTGTGCCCCTGAAGTATGGTACTACCTACATATTGTAGGGCGCAAGGGCACTCCAGCACATAGACAACGTACTCCGACTTGCAAGTCAGGGCTTTGTTGATGGGCCATTCCTGGTTTCCAAATGGTGTCTTATAGGAAGTCTTGTTGACACCAAATTGGCAGGCCTTGCATAGCTTGCATTTAAAGAATCCTTTCCTCTGGGCTAGCCATGTACCCTTTGACTGGCTGCTAGGATCATTGCGGACAAGTGTGTCCTTCATTGAAGGTGCCTTACTGTATGTTATGGCCACTCTATTGGGTAGTAGGTGGCCTATAACCGGGTCACTCAGGACCAAAGGCCAGTTTTTCTGAATAATGTTTTTTATGGCCTTTTCCTGTTTATTGTATCCTAGGATGATTCTAAAGGTTTTAGGTGTTTCCTCCTGTGTACTAATACCTTTAGATGTAGTCCCCTCTGATGATGGAGGTTGGTCGAGGAGGGATTCCCTCTTAACTGCATTGCTCTTAGCAATAGCAGCGGTGATACATTTTATTGAGTACCCTCTTTCTAAAAGCCTATTTTGACTGGCTAACTGTGCTATCCTTAAGTCATCCTCACAACTACATATACGTTTGAGCCGGAGCATCTCCCCATATGGAATACTCTGTATTAGGTGTTGGGGGTGAGAACTGCTAGCATGCAAGATTGCATTACCAGCCGTTGGCTTTCGGTGAAATCTTGTTGCCAGCTTACCGTCCCTGATGTATATCTGTACATCAAGGAAGTTGACAGTCTCAGTGCTCAGAGTGGCCGTGAAGTGAAGGTTAAGGCTATTGATATTCAAAACCTCTATAAATTTTTCTGCTTCTGATTGTGTCCCCTGCCAGATTATAAAGAGGTCATCAATAAACCTAAGCCAAAGCTTGATGTTATTGGTGACAATTGCCTCATACTCTTTATGGAGGACCAGCTCCTCCCAACATCCCATGTGTAGGCAGGCATAACTGGGGGAGAAACTGGCCCCCATAGCTACGCCTCGTTGTTGTTGGTAGAGTGCATTCTGAAACATAAAAATGTTATTACAAAGACAAAATTCAACCATTTGGATTAGCATTTTGCTATGTAGGATACATTCCGGCGGTCTCCTGTCTAGGAAAAATGTCAACGCCCTCAGACCATCCTGGTGGTTGATAGAAGTATATAAAGATGTCACGTCTAAGGTGATCAGTATAAAATCAGCCTACCACTCAAATTACTGTATTTTGGATAAAAAGTCCCCCGTGTCCCTAATGTATGAGGGGAGCTTTTGCACATGATCTTTCAAGAAATAGTCCATGTATTGAGATGATCTTTCCAATAGGCTATTCCGGGCCGATATTATGGGCCATCCTGGGGGTTTTTGGGGTTTTTTGTGTATATATATATATTCACTGAAAAAACCACAGGTTTCAGGGACGTTATAGTTCGTTGGACATTTCACTCGTACACAACCAGAGAAGTTCGGCCGTTCTAACTATAACTCGCGCCCCTGCAATGCACTGCTGATGACCTCACATATTACATCACTCATGACATGGTTAGTGACATCACTGATGACATCTCAAATGACATCACTGGGGAGACAGTGCTTCGTTGGTTTTTTTTTTCGGCGGGATTTGCACACCCTATGTGATTTCCACCAAAAATATTTAAAAAAATACTGACCAGGCCTAGAGGGTCAGGGTGTTTCTACCCTGCCCCTTTTTCTTGATTTGTATCGTTTTCTTACCTTTATGCTTCTGCGCCTCTGTACTTGTGCCGTGTAATCCGGAAACACCATAATTGAACTGCCGCCAACTTTGAGGTCCGTAATCTTTCGTGTTTCACGTAGGACTGAGTCCCTGTCCCGATAATTTAGGAGTTTGAATAGGAACGGATGCGGTCGGGCTCCTGGGGGTGGTTTATGGGCCGACACTCGATGAGCCCTCTCGACTGCAAAGTGCGCCGACAGTGTTCCGGGGGGTAGTATGTCTTGGAGCCAACGTTCAACATATTGTTCAACATTCCGTCCTTTTTCCCCTTCCAGGAGTCCGACAACGGGGACATTGTTGCGGCGGGAGCGCCCCTCTGCAGCTTCGACCCTGTCCTCTAGTGCGTGCATGCGGTCCAAGATGTCCTGTAGTGCCGCAGTGTGGCTCTGGGTGATGGGCTTTAGTTCCGTCAGTGACTGATCCTGTTGGTGAACCTTACCGACAGTTTATGATGATCGGCGCGCAGAAGGGTAAAATCCGAAGTGACCTTGTCGATCCTGGATTCGAGAGATGACCTTGTCTGATCCAGCGTGTTCCCGATTTTTTCTATTGCTGCCAGCACCGAGTCGAGTTTGGCGGCCAGTGATGTGTTTTGGGCATCTCCGGTCACTTCACCCCCGTATGTGGTGTCTCCGGGTTGCCAGCACGCATGGCGCCCTGCTGCGTGCTCGTGCGCAGACGACCCATTGCTAGTTGTTGCGCGGTAGGCATTCACTTGTACCGGGCAGTTTCCAGGTGGTAGCTCTCATAACACTGTAGCGCAGCCGCCGGGACAGGTTCAATCGCCACACGCATGGGAGGGTATCTAACGGCAGGCGTCCTGGGCACAACAGGGAATGCCTAGGCTCACCTTATAAATCTAGTGTGGTCCCTTTGTTCCCATATGATAGGCGTCAGCCCCGAGTGCGACAAGAGCCTGCAGTGTGGTCCTGTGTTTGAGTCCAGTGCCTGATCGCTTCCAGAGAGTGTTCTTAGGTCTCAAGGCAGCACTCCCGGTGCCTACCGAGCGGTCACGTAGGCGCTTCTGCGTATCAACCTGCAAGGGACCAGGCACAGTCCGTACCCTGGGTGCTGTGGGTTCAACAGTGGCTGAGGGTTTGGGCAGGGTCCTGATCTGTGTCACAGCCTGCTGTGGCCAAAATGGTAGTCCTTGCCAGGTCTCCCTAGCCCTGTCACGATGCCAGCCAGTTGGTGGGCCGCGTCGAGCCCCAAGCGTTACCCGGAGGGCACCTCTCCCCTGGGTCCCTACCGGTCGCACCACTCATGACAAGGGCCTTCTGCTGGGTGCGTCACGTGGGCCTCAGAGTTCGTATTGTGTGTTCATGCGGCCTACCCAGGATGCAACGCCGCCCGCACCAGACCCACGAGGCTTGCCGGTCTCTGTTCCGCTGCTCGACCGCAATTGCCTTCAAACCGGCTCCCGGCGGATCGTATGGAGCCACTGCAGTCCTGTCGCTGTGATAATCGGCCAAAGGGTCTCGCCAAGTCTAGAGTGCCGCTCTAGGGGAGGGGGGGTTGTCATCGGCACCGCATTTCCTGGCCCCCTACTATGCGTGATGGGTGCAATGGATGCTCCTTAGGATCTCAGTTGCGCGGGCCTCCAAGCTGTTGCCGTGTGTTCATGCAGTCTATTAGGTGACAACGCCCGTTCAGGTCACGCAAAGGCAGTCAGACCTCTCCTCCACTTCGCTGCTACGGCCACCCACCATACGGGTCGCCTCTGGTCAGAGCCCCCGGCGGGTAGCGCTCCGCACCGTCTACCGCTGGGCTCCCGTTTGCATACAACTCAGCTCTGATCATGGCAGGCACGTACCTTCGCGGCCTCTGGTGTCTGTGTCACCGTGTTCTGCCTACCGCTCAGGAGATGGCCATTTTGTTAGTTGCAGCGCGAATTACCTGCCAGCCGCTGCTCCGATGTAAGGGGCCCTGCGAGTCTCGGATCGCTCGGCGTCGCACACCAGAGGCCCACCAGGCAGGGGGACACCCTATGTTGCTGCAGCCAAAGTCCACGTCGGCCGCCCGAGCCGCCGGCGAGGGGAGGCGGCAGCCGGGCATGGTCTCCTCCTCAGGCCTGGCGCAGGAGAAGCACGCATCCCTGGTGGCTCCTACTTGCGCGCGACCCCGACCGGGGCACCGTCGGCGTCAGGTGGGTGCCCTCTTCCGTCAATGTTAGCACTACCGCCGACTGCAGGTGTGCCCCGACCAGGGCAAGAAGATCGCCTGCGACAGCAGTGATTTCCGTCCAGCGGCCCTTGCGCCGCTGCGCTTGCCGCTCAGGAAATTAGGCCGCAAAGTGCTCCACAGCGATATTTCAGTCCAGGATCGACCTCCGGGCCACTGCAGGGTCTCGTTGGCGAGCGCTGGACGCCGCCGATCTGCGCCTACGCTTCCCAGGCCTGGATGGCTCAGGTGCTGGGTAATTTACAGGAGAATTAAGGGATTGCTGGCGGAGCGCTAACTGCTTTTGTCCGCCATGTTGACTCACTCCTTGCTACGTGACTTCATACATAACAAAAGCAGAGAATACAATGATGAAAGAGATGTGGTAGAAAATTTCTGCAGAAAAGATCCTTACCAAGAAATTGTACAGTTTCAGAATATTTTCCCACAGAGAAATAAGATCCTATGAGTGCTCGCAGCGGTTGATCTCGGCTAGTTTGTTCTCAAAGTCAAGAGGAACTGTATGGGTAAGCCTAGGCCTTGTAAGTCCCAGAAATACAGTACCTTGCAGAATTTGATCCAGAACGTAGAGACATTCTGATATCTAATATGTTGGATACAAATTACCCAAGAAGGAGTCCCCATCTTCAAAACATGTGTCTCTATGAAGTACTTCAGCACTATACATATCAAAGTAAGCTAACTGAAAGCATAGAAGAAGGGAGATATGCAGTACTTGGACTTGTTTGATGAGACATAACAAAGGAAATTGAATTAACCACAGAAAGCTTAGTTGCCAAACTCCAGACAGAAGAGAGTTTTTCTTCATGGCACTTTTGAAGTTGTTTAAGCCATTGCGTGCTGAATCAGATTTTCTTGGAAACTATGACTGTTATGAAGAATCTTTCAACACTGTGAAAGACAGTATTGAGTGTTCAGTCTTTACAGCCTGCTTGCAAATGTTGAAAGATGAGATTGAACAAGAAGAAACCACTGCTGCTGAGATAACCAGGGAGAGTTCACAAAGAAGCCAAAGTTCTGCACCAGCGAGATCCACTTGGAGAACCAATAATTCAAATTGAAGCAGCTGTAGCTATGAATGAGGTGGAGAATGCAATGCAGCAAGCAAAATAAGAAACTGTGGATTTTGAACAGTTAGTAGAACAAATGAACAATGAGCAAAAATAATTTTACAACAACGTTAAAGATAAAATAGAGCATGGATTTCTCCATGAAAAGAAACAGTGTGAATGCACTTCATTTAAACCAATTCTACTATACATCAGTGGTCAAGCTGGCACTGGAAAAAGCTTCCTAATTAAAGTTCTCACCGGTTATCTACAGAAGACTACAGATTAAAATTTGTCACACGTAGTAACTGCTCCAACAGGATTAGCTGCACATAACATTAAAGGAATTACTCTACATCGACTATTAATGATAGCTGTTGAACATGAAAATAAACTGGAATACCAGAAATTATCTGATGACGCTTATCATGAGGTATCAAGAGTATTGAAAAAATGAAGATTCTAATTGATGAAGTGGGCATGGTATCGAACATAATGTTTGCCTTCATACACTTTAAGAATGCAGCAGATTTTAAGAACAAACTACGATGTGCTCTTTGGAGGAAACCTTTTATTTGTCTTTGGTGACCTACTGCAACTTACCCCTGTAAAAGGACAACCTGTATTCAAAACACATGTGCATAAATGAAACTAGAAATTCTCTGGGACATATTGGCAGCATAAATATTTGGTTAACTTTGAATCAAGGATCTAGTGAAAAATATGAGTCAAGCATCTGATTTTGAATATGGAGATATACTGAAGGACATTAGAGTAGGAGCTCTGTCAAAAGAGGGGAAACATTCTTTGGAAAGTCATCTTATCAAGAATCTATTTCCATCTAATATTACAGCAGCAGAACTAATGTACAATTTCATTGAAGAACAGAAATCTATTGTTTGTTTAATGCCAACACTTCAAGAGTGCTCCAACTTTAATGAACAATTACTACAACTGGAGAAAAATGATAAATTGGAAAATACAGCTATTGATGAAATGGAACATCAGGGAGTCACAATACTACTCATAGATAAACTACAAGCAAAATTGGATTGTTTGTAGAAGTCTCTATCGAAAATTGCAGGATTAGAAAAGTATTTACACTTGAGCAAAAACTGTCAAGTAATTTTGCGTTGTAATTTAAATGTTGAGGACGGGTTAGTAAATGGTGCAATGGGTAAAGTTAATGATTTCATTAATTTCCCAAATAGAGATGAGTTTGAATACTTGGCCATAAAATGTGATCAGATTGATGGTGTCAAACAGGTTGGTGATGCGTTGTATGTTTTTTGCTAATGAAAGACATATGTACGGTGCCAGCAGTTCCCACTCGCTCTAGCCTGTTCTGTAACTATCCATAAATCACAAGGTTTAAGTGTAGATGCAGTTTTTGTTCATATTGGAACTACTGTATTTAAAAAAGAAATGTCATATATAGCATTGTTGTGAATTAGAATTTGTCCGGTTTGTTTCTGATTGACTTTGATGATAAGAAAGTTAGTGCTGATTCAAGCTGTGTAAAAGAGTACAATCGGTTAAGAAGTCTATACAGTCCTCATTTAGGCCAGTGCCCTGTTTATGAGAAATGGATAATCTGTCCAAAGCGGAAGATTATAAAAGAGTCTACGGATGCTCAAGAAAAGAAAGGACACATGGACAATCCAGAGGGTGTCAAGAATAGGCCTGGGTGGTAAACTCTGCTCCGCTCGCGTAGTTTGCGCACTTTTTCCCACACCATGGGCCGCATAGAGCACGGAGTTAAAAAATACTCAGCATAGTGGTGCGTAGCGGAGCAGAGGTTTTCCTCTCTCATGGCTCACCAGCATTAAGTTGGTGAGGGAGGAAAATCCAACGCTAGACAACCTCCCAGCGAGATTTCTCAACGTGGGTCACAGCAGGTCGCTATTGCTCACATTGAGAAACCTGCTGCTCGCGTTGAGGAAGCTGCCGCTCATGTAGAACATCTACTCGACAAGCAGAAAGAAGCTGGGCCCTCTTGCGCTGCATGTGGTGCAGTTCACACTGATTTTACAGCATGGGACAAACACCTGGTGCTAAAAATCAGTGCAAGCAGCATGACTTACCACACTCCACCCCTTGTGGAACTCAGCAGAGTGCAGTGGAATTCTTTTGTCACGGAACTCTGCGAACTCCACCCAGGCCACGTTAAGAAGAGAAAACTGGAAAATTACGGTGAGAATGTAGGTTACCAGTTGGAAAAAAGTTCAGGTCTCAACTGCTATGCAAATGTTGTTCTGAATGTACTGTTCCATATACCATATCTAGTAAATGAAATTCAACAAAAATCAAATAAGAGAATGTTTTCTACACTATATCACTTACTCTAATGTTTGCTGACTGACAAAATCGCCATACATTCTGCTTCAGGTATTCGAGATCTTTTAGATATATGTGGCGGATCATAATATTTACTCTCTACACCCTCTACACTCAACAAGATGCACAAGAATTTATTATGGTCATCCTCCAAGTTTTAGAACAAGAAGAAGTAATAATTGATGACTTATCTGGACTTAGTTACAAATGGAACCATCACTGTGAAGACTGTTCTTTCACATCTATCACTGAAATCAATTCTGAACGATTTCTCTACTTCACATTACCGGATTCTAAAACTGTGCCTTTTGAGAAATTGTTGAAAACGGTTAACCAAAATATGACCTGGCCAAACTGCAGATCAGACGTTATGTCTATATTGTTTCTAGAAACAACTGGAAAATACCTTATAGTAATGCTACAACGATGCAGAGCAGATGGTTTCAAATTGGAAACTCAAATTACAAACGTCAAAGCTGGACAAATATCAATTTCGGGTAGAACCTTTACTACTTCTGGACACTATACTGTCTATTTAAAGAATGAAACTGGATGGACGTAATGCAATGACATCAACCTTAAATACAAACCAAAACTTCTATTCAAACTACCAAACTCTTATTTTTTCTTTCTTCAACCAAAGTTCTAAGGAGGAATTCTGGATAAAAAGGTGGTGGATGGTGTTTCTTCTACGTGGTTCAAAAGTGTTTTAGACATTATTTGGCCTATTGGGGGTAATATCTTTAAAAGGGTCTTCAAAATTCAAGAGTCCTTTTATCTTCCAGATAGGAGTTAATACCACATCTAAATACTACACTCTCTAGTCTGAAACTGGATGGACACAGTCCAATTACAGCAAACTTAAGTTAAAACCAAAAACTGTCTTCAAAACTAAAAAAAATGGCCCCTTTTGTTTCATCAAACAAACGTCTACGCACTCTTTGTAGAAATAGACTACGGTATGGGATTTTGTCTATATGGTTCATCATGGAGAGTGTTTTTAAACATAAAGCGCTCTTGCCATAGCTTGCCATTACTTTGTTTTGCCTATTTTGTAATTAAAACTTTCAGTGTAGTTCACCAAATTTACACTGTAAAACTATACACCAAGGTAGAGTCTTGTACAGCCACTCACACATTCACACATATAGTGATTACACAACTCATACACCCAGTAACTCATCCATTCAACCACTTACTCTCCCATTAACTTAGTGTCACAGGTAAAAACACACCTTCTCACTTACGAGTACATCTACTACTACATGATTTTACCTACTCATACAGATATTCACACACTTAGTTACTTCCTAATACAGGTACTAAAACATGCACTCAGTCACCTACACAGTACCTTATACAACCGGTCAGCCAAGCATACAGTCACTAACATACTCAGTCACTTTCCCCTGTTACTACTGAAACAGCCAATCACTCACCCATACAGCTAAAAAGACATCCACTCATTCCTGTAAACAGTGACACATACACTTACTTATCTAAACAGCTACTAACACAGCCAGTCAGTTACTTATCCAGCTAGTGCCATACATATTCAATATTACATAGAGGCACTGACTAAGTCAGTGACTGTTGTGTAGTTCCCATAAACCTATATAGGATCGGCGCGTTTAGACAACATAGACAGTGGGATTGGTGTTCAGACTGATTCCAGACACCCCCACTGAGTATGTTCGCCTGTTTACCAGCTAGCTCACACTGCGACTAGAAACCCCTGTTACCAAGGAGAGAATAGTTCTTGGCAACTATCGAACAAGACAACCCTGATTCCTCAGGACCGTGGAAACAGTACAGTACTTTTCACTCAGTCACTTGTCCTCACTTTGTCTTAGCGAGAAACACAGAATAAACGGTGTGGGCATTTTCAATAAGTATTTATTGAACCAGCGTCATTCTAGTGTAAAATAGGTGTGCTGAAAGAACAATTAGACAGAAGCAGATATAAATGATTAGAAGCACCAACAAAGTAAAACGATGGTAGATATCTACCATCGTGCTAAAACAATGAATACAGGCAAGTGTATAAAATACATGACAGTAATGAAAGCGTACTCCTATGATGTGACCCTAAATAAATGTACCTAAGTGTACCTAGCATGTATGTAGGTGTACAGCCAAGAATCCCTCTAGGATAAAGTCAACCCCATTACCTGAAGTGAGAGACTGTGGGACCCCTTCTTGGTCTCGAGATGGACACCCTGCGAGGGATGTCAGACCACTGCGAGCTGGAGTGTCTGCATGCAGGAACATCAGCGTCTCGCGTCAGTGTGTCAGCATGGAAGTCCTTTTTCTCCTCTGCTTACCCCAGCAAGATATGGTGTTTATATACCCAAAGTGGTACCCTCAGGGGTTCTACCTTGCTGTGTCATGTCAGACTTAGGATGACGGAAGGAATGGCCCTTATTCATAGTTATTGTGCAGGAGATGGTAGTCCTGCTGAGTTTCCAAGAATCCTCATGCATAATGGATGAGGCTAGATTTCAGGGAAAACCCCATGTCCTGTAAGCAGTACCGTAACTAGGTAAAAGGTCAGTCCCAAGAACCGTTATGTAGTGTAATGGTAGGCGAGAATATAGGTGAAAGGTTAGGTGACTACCTGAGCCTATATTGGGGTACCAATATGAAACATAACATGATTAAGTCAGTTAATCACCTATACAGGTACTCCACCAATTAGTCATTGATACACACACTCATGCACCCACTTACTCATCTATATAGATACCCACACACCCATTTACACACAGATACAGACTGTGACACACCCAGTCACACAGTGTTGTATAAACTACCATAACCAGGCACACATTGATACAGACACTAACACATCCAGACACACACTCATGCATAGACTGACACACTCAGTCACACACTCATTAAAACACTAATACATCCACCCACACACTGATAGATACAGTAACATACCCTGGCATTCGCTGGCACACCCGTAGACACTCTTGTGTATATACTGATACACCCAAGCACACACTATTCTATACACTATTACACTCACACATACCATAACACAGCCACTGATACACCCAGTCATACTGAAGAAAGTGACCCGATTAGGGCCACCCGGGTCACTCGCGACCACCTCTCAGCCTTCCATACAAATGAAGAGTCGGTCGGACAGTAGAGAACACAAACCAAGTATATGTTCATTCAGATACACTCGAGCGGAGCCCCGTCTGCCCAGTCGCTTAGGGTTGCTGCAGAGAGGACTGACTTCAGCAAACATAGAGATACATTATGTACATTTCAGAACCAAGGAAGACCCGCCCATAATGGAATTTTACAAGCAGGTGCAGCTAAAACAAAGAAGTTCAGTAGGATGAGCTTCGACTCTGAGGCCGGGCACACATTATCTCTATGCCAAGGTCATTCTGTCTGTGTCTACCGCTAGATTAGTGGGAGAAGGCCTCTATCTAGTGGGAAAGGTATGCGCTAATAAGAACAGTGTATTCATTAGCAGAGCAATGCCTAACCTTGGAGAAATGAAACTTTCCACAGCCTGCTTCTCGAGGAGGGAATACGCAGTTAATTGCATGATTCAAAATGGCGGCTAAACATAAAATGGTGCTGCGAATGCTAACTTACATAGAAAAATGCACGAACAAAATAGCAAAAACATATTCATTTCATCAGACCCTCCTTTTAGCATTTGCTAACCACCTTTATATGGTGGGCAGAAAAGACATAACATTTGAATAAGCAAAAGGACATCAGTACACAGAACAATCCATGCACTCAGTATCAGGAATAGAAGCTGCAAGGGACGATGTAGAATCAAAGATGCCCTCGTCAATCTGCATCATTTCATGAATTTGTTTTTGTAGCATAACTGCTGCATTAGTATCATGAACTGACACTTTCGGCTTGGGAATGAGGATAGTGACACAATAGGAACAACAAGCTGGGAGACATTGTATGCAGAGGCAGCACGTGAAGAAGATACCGGCAACTACAGTCAGAAAAGTGAGGATCTTCCAACCCCAGGAGGTGAATATGTTGCAGAACCACCCTGATAGGGTCCCAGTACCTGTCTCTTCACTTTTACATGCAGACACTCACTCAAAGAGCCACTAATACCAGTCACTCATCTCTAGAGCCACACACATCCCCAATCACTAACTTATACAGACACTCACCCACCTGATCACTCACTCATGCAAACACTCAGACACTCACTCACTCCACTATATAGCCACTTATACAGCCACTCACTCACACAAGCTTCCATTCACACAGTCACTCACTCACTCTTAAAGGCACTCATGCATTCATTCACTCACTCACCGATACATCCTCCCAGGCACCCTCTCACTCACTCATGCAAGCACTCACACACTCATACTACCACTTACACACTTACTATCTCGCTCATACACCCAATCGTTCACTCAAAAACCCACTCACACACTCACTCATGCAGTCACTCATCCACGCAGTCACTCACTCATACAGCCACTCACTGACCCATGTAGACACTTACAGACCCAATCAGTCACCCATGCATCCACTAACATACTCAGTCACGCACCTATACAATCACTCCTCTTATATATACACAGACATACAGTTTATCTTTTTTTTAACCATGAAAGGCAATTCGGACAAAAACCTTTTTTCATCTTTTTTTCTGGAACTGTGTTTTTCTTGAGGATTTTCTAACATTTTGTCCTTTTTTTTTGTATTTTTCTCAAATAAAATGGCAAATAGGGGGGAAAAAATCTAAACACAAACACAGTGAAAGAACGGGAGTAAATTATTTAAAAATTAAGGTATGTTGCCTTGCTGTCTCCAAAATCGAATTGACAGACTGCTCACCGGCTGTGAGGGTTGTGTTGCAGTCAAGGCAATATGTCCCAATGCGCCTTAACTCAGGATCTATTTGAGGCCGCCACCTCTCCACTTCCACTGGTTCTCTCTCTCCAGGAGCAGGTGGTGCAGCCCTGGAGTTTGATGGCCCCTCTCCAGCTCTCTCCTTCTGTGCCCTTTAAAGATTGTTTTCATGGTAAGTTTTTAAGTGGTACAACATACTTGTGGTACCACCTGAATATTTTTTTGCTGTGCCTTATGATAGGGTTTTATTAAACAAGGTGCACCTGACAAACTTCACAACCATCTTAGATTCACCAGATGGGATGGTGAAAAAATACAAAGCTATGCTTTGTTTTTTGGCCGGTGGTTCCTAATCAGGAGAGTCTTCTGCTTGAACTGGCACCTCCTGATCCTCAGCTTCTTGATGGAGTTCCTCTTTCTTCTCACCTCTTCCTGATGCCATTTTATTTTAGAAAAATGACCAAAAATATAGAAACCAAAGTTCTGCACTCAAGGTAAAGCACACCTCCAAGAATGAACCAAATAGCAACTGGAACCTTCAAGAAGAAAGAAATAGATGGGAACTTCCTTTGAAGGTTAATGAATAGTGTCTCCTCCGATCATATCTCTTCATTACTAAATCACATGATATTTGCGAATGCCAAATTCATTGGGAATACCGGCATTGTCGCTACGATGTGAAATACAATTAAAAAGTGCTCTACATTAATATTAATTACAGAAATACCAGTTTAACCACTGTATTAGTAAACAGCTTTTGTCAAACATTAATTTCAATATGTGTGTATATGTGTTTTACACTTTTTCAAAAACACGCTATCATTGTGACTTTTTTGCAGAATCAGAACGTACGTGCAGTGAAATTTAATAAGGTATGCGCTACAAATTTGTGACGAATAAAAAAATGTGAAAAAAAATACACAGTTATTAACCCACTGAAACAAATGGCAATGAGATACAAAGAGAAATACATATATATGTGCTCCATTACACAGCTGTAGTGTATAATATACACTAGGCATTTACACAATGGGAAAGCATTTACTAATTTGCCAGCAGAAAGTACCGCAGTCGGGTAGACATCTTTCAGGCAAAACTGCAGACTGTTCTGGAAAAAAATTAGGTCCCATTATGGCCCTGATGCTCATTTCAGATCAATTAAACCTCAACGGGAAGAACATACAGATTTAAATATAGCAGGTGCCCCAGGTGAAGCTCCACTTGAGTAAAGTGGAAGCGATCCTAACTTTTTGGGCTTGGTGAATGCATACATGTTCTATATAATTTTCTATGTTAAAAAATGATCTGAAATCCTAAATAGAAGTGAATGCAATGTTAATCTATTGGAGCACAATCTAAACTTGGATGACTGTAATCAGTGGTTTCTTTATTGATGTGCCCTTGTATGAGACGAGGGAATGGTTCTCCCTTTTAGATACCCTAAGTATGCAAATGCCCAAAATCCATTCCACCTTTCAAACACATGCACTCACAGACCCATACAGCTACTCACACACCCACCCACAGACCCATTGAAGCACTCACAGAGCCACTCACAGACATAGACAAGCACTGACCCACAAAGGCACACACAGACCCACACAGCCACTCACACAGCTACTCACAGACCCACACACAGACCCATAGACCTGCTCATACACACACTCACTGACCTACACAGCCACTCACACACCCATTCTCAAACTTTCAGGTTACAGCTAGGAAACAAAATTTAATAAACTTAGAAATTCACTTAAAAGACCAAAGGTTACATTAATGTTATAGTTAGGAAACAGAATTTAAAAAAACGTAGAAATTCACTGCAAAAACAAAAGGTTACAGGGATGTTATAGGTAGGAAAAAGAATTTTAAAAACCCTTAGATTATCACTGAAAAAGCCAAAGGTTACAGGGACATTATAGTTCAGATCAGATTCCACTCATACAAAACAGGTGAAATTTTGCAGTCATAGTCACCTGAGCTAACTTTAACTTACACCCCCCACAATACACTGCTTATGACCTCACATATTACATCAATCATGACATGGTCAGGGACATCACTGATGACATCCCAAATTACATCACTGATGACATCATGCAGTGAGCGTAAGTGTTTCATAAATGTTTTCAAAGACTTAAAGATATATACTAATTTACAGCATAGTTAAATTACTAGTCTTTCTGTACAACTAATGAGTGATACTGTTTCTATCATATGCCATCTGAGTGGATTTGTGACTGTCTGTAGCAGTGTGTGAGTTGGTGTGTAAGTGGCTGTAAGGATCTGTCACTGGGTGTGTGAGTGGCTATATAGATCTATTAGTGGGTATGTGAGTGTCTGTATGGGTCTGTGAATGGGCTTGTGAGTGCTTTTCTGGGTGTATGATTGAGTGTGTCAGTGGTTGTATGGATGTGTGAGTAGGTGTGTGAATGGTTGTATGGGTGTGTGAGTGGTGGTATAGGTGTGTGAGTGGTTGTATGGGTATGTGACTGGGTGAGTGAGTGGTTGATGATCGGGTGCGTGAGTGGTTATTTGGGTGTGTAAGTGGGTGTGTGAGTGGTTGCATGGGTATGTGAGTAGTTGTGTGGGTGTGTGAGTGGGTGTGAGTGAGTGGTTCTGTGATGTTGTTATCAGTGATGTCATTTGAGATGTCATTAGTGATGTCATCAGTGATGTCACTGACCATGTCATGCGTGATTTAATATGTGAGGTCACAAGCAGTGCACTGATAAATTATAGTTAGCTCAGGGTACTATAACTGCTGAATTTTACTGGTTTTGTACAAGTTAAACCTGAGCCTAACTATAACGACCCTGTAACTTTTGATTTTTTTAGTGAATTTCTAATGTTTTCTTAATTACATTTCCTAACTATAATGTCCCTGTAACCTTTGGTCTTTTCACTGAATTTCTATGATTTTTTTAGTGTTATTTCCTAACTATAATGTCCCTGTAATTTTTGTTTTCTTAGTGAATTTCTACGTTTTGTTAATGTTATTTGTGGCCCCGGGCTCGGCGGCCATCTAGGGAAACTTACCAAACCCACACATTTCTGAAAACTAGACACCCGGGGGAGTCCAGCGAGGTATGGCTTGCGTGGGTCCCCTACCGTTTTCCTACCCAGAATCCCCTGCAAACCTCAAATTTAGCTGAAAAATTCACTTTTTTCTCAAATTTCTGTGTGGGAAAGTTCTGGAATCTACGTGGATCCACAATTTTCCTTCCACCCAGTGTCCCCCCCAGTCTCCCGATAAAAATGGTACCTCACTTGTGTGGGTAGGCAAAGTGGCTGAAACAGGATATGGCCCAAATCGTATTGTGGAGACTTCAAAATTACCTATAACAAAAATCCTGGTTTGGGGGAGGTGGCACCTGGTTTTTTGGCCCCGGGCTCGCCGCCATCTAGGGAAACCTACCAAATCCACACGTTTCTGAAAACTAGACACCCTGGGGAGTACAATGAGGTACGGCTTGCGTGGATCCCCCAACGTTTCCCTACCCAAAGTACCCTGCAAACCTCAAATTTAGCTGACAAAAACATATTTTCCACATATTTTTGCATGGAATCACCGTGCTGGCACAAATGTCCTACTACCCAGCGTTCCCCTTGTACTCCTGAGTAAAATGATACCTCACTTGTGTGGGTGTCTAAAGCAGAATTGGCTAAAAACGTATTTTTAAGAAAATGTAGCGCTTAGAATTCTCGGTGCTATACTCTAAATCCCTATGTTTTGGGCTCTTCCTAGTCACAGGCCTTTGGCCCACCCACACAAGTGAGGTATCATTTTACTCAGGAGAACAAGGGGAACGCTGGGTGGTAGGACATTTGTGCCGGCACGGTGATCCCACGCAAAAATGTATGGAAAATTGATTTTTTTAGCTAAATTTGAGGTTTGCAGGGGATTCTGGGTAGGAAAACGTTGGGGGACCCACGCAAGCCATACTCGCTGGACTCCCCGGGTGTCTAGTTTTCATAAATGTGTGGGTTTGGTAGGTTTCCCTAGATGGCCGCGAGCCCGGGGCCAAAACTCATGGGACCCCCTTGCAAAACCAGGTTGTTTTGTGATAGGTAATTTTGATGTCGCCTCAATAGGTTTTGGGCCCTTGCCTGTCGAGGGTACTTGACCCACCCAAGCGAGTGAGGTATCATTTTTATCGGGAGACCTGGGGGAATGCTGGGTGGGAGGAAATTTGTGGATCCACGTAGATTCCAGAACTTTCCCACACTGAAATTTGAGAAAAAAGTTATTTTTTTCAGCTAAATTTGAGGTTTGCAGGGGATTCTGGGTAGGAAAACGTTGGGGGACCCATGCAAGCCATACCTTGCTGGACTCCTCCGAGTGTCTAGTTTTCAGAAATGTGTGGGTTTGGTAGGTTTCCTGAGATGTCTCTGAGCCCGGGGGAAAAACCTAGGTGACTCCCCTTGCAAAACCAGGTTGTTTTGTGATAGGTCATTTTGATGTCTCCTCAATACGGTTTTGGGCCCTTACCTGTCGCGGGTACTTGAACCACCCATGCGAGTGAGGTTTTTGGCCCCAGGATCGGCGGCCATCTTAGGAAACCTACCAAACCCACACATTTCTGAAAACTAGACACTCGGGGGAGTCCAGCAAGGTATGGCTTGCGTGGGTCCCCCAACATTTTCCTACCCAGAATCCCTGCAAACCTCAAATTTAGCTGAAAAAAATCACTTTTTCTCAAATTTCTGTGTGGGAAAGTTCTGGAAAATACGTGGATCCACAAATTTCCAACCACCCAGTGTTCCCCCAGGTCTCCCGATAAATATGACACCTCACTCGCGTGGGTGGGTCAAGTACCCGCGACAAGCAAGGGCCCAAAACGTATTGAAGAGACATCAAAATTACCTATCACAAAACCACCTGGATTTGCAAGGGGAGTCACCTGGGTTTTTGGCCCCGGGCTCGGCGGCCATCTAGGGAAACTACCAAACCCACACATTTCTGAAAACTAGACACCCGGGGGAGTCCAGCGAGGTATGGCTTGCGTGGGTCCCCTACCGTTTTCCTACCCAGAATCCCCTGCAAACCTCAAATTTAGCTGAAAAATTCACTTTTTTCTCAAATTTCTGTGTGGGAAAGTTCTGGAATCTACGTGGATCCACAAATTTCCTACCACCCAGTGTTTGCCCAGGTCTACTCACGTAGGAACCATTTTTCTCGGAAGGCTTTGGGGAACGTGGGGTGGGTGGAATTTTGTGGATCCACGCAGTTTCCACAACTTTCTACCACAGAAATGTGAGGAAAATGTGTTTTTTTGGACAAATTTTTAGGCTTGCAAGGGATTCTGGGTAACAGAACCTGGTGAGAGCCAGTCAAGTCACCCCATCCTGGATTTCCCTGGGTGTCTAGTCTTCAAAAATGTATAGGTTTCCTAGGTTTCCCTAGGTGCCGGCAGAACTAGGGTTCAAAATCTACAGCTAGGCATTTTGCAAAAAAAGGGTCCGTTTTCACTGTGAAAATGTGGTGTGTCCACGTTGTGTTTTGGGCCATTTCCTGTCGCGGGCACTAGGCCTACCCACGCAAGTGAGGTACCATTTTTCTCGGAAGACTTTGGAGAACGCGGGGTGGGTGGAATTTTGTGGATCCACGCAGATTCCAGAACTTTCCACCACAGAAATGTGAGGAAAATGTGTTTTTTTTGACACATTTTTAGGTTTGCAAGAGATTCTGGGTAACAGAACCTGGTGAGAGCCAGTCAAGTCACCCCATCCTGGATTCCCCTGGGTGTCTAGTTTTCAGAAATGTACAGGTTTTCTAGGTTTCCCTATGTGACGGCTGCGCTAGGGCCCAAAATCCACAGGTAGGCCTATTGCTAAAAACAAATCCGTGCCTAGTCGGCTTTCTGCCGCCCTGGGGGAGGGGGGGATATTGGCGGGTGGAGTTGCCCCGATATGCCCCAAGGGGGGCAGAAACACTGTGGCTATTTTTTTGGGGGGTGGGGGCATTGGTATGCCCATTCTGGGCAGCCCCCACCCCCACACATAAAAAACCCAGCGTAATCGTTGGCGTCTAGTGGGCTTTTTGCCCCCCCCCCTGGGGGGGGCAGATTGGGGGCTAGTGCCCCCATCTTCCCCCCAGGGGGGGCAGAAAGGCTGTAATTGTTGCGGGTGGGGGCATTGGCATGCCCGTTTGGGCAGCCCCCACCCTAATTAAAATTTGCCCCAAAAAATCCCTGGCGTCTAGTGGGCTTTTTGCCCCCCCAGGGGGCAGATTGGGGCTACTGCCCCATCTTCCCCTCAGGGGGGGCAGGAGACTGTAATTTTTGCGGGGGAGGAGGTGGGGCAGCCTCCACCCTAATTCAAATTTGCCCCAAAAAAATCCCTGGCGACTAGTGGGCTTTTTGCCCCCCCGGGGGGGCAGATTGTCCACTAGATTGCTGGGATTTTTTTCAGGAAGCCTACTAGATGCCAGGGATTTTTTTGAGCAAATTTTAATTAGGGTGGGGGTTGCCCAAAACAGGCATGCCAATGCCCCCACCCTAATAAAAATTTGCCCAAAAATCCCTGGTGTCTAGTGGGCTTTGTGCCCCCGGGGGCAGATTGGGGGCTACTGCCCCATCTGCACCTCAGGGGGCAGGAAGGCTGTAATTTTTGCGGGGAGGGGTGGGGGCATGGGCATGCCCGTTTTGGGTAGGACCAACCTAATTCAAATTTGCCCCAAAAAATCCCTGGCGTCTAGTGGGCTTTTGCCCCCACGGCGGGGCAGATTGGGGGCTAATGCCCCCATCTCACCCCAGGGGGCAGATTGTCCACTAGATTGCTGGGATTTTTTCTGCAAATTTTAATTAGGGTGGGGGCTGCCCAAAACGGGCATGCCAATGCTCCCACCCTAATTAAAATTTGCCCAAAAATCCCTGGTGTCTACTGGGCTTTTTGCCTCCACCCGGGGGCAGAAAGGCTGTAATTTGTGTGGGGAGGGGTGGGGGCATTGGCATGCCCATTTTGGGCAGCCCCCACCCTAATTCAGATTTGCCCCAAAATATCCCTGGTGTCTACTGGGCTTTTGCCCTCGGGGTGGCATATTAGGGGCTATTGCCCCCATCTGCCTCCAGGGGGCAGAAAGGCTGTAATGGTGGCGGGGGTGGGGGCATTGGTGTGCCCATTTCGGGCAGCCCCCACCCTAAAAAGAATTGCGCAAAAAAAAATCCCTGGCGTCAAGTGGGCTTTCTGCCCCCCCAGGGGGGCAGAAAGGCTGTAATGGTGGTGGGGAGTGGGGGCATTGGTGTGCCTATTTCGGGCAGCCCCCACCCTAAAAAAAATGGTGCTAAAAATCCCTGGTGTTTAGTGGGCTTTCTGCCTCCGGGGGCAGATTGAGGGCTACTGCCCTCAGGGGGCAGAAAGGCTGTAATGGTGGTGGGGGTGGGGGCATTGGCGTGTCCATTTTGGGCAGCCCCCACCCTAAAAAAGTGCAAAAAAAAATCCCTGGTGTTTAGTGGGCTTTCTGCCCCCCCGGGGGGCATATTGGGGGCTCCTGCCCCATCTGCCCCCCAGGGGGGGCAGGAAGGCTGTAATTTTTGCGGGGGAGGGGGTGGGGGCATGGGCATGCCCGTTTTGGGTAGGACCAACCTAATTCAAATTTGCCCCAAAAAAATCCCTGGCGTCTAGTGGGCTTTTTGCCCCCCCCACGGCGGGGCAGATTGGGGGCTAATGCCCCCATCTGCCCCCCAGGGGGGGCAGATTGTCCACTAGATTGCTGGGATTTTTTCTGCAAATTTTAATTAGGGTGGGGGCTGCCCAAAACGGGCATGCCAATGCTCCCACCCTAATTAAAATTTGCCCAAAAATCCCTGGTGTCTACTGGGCTTTTGCCCACTCGGGGGCAGAAAGGCTGTAATTTGTGTGGGGGAGGGGTGGGGGCATTGGCATGCCCATTTTGGGCAGCCCCCACCCTAATTCAGATTTGCCCCAAAATATCCCTGGTGTCTACTGGGCTTTTTGCCCCCCCCGGGGGTGGCATATTGGGGGCTATTGCCCCCATCTGCCCCCCAGGGGGGCAGAAAGGCTGTAATGGTGGTGGGGGTGGGGGCATTGGTGTGCCCATTTCGGGCAGCCCCCACCCTAAAAAGAATTGCGCAAAAAAAAATCCCTGGCGTCAAGTGGGCTTTCTGCCCCCAGGGGGCAGAAAGGCTGTAATGGTGGTGGGGAGTGGGGGCATTGGTGTGCCTATTTCGGGCAGCCCCCACCCTAAAAAAAATGGTGCTAAAAAATCCCTGGTGTTTAGTGGGCTTTCTGCCCCCCCGGGGGGGCAGATTGAGGGCTACTGCCCCCCAGGGGGGGCAGAAAGGCTGTAATGGTGGTGGGGGGTGGGGGCATTGGCGTGTCCATTTTGGGCAGCCCCCACCCTAAAAAAAAGTGCAAAAAAAAAATCCCTGGTGTTTAGTGGGCTTTCTGCCCCCCCGGGGGGCATATTGGGGGCTCCTGCCCCATCTGCCCCCCAGGGGGGCAGAAAGACTGAATTGTGCCCATTTCTTTATGGGGGGAGCGAAGGCCCTTGCCCAAGGGGCCGCTCCCCACTCCCTGGTGTCTAGTGGGTGGATCCTTGCTTGGAGATCGCCCTCTTGGGGCAATCCCCGAACTGGGATCCACTGGGGAGGGGAAAGATTCTCCCTTTTCCAATGATATCTCTCCCGTCTTTCTACGTGCTCAGGGGGCTGAGATAGCCCCCTGAGCACGTAGAAAGTGAAAATGAAATGAGCCTAAAGGCTCATTTCAGTTTCGGTTTCAATGAAATTACGTCAGCGCGACATGCGCGCTGATCGTCATTTCACTGAAACAAGGGGGGGGGCTCGGGAGCTGGGGAAGCTCTTCCGCAGCTCCCGAGGTCACAGGGGGGAAATAGAAATCCCTCTGGTGCCTGCACCAGAGGGATTTCCGGGGGCATGTGCCCTGACGGCTGGGAGCCGTCATGAGCACACACCCACTGTGTCTCATGACGGCTCCCAGCCGTCATGAGCACAGAAGGGGTTAATTTTTGTTAATAGTTCAATATAGGTGGAGTTTTGCTTATTTGGTAATAAAGCATAATGAAAAGGGATGTTTGTGTTTCGATAAAGTGCATGTATAGTATATAACTGATAAAATGGTTTGGGTCATATTTTAAAAGTCCTGCCCATCATCCAAGTGTAACAGGTTTGGAGTTTTTGTAAATTAGTAGCAGTTCCAAATAATATTCTTTTGTCTGTTGATTTGTTACCGTAAAGAAGAAATTGTTCTTCATTATCGGTAATTGTGAATTCTGGGGAATTTCTACTTCTGCAAAAGTTTTGGGGGCAGGTGTGGTGGTGGTAGTAGCTTTTTTAGGTCTAGCTATTGTTCTTTTTAGGGACGAAATGGAGGGCATTTGGCCAGTTGGATGTTGTGGGACTCTGGGGAGCATTTCTTTAAGTATTTCTGTAGTAGACTTTTCTGATCTAGTGCTAGCTTCTTTTATATCGTCTAAAGCATTTCTAACTTCAATTTCAGCAACGTTAGGGGGGTGGTTATGCTCCCTAACATATAGGTCAGTTGTTTCCTTTGTTGCAGCCCTCCCATAACATTTGTTAGAATAGTATTTACTACATTTCCAGTTGACTTTGTCTCCTGTTTGCTTTTCTTGGTGGTACACATACCCCATATAACATAGTAAAAAGTTTCCTTTTTGTGATATTATGAATTGGGCACCTTCAGTCATTGTGATGTTTCTAATGCTAAGAAAAATGTATGGAACAATTACTATAAATATTCCTGTACTGTTTTATTTTCTGAAATATATAAATTGTCAGTTTTATACTTACAACATTGATTTTGAAGTTTTTTCAATGCTGATGGGTTTTCTTTATTGTTTGCCTTGGTTTTGTTGCTGAGATTTCTGTTGGAATTTTTTTTTTTAAATAATTTTGTTTAACTGTGTATTAAGGGGGTTGGGATTAAGTTTCAGTTATTGCATTTTTTATTTTAAACTGGTTTATTATATTATATGTGAATTATATTGTTTTTGATTATAAATAATATGTACATTTTCTTTTGGTGTAATATTTTAAATAGTAAATAATTGTGTGTATTTAATATATTTTATGGTAATATTTTAAATGTCTTTAAAACATGTTTTAATTGATTTCTTTTGTATGTTGTGTGTGTTTATTAATAAATATATATTATTTGTGGTAAGTTTTGTATGTTTATAAATGAATGAATGAATGAATGAATTAAATTATTTATAAAGCGCTACGTTCACTCCAAGGAGCATCTTGGCGCTAGCAGAAAAAGATCAAGAAAAAAATGTTTTTAACATGTCGATATAATTTTTCTAACTTTATTATTAGTGTCTATATTGTGGTCATCGATAATATTGACGACTTGTATTTTTTTTTAAACATCTTCGATATTACTTATAACGATATTTTTGTGTTCGATTATACTGATATCGATGTAAGTGTATGACGATATTTTGGTCTCGATATTTGTGTATTTTTTTAAAATAAGTATGGTCTGTAATCGACATTTTTGTCCTGATATTATGGTAGGTCGATATAGTGACTGTCGATATTATGTCAGTGATCAGGACTAAATATATCGTAATCAACCTTGTCCCATACTATACCATCAGGTATAGGAACTGCTGTAATGTTCACTGATGATAGGTCTCTTCTTTCACGATATGATGATAAGTGCGGTTTCAGGATCACATTCACTTTTTGTGCCGCAGAGCTATCTCGAAGATAAGTTCCATTAATAAGCATACTAAAAACAGTTATTAGGCCTATCCAGAAAAGAAAGAAAAGTATTCCAGTAGATACCCAGAGTTCCACCCACGGTGATACCAGGTAAGTCTTTTTAAGAAGGTTCAGGAAATCTTTAAATCGCTGTAGACGAGTTTTGGGCTATCGTCATTTCAGGTTCACTTGGATCTAATGAAAAAGTGTCAAAGTCAATGAAATAGCCAGATGCAGTTCGATCAATTTTCGGTAGTTCCGCAGGTTTTGTGGAAACTGTAGCTTGCTCTTATTGGGGCATGCTGACGTAGATATCCGTGTTTGGTCGAATTGAAATTAGTCTTTCAGTGGAGTTCTCATTTTGAACTTCAGTTTCAAGAGAAACGAGTTCCATTGCATTGTTGCTTAGTCCTTCATTCCGTGCAGGTGACCCTTCAAACGTGATGAGTCTTTCTGTTTGAACTTCTTGTATAGTTGTGAGAGGAGGGTGTCTGTTACTCCGGAGTCCACGCGGCCTACTACTCAGTATTGGCCACATAGTGTGGTTTGATTAGGTCAATTGAGACAAATCTTTTCTCCTTTTTACCGGCAAGAGGTGGCAGAAGTACTTTTCCTGTTCCTTCAACTACCAGGACAGGTTCTGTATGATGGGCGAATTTTTTTTTGTCCGCTCTTTTTTCTCTGACCAGATCCCCGAGTTTAGGGACCCAGACAGGTCTTGCTGTGACACTTTTTACTTCCCCAGTGGCGGTCCTTTTCACCTGGACATTACTCTGTAGTGCCCTGGATTCATTCAGGTCCTGTAAAACAGCCAAACGCTTATGGATGTCAAAAGGTTTTTCATCTGCCACTGTGCCTTCACAATCAAGATCAGGTACCCACATTCTCGTCCCAGTTAGGACCTCATAAGGAGTGACACCCCCTAGAGAGCTACTTGACTGATTATTTAATGCCCTTTAAAATCAATACAGATGTTTTACCCAATTGCCACCCAAGCCTAATACTCTGGCTGTTAATTGCTTTAAGTCCCGTTTTTTCTTCTCCATGACCGAATTTCCCTCGGGATGGTACGGAGAGGAGTACCGCAATGCTACACCCAGACTTCCCATGGCTTCCTTGTAAGCCCTTAAGCTAAACGCGGGGCCACGGTCAGAATGTAGTGTGCCGATTGCGTATGTTCCTATACAGACTCGCAAATCTTTTATAACAGTTCGAGCATCAGCCAAGCGTTGGGGCCACACCCATAGGAATCTAGAGCAGGAATCCATTGCAACCATGATATACTTGTAAGCACCATCAGAGGGTAAGGGGCCACAGTGGTCCAAATAAACACACGCTAGTGGTTTGTCTGATATTAGTAATGGTGTCTGCACTGGACGTGTTACTGTGGAGCCTTTCATCTGCTGACAGAGGTCACATTTCAAGACATAGGGGCCGATTACCATGGCGGGCGGACCTGAGTCCGCCTGCCATCATTGTGGTGCGTGGGACCGGCTGCCGGTAAGGCGGCACTCCTGCTAAGCTCATTATGATGCGCCCGCCACTATGGCGGGCGCATCCAGGGCCCTTAACATTGCGGACAGTGCTGCTGGCTGCAACACCGTTCGCGATGCGAAAATGGCACGTAGTGCATTTCCCTGCACTACGTGGCAGGCACCACGCGGTGCCTGCCACTTTGTGCAGGGAAATGTGGTACCCCCCGAGTGCACTACCACCCTCCCCCCACACAGAGTTGGCCCCCAAATTCATTCTCTGCCAGCCTTTCCATGGCAGTTGCCCCGCCATGGAAAGGCTGGCTGAGGCCATCATTGTGATCTTTCGGACGGTGCCTGCTAGGCACCGCCACCATTCACCTCCATCTGTCTGCTCCACCATGCAATCGTAATTATTGCCTGTGGCGGAAGCGTGGCGGGCGGTCTTTGCACCCGCCACACTTGCAGACCGATGCCCCCCGCCATCGTAATGTGGCAGGGGAAAATTGCCAGTCAAATGGCGGAGGGCCTGCCACTGCACGGGTGGCGGGCCTTCCGCCATCATAATCAGCTCCATAGTCCTTAGTCTGCTTTCTTAGTCCTGTCCACTAGTAGCGCTGTTTCAATAGAGAAACAGTTGCTGAAACGCCTGCATGTACAGATCCTATAACCTTGTGTGGTGCTAGGATTAATCCTAACCTATGATCCATATTTGGAAGTATTCTATCCCCCACTCCAGGAACTTGAGCAAATGGAACGTTGTTTGCATCTAACTTGTAGGAGTACTTGAGTGGAAATCTTTTTGGTACTGGTGAGTTATTGCGTGTGGCAATAATGGCAACCATTATCTCACCGCCTAGTCTCGTTTTTGAATGAGTGATTGCAGCTACGGAAGCCGTGCGTACAGTCCCCTTTGTAGCTTTGTCAGCCAATGAATTCCCTTCAACATGAATGCCATCATGTTGATGACTCAGCGTATCAAGTGAGCCCTTGGTAGTTCGTTTTTCAACTCCACTACCTGTTCCCATAGCGTTTTATGCTTAATTGTGCCACCTTTTGCATCTTTAAACCCATTCTGTCCCCAGTGATGTAAATATTCATTGTATGACTGTACACAGTAAAAGGGTAAACAGACATAATATCGAATTGTAAATATCGAATTGCCAAAATATCGAGTTGTAAATATAGAATGGACAGAATATCGAATTGCCAAAATATAGTGGTTAAGAATATCGAAATTCGGGTAAGAAATATCTATTGTCAAAATATCGACAGTCATAATATAGTTGTTAAAAATATCGAATTTTTTATAGTGTTTTAAGTGTTAGTATATGTGTTCAAAGTATGTATTATTTTTGTAATGTATGTTTTAATTTTTTTAAAGTAATGAATTTTATGTTATTTAATTTTTGCGTAATTTAATTCTGTAGCGGGTTGTGGGTTTATAGGGAATAGGGTGGGAAGTAATTTAATTATAGTAAATTAAATATTAATTTTTAGGAATTATTAATTATATTTAATTTAATTGTGCGTTTTAGTTCTGTAGCGGGTTGTGGGTTTATAGGGGAATAGGGTGGGAAGTAATTTAAATTTAATTAAGTAATTATTAAATTTTATTTATTGGTATTGATAAATAATTCATTGTTAATTAATTATTAATTGGGAATTAATTATATTAATTGGCAATTAATTTTTATTAATTGGTAATGAATTTTTAATAATTGGTAATTAATTTTTATTAGTTGGTAATTAATTTGTATTAATTGGTAATTAATTTTTATTAATTTTTAATTGATAATTATATTAATTGTATTAATTTATTATTCAGAGCGGGTTGTGGGTTTATAGGGGAATAGGGTGGGAAGTAATTTAATTGTAAATCAATCATTATTAATTTTTATTTATTGGTATTAATTATTAATTTATTGTTAATTAATTCTTATTTGGTAATTCATTTTTATTAATTGGTAATTAATTTTTATTAATAGGTAATTAATTTTTAAGAAATAATATTTATTGGTATTTAGAATTAATTATTAAATATTTTGTAATTGGTAAGTCATTTTAATTAATTTTTTATTGGTATTGATAATTATTTTATTTTTATTAAACTATTAAGGGGCCCATTACCATACCCGGCGTAAAAAAATCCGCCAGGCATGGAAGCGGCAAAAATCCGCCCGCACACACCGCCTGAACACCGACCACGCCATTACGATTACACAAACCGAAAACCGCCATCGGCGAAAAATCACACAAAATACCGCCCGCCAACGTCCGAGTCGGAGTCAAACCGCCCGCCACGGACGGAAACACGCACGACAACACAAAACCGCCCGCCCTCACGGCCGACACACCGCACGTGAAATTACGATCGCACCGACATGAGCGCGGAAAAACCACAAATATACCGCCCGCCAGCGCAAACAACGCCGATGAGAATCGACACGGCAGAAGCCATGGCGCCAACGTACCTGCACAGAAACCATCCGCACACAAAACCAATAGCACACAACATGGCCAACAAGTCCACACAGCAAGGCACGCACAAATACACAAGCACAGTACACATCCGAAAACACCCCCGGACAAACAAAAATACAAAGGCCAGAACCCCAGACACAACACACCTGAAAACAACAGACCATGAGGACACACCCACATAGGTGAGTACAAAAGCAGCACTCCCACAGACCACAACCCCTTGCTACATTGCAAACCAGAGAGGAGAGGAGAGGACACAGTGACACAGCAAGGACAGCAGCACACCACAGAAACGCACACATCACAACCACCACCACCACCACCACCACCACCAAACACCTGCACCACAAACCCCCTGCACATTACACAACACACACCGCACCAGCACCACAAACACCATGGCACCACAAAGAATGCCCAAGTTCACGCCCATTGAGCTGACGGTCATGGTCGACGAGATCATCAAGGTGTACCCACAAATCTATGGGAACATGGTCCAGCACACACCACTAGCCACCAGAAACAGAATGTGGAACCGGATCGTAGACCAGGTCAATGCAGTCGGGACCCTGCCCAGGAACAGAGGTGAAATAAACAAACGTTGGAATGACGTAAAGAGCCTGGTCAAGAAGAAGGAGGGCAAAAACAGAGAGCTGGCTGCCGTCACTGGCGGAGGGAATCCCGCGCTCTTTAAGACCTTCAAAGCGTGGGAGGAGAAGGTGCGAGTCGTAATACATCCGGAGATCCTCGCCGGATTAGCAGGAGGAGTGGAGGCTGGTAAGTACAAACTAATGTATACCAGCACTCCGCTATGTACTCACATGCGCAACCACCATGCCACAGCTCCCAGGGACAAACACCCCCATGTCCAGCACACAATACACAACACATCACACACACATGCAACAGACACCACCACACACAGCCCAAACCGAACAACTGTAACATACGTGGGGACATGTGTACACTCAGCCAGCCACGTAACCACCAACAGGTCCCCAAATATGCCAGAAGCGCCACAACGAGCACCCACCACACCCATGTGTCCGCCACAGCTGCACTAACCGACAAGTAACAGGTAAGTGGCAGGAACACAAAGTGCAGTGGGTGGGAGGGTGGACAGCCCAAGTACAACACACACCAGGCCCCAGTCCCACAGCACAGCAAGGAGGAGCATCCCCCACACCCCACAGCCACGTGTCAGCCACCGCAGTGCACAACGACAGCCGAAAGGCAGACATCACGGTCCACAGCAATCAGTGTCAGTGGGTGTCCAGCCACCCCACGACCCACAACACCCCCCACCCCCACAGACCTGCAACATGGAGCACCCCCCGCTTAGAGCCATGTGGCATCCAGTACAGTGCACGCATGAACAACTTGCAGGTGGGAAACTGGACAGGGCTGGATTACTGGAGGCATGAGGACCGGAACACGACCAACACATGGGACATGTCACGTAGCAGACGAACACGCAGCACCGCCCACCGTCACGAACAAGTGAACAATGTGCACACGGACATGAACAACAGACTCACACCCCACATGACCCATCACATACATAGCAACACCCAAGGAGCCACGTCTGCATGCACAAGCCACACTTAATATAGTACCACACGGCAGCCACTGTGCAACTCATCACACACAACCGAAACACCATTGAAGTCCTGTCCATGTAGCCCCTACTGCCTGTCAACCACACACCCCACAACTACACCTATGTAAGACAAACAACACTAGACGCAACAGAGCGGAACAACATATATGCACACGAACACCACTGAACCCATCAAACACACAGACACACCATGCACATACAACATACCATCCATCCGTCAGCCCCAGTCTCATGAAAGGCATGTCATCCGCACAGCTGCCACACATACAGCAGTCACGCTAAGATACATGCCCATGACCAACTCATGTGCCAGAAGTCAATGAAGCGCACGACACACTGTGAGCAACAACACACAACATGGGCCACACCCCCGAGCACTGCAGTGATGCACATGGCACAGGGCAGCACGCACACCAAGGAGATGGGACAACTGCAATACGTTGGCTGGCACACAACCATCACTCACTCATAACGATGCGTCCAATGCCATGTCCAGTAATCACAACAGACAGCAAATATGCAGGCCATGTCAAGCATGCACACACCTCAAACCATGCACTGTCATGCTGCCACAACACATGTCACGTTCGGCACCCATGGCTCACAGCATATACCCCAAAAGCATATCCCCTCCCAAATGCCCCATGTTGCCATATGCGTTCCTAAGCGTCCCATCTGAACACCAAAAACAAAGTACAAACCAGACCCAGGATGGGCCAGGAGCCCGCATACACCAGAGTCACAATATGTAGGTGCACAGCAACACACCCATCGGCATGGCCAATCCGTCCCATGCCACATGTGCACAGCACACAGTCCCATTGCCAAGCACACACAACTACAAATGCTACAGCCACACACACGCCTCCGGGAAACCCATGTACGAGATTGCACGAACTGTTAATGTCAGACGACAACTACATACTTCGCCAGGTGCAACACAATAACAAATCTCATTCTCTCCACAGGTGACGAACTGCTGGATGCTGGGGATGGAGCCAGCAGCCAGCACAGCCAGCCTACAAGCCCCAACGAGGACACACGGATCTGGAGGATCTGTCCTCCTCTTCGGACACGGACCACCAAGCAGGCCCATCTGGTGTGGCAGGGCCCAGCCGCTCCCCAGGACCCCTCCTACCCACCAACCCATCATCCAGGGCTGCTGAACATTCCCAGCCCCCTGCTGCCACTGTCGTTGCGGCCACACCCACGGTCATTGCGGCCACACCCACGGTCATTGCGGCCACTACCATTGCCGCAACCGCCACCATCGCCGCACCGACCACCACCGCCGCCACCACCACCACGTCTTCGCTGGCACCAGCCCCAGCGCAGGTGGTGGCCCGGCCGACTGGATCCACCCTGGGAGCCACAGCGAGGACCGTGGTGAGCAATGTGGCTAGTGGGCAGGCCGGTGGCAGCAGGACTGGTAGGAGGAGCAGGGTCAGGGAAACGCCAGCCTCCCCTGGGAGCCATGCCCTGCCTCAAATGGCCAGAGTCCTTGGGGCCTATGAAGAGGCCCAAGGACAATGGGTCCGGTCTGCTTCAGACACGCGTGAGGTGCTGGGGGTGCTGAGGTCCATGGACGCCCGTATGGGCCAACTCGTGGACCTCATGGGCCAGCTGGTGGTGGCGGTGAGGTCACTGCCAGGGACAGCAGCTCCCCCTCCGCCACAACCTGCCGGGGCGCAGGGTGGAGCAGCAGTGTCCAGTTCCCCTGCGTCCACAGCCAGTGAGCACACCTCAACCACCAGCATGTCGCAAGCAGGCACCCCCTCGCAAACGTGGAAGGGGCCGTCCGAAGTGGAAACAGATCTCCCGGGAGGACTTCGCACGCTCCAAACGCAAGTGAGGCAGCCAGCCAGCCTTCCGCCAGCCTTCCTTGACCAGCCACTGCATTGACTTGGACTACGATCCCACTCCACACAGCCATCTGGATGGCATGTGTGTGTTCGACTATGGACATAGAACCAGTGGGTACACCCTGATCATCACGCAGCCATGACCGACAGCTCATTGTCACAGCACGCACCACTTTTGTCATCACCTTACACACAATCACATGTCACAGTTTGAAATAAATGCACCTCTTACACAAACTGCTGTTTGTGCCCTGTGTTTTATTTGTACGGAATACAACGGCCACCTTGGGCGGAAAGGCACCTGATGCGTGGCATGGCAATTGAATCCGGAGGGCCTGTAGGGACCTAGGGGTGGGAGACAGAACAGGAGCACATTCAATGAGTGTGTCACACACCCATCACACAGTACATGTCAACAACTACAAGCAATGTACACACATCGCACAGAGCAATAGGGCACAATGCCACAGCCACCAACAGTGGCATACTACCCTGGCCATGGAGGGTTGACACACAGCACGCAGTGAACAAACGGCCACCCTGACACAGCACACACACACCTGCACAGATACAGCCACATCAGCCGTCGTACATGGACACTCACCGTCAAGTGAAGTAGCGGGCGATGAGCTGCTGCCGCACATTACCAGCTTCCTCCTCTCCGCTGTCCTCCTCACTCGAGCTGTCCTGGTCTGCGGGCTGGGGCCCTGGTTGATCTCCGTCATCCACGATGAGGGGGATCTGCTTCCGAATGGCCAGATTGTGCAGCATGCAGCACGCCACCACTATCTGGCACACCTTCTGTGGGGAGTACGCCAGCGCACCCCGGTGCGGTCCAGGCACCTGAACCTGGACTTGAGGAGGCCAAAGGTACGCTCGACCACACGTCTGGTCCTCCCATGTGCCTCATTGTAGCGATCGTCTGCTGGGGTGCGAGGATTCCTCAATGGACTGAGCAGCCATGCCCCATTCGGGTACGCAGAGTCACCTGGGTGTGAGGGACACAGAGAACCGTTGCAATTCCAACTGGACAGGGGACAGCATCGCACAACCAGCACGCTACACCACTCCACATACTCACCGACAATACAGGCACGATCCTGTTGCATATTGGACATCAGTCGTGGCAAGATGCTGTTGCGCATTATGTGTGCGTCATGGGCCGAGCCTGGGAACTTTGCACACACGTGGGTGATCACCATGTCCGCAAGGCACACCACTTGCACATTCAGGGAGTGCGTGTGCTTCCTGTTGCGGTACAGGTGCTCAGTGGCCTGTGGTGGAACAAGGCCGACATGTGTGCAGTCAATGGCTCCAACGACGTGTGGGATTCTGCCAAGGGCATAGAATGCACCCTTCACTGCCGCCAATTCACGAGCCCTGGGGAAGCGGATGTACCTGTTTCGGTACAGCATCATGGCTGCCAGTACATCCCTCAGCACCTTGCTGAACATGGGCTGGGACATCCCTCCTCCAATGCCCACTGTGTGCTGGAATGACCCAGTGGCGAAGAAATGCATGGCGGCCATCACCTTAGCCGTGGGGGTGACAGCAGTCGGATACACCCTGCGGGGACGGAGATGGGGTTCTAACATGGCACACAGTCGATGCAGGGTTGGCCTGTCCAGCCGAAACTTCCTAATAACCTCTGTATCGTCCATGTCCGCCAGCAATTGGTATGGGCGGTCAATGTTCGGTCTCCACCTAGGGACAATGGCAGAGGACACATGTCAATGCAACACGACACATAGCAATTTCGCATACACATCACTGACATGACTGAGCAAGCACATGAGCCACAGCCCAGCTGTCAAGCTGGGACGGCACGGCCACAATACACTTACACAGGTCTCCCAACAATGGCAATGGCTAGTGATACAAACCACTGCCATGTGCATGCACATGGGGATCTAGGCCCCAATGACTTGCGGGCGTGCTGATGGGGACTGACTGCATATCCGTCAAGCGGCAACGCCACGGCAACATGAATGTCTGCTGAGCATGGAACTGCTTCCGCGGCTGGATGAGTATGGCACACGACGACGACGATGTGGGCACAGGCTGAGCGGCCAAAACAAGTGGGACCTGTGGCACGAGGGGATATGAGACAGTAGTAGGTGTCAGCACTGCACCCTATGTACAGCACTGTACGGATCACACCTCCCGAAACATTGACAGGTGTCCACATTGACAGCCCCATGCCAAGACGGCTGTGTGCTTGCAGTCACACGTCACAGGTGAGAGGTTACATTGCACGTGCCAGGTGGCAGTCGTACATAGTGGGAGCTGGCATGTGTGTGCATGTGTCTCCTGTTCAGGATCCACCAGATGGGCGCTGACTCTGTACTGACCATTGGACACAGCATGTTCCGTGGAAGGCTTGTGTGTGTGGGATGGTGGCACTGGATGTGCCTCCGTTGGGTGGGGGGCCATGCACAGGGCGGGTACGTCGATGATTGCGCATTGTTGGTCACGGTGGGTGCACCCACTAAGATGTGTTGCCCTGTGTTCAATTCCTATGTCCGCATGATGATGGACTGTAGATGTGGGCAGACTACACATTGGTCGATGTGCTGTCTATATGCATGTGCCTTCACACCAGGCACAGCTGCCCCTGCACATGTGACCCCTGCTGGACTCGCTGCTGGGTCTGTGGAGCTGATGCCCCTTCTGCGCGTGGGGCGGGCAGCTCTCCTCACTTCCTCATTGCGCATGTCATGACTTTGCCGCAGGTGACATGGATCATGGAGGGCCCACATGTACGCGTGGGTAGGCTACACATGATTGTACACTGGTCGCCACCCCAGTCAGTGTTTCGAATGGGAAGGTTGTCGTGCTGGTGGTATGTTCGATGTGGCGGATGGGCGGGCCTAGGTGCGGGCTTACATTCCGGACATGGGGGTAGTTGTATTGGCGACTAGTTGCAGTACACACGGGACACGTCTCTTCCTTTCCACATCTGGGTCATCCCTTGTACTAACTGACAGTGATACAGTCATCTTCGCCCCAGCCCTCATGTCCTCCCCTCGCTCCCCCAATATGCATGCTCACCTGCGAGGCTAGCGCTTGCACAGGCAGCCCCAAGCTCGCACCAGAGAGGGCAAGGAGTGTATGTGTGGGTCCAGTCGCACGAGTGGGCTGTCTCAGGGTATGATGTGTTGCGGGACGCCGTCCACCTGCGTGGTGCCCCAAATGGAGACCCGGCCTGCATGGACTATGCATCACAGTCTTCGCCTTCCGGATCCGCCACCTGCGACACCCAGTGGCTGTGGCTGCCCTTGCGGCCAGGCCACGTCCGTCTGTGACTGATGGCCCACACATTCACTCTTTGGCCTCTCTGGGGAGGGCTCGGGGGTGGTGGCGCACACGCTTGCACTTAGTCGCAATGGCATGTGGCGTGGTTGGTATGATGGGCAATGGATGGGATGGTGCGAGCCACCTCCCGTGACGTCAGTGCTGCTCGTGCTGTGGTGCGTCCCCTACACTTCCATTTGACTTGTGCCATGCTAGACGTTGAGGTTCTATTGCCTGCGTGATATGACCAGGAGGAGCGCGAGGAGACCTCTCACATACCATGCTCCACTGCCATCCCGTGCCCTGTATCGCCTGTGCGGATTGACTATGTTGGGGTTACACCTGGTCGACTGGGGCTGTGTGTGCCTTGTCAAGGGGCATGGCGGGCGCACAACAGGATCCAGCTTGTCCACAGAGGGTGGGCTGAGGTGCGCCTGGTACCGCTTTGTACGTGTGCCCGGCTGCTGTGCACACACGTGTTCACTCCCCCGACAGGTGTCCTCTCACAATGCCCAGGGAAGCGGTGGTGTACTGTTCATGACCCCTCCCAACACGGCGTGCTCCAACTTGGCATGTGCGCATCTACCCGTCACACCCACCCACCTGAGCACTGCGTCCATACGACTTCACACGACACATGTGTGTCTTCCACAGTAGTGCTACTCATTTGCGTTGACATCCAATACCAGTGGACTACATGGTCATGTCACGACTGCCGTGTACTTCACATACTCTCATCCTCTCTCATTCGTACTTGTGAAATGAGTCAGCGGAGACAGTTTTGGTTTCAAACATTATATTGAGTCTTCTGTCCTCTGTGATGCAGTATAGTGGACACTACTTGCAGCGGAATACGTGTTGAGGATATACTGAGCATGATTGCAAATGGGATAGGGTGTGGGGTTACATGTGATTGGCTGTTGCATGTGGGATGTGGGCTTCAGAGTGACATCTGCTTGGCCAAGGCTGTGCTAATGTACATTTACGTATAGCTGCGGAGCTGCGGACTTTGACACAGACGGTATACATGTAGCCTACCAGACCGCTTGGCATCATGGGCACAGTCCATCTCAGTTCCATGTGACAGGTTTGCTGCGGTTGTTCCTCATGCACGCGTGCATGTGAGATGACATCAGGGCATGTGCTTGCGTGCATGCAGCGGCGTGCCACTTGTTGTTGCACTGTGGTGGTTACTGGACATGTCACAGTCACTGGGGTCGTGTTGTTGTTGTATGCACTTGTCGTCCATGCAAAGGTCCTGGTATGGGATTCCCGGGGCGGGGGTGGGAGGGGTGCAGCACCCACAGACTCCAGGCGACCTATTCATGTCCACTGAGCGGTGTGTGTGTCCATGTGCGCTGGATCCATGTCGTGTCCTGGTTGTTCGTGCAGTTCCGTCCATGTGGGTGCGATACACAGACCCCATGCCACTGCCTCCCACGATGCATGCGGTGTTCCTGGATGTGATGGGGAACAGTGTGCATGTCCCGGTCATATCCGATGTCATGGCGATGTCGTTGATGGTGTGGTTACAGTTGCCGGTCGTTTGGTATGGCTGTTGTGGTGGTGACTGGCCAGATCCGTGCGGAAGCTAAGCATGGGTGCGGGGTTGGACATCATAGGTCACTCGGGAACCTGCGTTGTGGTCCGACGTATTTACAGGTTGTCAGGTATGCGATGCCGTCCAGCAGGGCTTCCATGTCATTGGTGGTGTACATGTTTGCCAGCCAATGAAGCGGATGGTGGCTGTCAAGGTGTTGTTCGTAAGTTGTCCCTTGGAGGACCATGATGGGGCATGCTGGGTGACATTCGATGTAGCTGTTCTCGATGATCCGTCGTGTGGAGGCACAGTGGTCCCATTTCAGTGCGGGTGCGATGTTGGCCACATACGCCATGCCCCCATAGGCAGAGCAGGCCCTGTCGTGTGCGTCCAGAGGGAGGAGTAGTGGTAGCAGGTCCGCCTTCAGACATGCCGGGTTGGAGAGGCATATCTCGACGGGATGCTGGTAGGGACACCTCCGACAGTAGAAGACGGGCATGACGCAGCTGAACAATGTGATGCGGTAAGTCAGTCGGTAACTTACGTTCAGCAGGGACAGGAGATCGCATCCCAATGTATGTAACAGGTTGGTTTTGTACAGCTTGAGCTGTTCGGCGTAGTTGGGTAGGTGTGTTGCGGTTGCCATTTCGCAGCGGTGCGTTGTGGTGGCGTGCTCCGGCTGTGTGTGCAGTCTGCAATGTGCACGCTCCGAGGTTGCTGTGAGCTCTGTGTAGTCGTAGGGAGACAGGACTTGTGTTCTGTTGGCTTGTTTGGAGGACACGGGCCCTCTTCCCACATGCTTCTCAGACAGTTCAAGGTCAGTGCTGTGTGACTCCTTCCAATTAACTTGCATGTGGCCGACATGGGGAGTGTTTTCTTCTTTCTTCCCCGTCCGTTGTGTGCTTCTGTGATATGCGCTATCTGCCCTGTGGTCGGTCTCCTCGGCATGCCTGTGTTGGTCTATTCTTGGACAATGGCTGTATTCACCGGCTTCTGTCGTAGGGCTGTGGTTTCGGAGTTGGAATGGAAGGTCATTCAGTGCTGTCTGCTCTCCCTTGTGTGGGCGGCAGGCTGCCTTTCCGCTCTGCGTTGGGCCTTGTGTGTGAATGTTATTCTTGGGCCACCTGTTGTCGGTCCCCGGGCTCTTTGGTGTTCCGTTTTATATGTCTTGTTCATATGTGCAGGGTGGTATGGGTGTTTCTGTGTGGTACTGGCGTTCCTCTTCCCGAAGGGGCCCTGCTTCTCCTAGTTGGTGTTGCCGCCGCTGTGTGCTACGCCATGTTTGTTACACTGGGGTGTGTCCTGCTGTTGCGTGTCTTCACTGACATGTGTGCGTCGGTTGTGTGGCGTTGGGTGTTGTCCGTGAATTGGGCGTTGAGGACATGTCTGTGGCCGGCCTGTCACGTGTCATGTGCGTTCGGGTGGGGCTGATGTGTGTGCTGCTTGGTTGTGTCCCTGTGTCTGTGTGCGACGCATGCATGGCGTTGCGGTTGGCCTCTGCGTTGTGCGCATGTGGTGGCGGCGTCATCGGCGCTTTGGGGCCGTGACGGGGTGGTTGGTTCCTAGTCCCAGGTGGTGTGTACACATGTGTTCCGCGATGTTACGATTTGGCCTGTGTGTCATATGTAGATGCAATGGTGGATGTGTTGTGTACACGCGCTGGTGGGGGTTGTCCGCTTTTTCCGCCCTTGCACTGTGTGCGCTGTTTGCGTGCACTTGTTGTGTGTGTGCCTACCTGCGTCTCCGCGGTACGTTGCGTCCTTGGTGGTGCATCAGCAGAAGCATGGGGAGTGCCTGCAGTGCTGGATTCATGCTCGGGGAGCCGCTTCTTCGTTGTCCGTGCTCGGCATCCGTGTTACCGCTTCGGTTTGTCGTACGGTATCTCTTGGCCGTGGGAGCCGTTTGTTTGCGGCATCGTAATTTATGCGCCGGGCGGGACGTGTTTCGTCGGACGGTGTGTGTCAGTTGGGCTGCGCCGCTACATGTACGGGCGCACTTTGATGGCGGACGGTGTTGCTGGCTTGCCGGCGGTGTTTGGCCTACTTTTCGCATCGTAATTGGACGGGCGTGTGGACTGCTGCGTGCCGGCGGTAACTGGTGGTTTTTGCATCCGCCAGCACGGCGGTGGTGCTTCCGCCCGCCATCGTAATGTGCCCCTATATTTTTTACAACTATATTTTGGATTCGATATTTTTGTACTTACCTGTTTGTAGATAGGCATTCGATATTTTGGCATTCTATATTTTTACTTCGATATTGTTGTAGGTCGATATTCTTGTAATCGATATTCTGTCAGTGATCCCAGTAAAAGGAATCACTCACGATTAGTGTGGGGAATTCTTGATCCGTATTTACCAGTGCCAGTATTAGTGCTTTTAATTCTGCTAGCTGCACCGTGCAATCTCCGAGAGACTGTGTTTTTGTGCAATTTGGATGAAACTTTCCATCCTGCATAAATCTAAATCCATATTTGTAAAGCGCGAACTACTCACCCTTATGGGTCTCAAGGCGCGGGGGGCCATCGTGGAAATTAAGTGAGCTATTGCCCAGAGTCACATGGTGCTGAGCTGAGTTGCCGCCGGAGCCAGGGATCGAACCATGAACCCTGTGCTCCAAAGTCAGCTGCCCTGGCCGCTGCACCACACTTCTCCGCATAAGTTCTTTAACGATAGCACACGCGGCGCTGTATTGCTGTTTACTCCCTATGGCCGGTTGAGCAGAACCATCAGTGTAAATAATGTAGTGGGTGTGTGAGTGTTTATGCAGGTTTGTGAGTTAGTGTGTAATTGACTGCATGGGTCTGTGAGTGGGTGGGTGAGTGAGTGGTTTTATGGGGGGGTGAGTGACTGTATGAGTCTGTGAGTAGGTATGTGAGTTATTTTTGGGGTGTGTGAGTAACTGTATGGGTGTGTGAGTGGCTGTGTGGTCTGCGAGTGAATGTGAGAGAATTTGAATGGGTGTGTGAGTGGGTGTCTGAGTGTCTGTGTGGGAGTGTCAGTAGCTGTGTGACTGGCCCAGAACAGAACCTCACCTGCCCCTTCATCAGACAATAGTCTACAGTTTTGCACAAAATGTCTACCCAACTGGAGTACTTTCTACTACTTAATTAGTAAGTGCTACCTTGTTGGGTAATAACTAGTACATATATTCGACACTACAGCTGCGTAATGGACCATGAAGAAATGTCTCCAGTGACCTTGTGTGCGTGTAATTCCAGCAATGTGATTGTTCCTCGAGCGTCTTGACAAATCTGTGATAACATGAATCCTCATCTAGAGAATAGGACGAGACTACAAAGAGGGGAATCTCCACCTAACAAGGGTAGTTCCTCCTAACTATATAAAGTAAGTGCCTTTTTGTTTGGTGGAGATGTCTTCGAAATTCATCTGCATCAAGAACGTGGCACCAAAATCAGCGGGAAATGTGCTCTGAGGCCTTTTGGTAAGCTGCACATCAACGTGGGAAAAGGCCGTAAGACCTTTGCATACTAATAAGGAAAAAGTGGTGGGGCCAAATGGGCGCACCTTGCAGTAGATTGCAGGGTAATTAAAAAGGAGAACCATGGACTCTGCTCTCAAGACAAGAAAGAAACCACTCATCACAGTAACTACAGATCAGATTACGCTCCAATAGATCAACAATGCATTCACCTCCATTAAGGGTTTCAGATTGTTTTTCAACGTGGAATACGAGAGGAAACACACTTGCTTTGCCTTCGCCAAGCCCGAGAAGTTTTGTGCTTCACAAAAGTGTAACTTTAACTGGGCAACCTGCTGTGTTTATATTTGTAAGTGCTTCCCATTGAGGTTTCATTTATGTGAAATGAGCATCAGGGCCAAATTGGTACCTAATTTTTTCCAAGTTAGTCAGGAAATGGAATAAAAAAAAACTTCGAAATTCACTGTAAAAACAAATGGTTACACGGACGTTATAGCTAGGCTCAGGTTTCACTCGTACAAAACCAGTGAAATTCAGCAGTTATAGTTAGCTGAGCTAACTATAACTCATGCCCCCCGCAATGCACTGCTTATGACCTCCCTTATTACGTCACTCATGACATGGCCAGTGACATCACTGATGACATCTCAAATGACATCACTCATGGCATCACTGATGACATCATTTACAGAATCACTGATGCACCCACTCACACCCCCATAGAACCTTTCATACACCCACTCCCATTCCCACACTACCATTCACAAACCCATACACAGACCCATACCAGTACGTACACACCCACTCACTGATTCATAGATCTACACATACATCCACTCACCCATACAGTCGCTCATACTCCCACTCACTAATACAGCCACTGACATAGCCACTCATACACCCATACAGCCACTCACACACTGAGTCAGTCACTCATAGAGCTACTCACACACCTAGTCACTCACCCATACAGTCAATCAGCCACTTACTCACCCATACAGATACACACACACCCACTCACTTACTCATACAGATACTAACACGTACTCACTCACCTATACAGTCACTTACACAAGCACACACTCACCCATACAGCCACTCTCACATTCACTCACTCACCCATACAGACACACATATACCCCATCACTCACCGATACTGCCTTTTACATACCCAGTTACTCACCCATATACCACTGACGAATCCACTCACTCACCCACACAGCCATACACACACTCACCCACCCATACAGCCCCTCACAACATACTCACTAACCCATAGAGCCACTGACTCACCCACTCACTCATCAATACAGGCAGTCACACACACCCTAGCCCACCCACACAGACACTCAGACAACCATGCAGGTACTCAGACAACCAATCACTCACCAATACACCCACTCACGTACCTACTCACACACGCATACAGCCACTTAGACACCAATTGACAGACTGATACAGACATTCACACAACCAGTCACTCACTGAGACACCTAATCACTCACATATACAGTCAGTCACACACCCACTGAATCATTCATACAATCAATCAATCAATCAATCATGTCACTTATAAAGCGCACTACATACCCGCGAGGGTCTCAAGGCGCTGGGGGAAGAGGGGGGTGGTGCTGCTACTGATCGAAGAGCCAGGTCTTGAGGAGTCTTCTGAAGGCCAGTAGGTCTTGGGTCTGTCGGAGGTTGGTGGGGAGGGTGTTCCAGGTCTTGGCGGCGAGGTGGGAGAAGGATCTGCCGCCGGCGGTCGTTTTCCGGATGCGGGGGACTGTGGCGAGGGCGAGGCTGGTCGAGCGGAGCTGGCGGGTGGGGTGTAGAAGCTGAGTCGTCTGTTGAGGTAGGCTGGTCCGGAGTTGTGGAGTGCTTTGTGTGCGTGGGTGAGGAGCTTGAAGGTTATCCTCTTGTTGACAGGGAGCCAGTGCAGGTCTCTCAGGTGGGGTGTGATGTGGCTGCGTCGGGGATGTCGAGGATAAGACGTGCAGAGGCGTTCTGGATGCGTTGCAGCCGTCTCAGGAGCTTAGCCGTCGTTCCTGCGTAGAGGGCGTTTCCGTAGTCCAGCCTGCTGGTGACGAGGGCCTGGGTGACTGTTTTTCTTGTTTCGGTGGGGATCCACTTGAAGATCCTGCGGAGCATTCGGAGGATGTTGAAGCAGGATGAGGAAACGGCGTTGACCTGCTTAGTCATGGAGAGGGTGGGGTCGAGGATGACCCCTAGGTTGCGTACGTGGTCGGTGGGTGGCGGGGCTGTTCCCAGTGATGTTGGCCACCAGGAGTCGTCCCAGGCTGAAGGGTTGGAACCAAGGATGAGGACCTCCGTCTTGTCCGAGTTCAGCTTCAGGCGGCTGGTCCTCATCCATTCGGCGACGGCCTTCATTCCTTCGTGGAGGTGGGCTTTGGCGGTGTGAGGGTCTTTGGTGAGGGAGAGGATCAGCTGGGTGTCGTCGGCGTAGGAGATGATGTTGAGGTTGTGCTGTCGGGCGACGTGGGCGAGGGTGCCATGTAGATGTTGAACAGCGTTGGGCTGAGGGAGGAGCCTTGGGGTACGCCGCAGATGATCTTGGTGGCCTTGGATCGGAAGGGGGCGAGGCGGACGCTTTGTGTTCTGCCGGAAAGGAAGGATGTGGTCCAGTCCAGGGCCTTCTCTTGGATCCCGGCGTCATGAAGGCGTGTTCGTAGTGTGTGGTGGCAGACCGTGTCGAAGGCGGCTGATAGGTCCAGGAGGATGAGGGCTGCTGTTTCTCCGTTGTCTAGCAGGGTCCTGATGTCATCGGTGGCGGCGATGAGGGCGGTTTCGGTGCTGTGGTTGCTGCGGAAGCCGGACTGGGAAGGGTCCAGGATGTTGTTCTCCTCGAGGTAGCGGGTCAGTTGTTTGTTAACGATTTTCTCGGTGACCTTCGCGGGGAACGGGAGCAGAGAGATGGGTCGGAAGTTCTTGAGGTCCTTGGGGTCTGCCTTGGGTTTCTTGAGTAAGGCGGTGATCTCGGCATGCTTCCAGCTTTCCGGGAAGGTTGCTGTCTCGAAGGAGATGTTGATTATTTTCCGGAGATGGGGCGCGATGGCTGTACTGGCTTTGTTGAAGATGTGGTGAGGGCACGGGTCTAGCGGTGAACCGGACTGGATGGTGTTCATGATCTCGCTGGTGTCCTCGTCGTTGATGTTGGTCCAGGAGAGCAGGCGGTTGGTGGTTGTGGGGGCAGTGGTCTCGGTGGTTGCCGGGGCGGTCGTGGTGTTGAAGCTGTCGTGGATGTCGGCGATTTTGCGGTGGAAGGAGGTGGCCAGTGAGTCGCACAGGTCTTGCGACGGCTGGATGTCATTGGTGTTGGAGCTGGGGTTGGAGAGTTCCTTCACGATGTTGAAGAGCTCTTTGCTGTTGTGTGCGTTGTTGTCTAGGCGGTCTTTGAGTGAGGCCCTTTTGGCGGATCTGATGAGGTGATGGTGATTGCGGGTGGCGCTCTTGTGGGCGGCGTAGCTGTCCGCTGTCCGTTCGTGGAGCCAGATCTTCTCCAGTTTTCGGCATGTTCGTTTGGAGGCCTGGAGGTCTTCGGTGAACCAGGTGGCTTTCTTGCTGGTGTGGCTGTTGGGCGGATTCTTGAGCGGGGCGAGGTGTTGGCGCAGTCATCGATCCACTGTCTGAGGTTGCGGGCGGCGGTGTCGGGGTCGGAGGGTTCGGCGGGTGGGCTCAGGGCGAGGTTGTGGTTAGCTGGTCTTCCGTGACTCTGCTCCAGCAGCGGCGAGGCATTTGTTTGGTGCGGTGGTGCGTGGTGGGCTTCCTGTAGGTGAAGTGGATGCAGTGGTGGTCAGTCCAGTGGGGTTCGGAGGTGTGGTTGAAGGAGACGTGTGGGCTTGCGGAAAAGATGGAGTCTAGCGTGTGGCCGGCGGCGTGGGTGGGTGTAGTCACGAGCTGTCTGAGTCCGAGGGTGGCGAGGTTGTCGATCAGGGTGGTGGAGTTGGTGTCCTTGTTGTTCTCGAGGTGGAAGTTCAGGTCCCCGAGGAGGATGTAGTCCGTGGAGGCGATGGCGTGTGTGCTGATGAAGTCAGCGATGGAATCGCTGAACTGTGGTCGGGGTCCGGGGGTCTGTAGATGAGGGTTCCTCTGAGGGTGGTGTTGGGATCGGTGTGGATCTGGAAGTGCATGTGTTCGGCGGTGCTGAGGGTGTCGTCGGTGTTGGTTGAGACTCTGAGGGTGTTCCTGTGGACGATGGCGATGCCTCCTCCTCCGTTGGTGCGGTCCCTGCGGGTGATCTTGTATCCGTCCGGGATGGCAATGGCGATGTCGGGGGCTGAAGCGGGATTCAGCCAGGTCTCCGTCAGGAATGCGGCGTCGGGGAGGTTGAGTCGAGAAGGTCCCAGAGTTCGATGGCGTGTTTGCGGGCGGAGCGGGTGTTGAGGAGGATGCATCTGAGGTAGTTGGGTTCTTTCCTGGGCGGTGGTTTGGCGGGGCGGGTGCTGGCGAAGCTGCAGTTCCGGCAGGTGAAGGGCCCTTGGGTGCGCTTCGGGGTGGCCTGGTAGCAGGCGTGATCTTTTCCGGGGTTGAGTGCGTGGAGGGTGCTGGCGTCGTATCGGCGTCTGTTGATGTGGCGGGCGCGGGGGATGCCCGGACCAGGGGGTCTGGTGCTGGGCGCGGCCACGGCGCGGACGGGCGCAGACAAGCTTGCCTTATGCGCGCCTTCGGCGCGCCAGCGGCGCGGCCGCACAGCGGCCGCCATAAATGGGGAGGTGGGAGGGAGGAGCAGGGAATGGGGCAGCGAATGGGCAGTAAGGGGGCGGGACCGCAGTGGCGCAGCGGCGGGAAACAGGCACAGAAGGGAAAAAACGATCACAATCAGGGGCAGCAAGGGGGCACAGAAAGGAAAAAACGATCACAATCAGGGGCAGCAAGGGGGCACAGAAAGGAAAAACGATCACAATCAGGGGCAGCAAGGGGCACAGAAAGGAAAAACGATCACAATCAGGGGCAGCAAGGGGGCACAGAAAGGAAAAACGATCACAATCAGGGGCAGCAAGGGGGCACAGAAAGGAAAAAGCGATCACAATCAGGGGCAGCAAGGGGGCACAGAAAGGAAAAAACGATCACAATCAGGGGCAGCAAGGGGGCACAGAAAGGAAAAAACGAGCACAATCAGGGGCAGCAAGGGGGCACAGAAAGGAAAAACGATCACAATCAGGGGCAGCAGGGGGCACAGAAAGGAAAAAACGATCACAATCAGGGGCAGCAAGGGGGCACAGAAAGGAAAAACGATCACAATCAGGGGCAGCAAGGGGGCACAGAAAGGAAAAACGATCACAATCAGGGGCAGCAGCAGGGCACACAGACGGAGTTGTGTGGTGGGGGAGCGACCTACCAGTCAAGGTCAGGGGTCGCTCTCTTCACCACGCAGCGGCCGCCATAAATGGGGAGGTGGGAGGGAGGAGCAGGGAATGGGGCAGCGAATGGGCAGTGAGGGGCGGGGCCGCAGGGCGCAGCGGCGGGAAACAGGCACAGGAGGGAAAAGCGATCACAATCAGGGGCAGCAAGGGGGCACAGAAAGGAAAAAACGATCACAATCAGGGGCAGCAAGGGGGCACAGAAAGGAAAAACGAGCACAATCAGGGGCAGCAAGGGGGCACAGAAAGGAAAAACGATCACAATCAGGGGCAGCAAAGGGGCACAGAAAGGAAAAACGATCACAATCAGGGGCAGCAAGGGGGCACAGAAAGGAAAAAACGATCACAATCAGGGGCAGCAAGGGGGCACAGAAAGGAAAAACGATCACAATCAGGGGCAGCAAGGGGGCACAGAAAGGAAAAAAACGATCACAATCAGGGGCAGCAAGGGGCACAGAAAGGAAAAACGATCACAATCAGGGGCAGCAAGGGGGCACAGAAAGGAAAAAACGATCACAATCAGGGGCAGCAGCAGGGCACACAGACGGAGCTGTGTGGTGGGGGAGCGACCTACCAGTCAAGGTCAGGGGTCGCTCCTGATACACCCACTGATTCACCAGTACACCTTGGTATATATATTTAACACTCATAAACCTTTTAAAAACACTCACAGCCACCGGATGATGTCATCAGTGATGTCACTGACCATGTCATGAGTGATGTAATATGTGAGGGTATAAGCAGTGCATTGTGGGGGGCACGAGTTATAGTTAACTCAGCTAACTATAACTGCTGAATTTTACTGATTTTGTACGAGTGAAACTTGAGCCTGACTATAACGTCCCTGTAGCCTTTGGTTTTTCAGTGAATTAATATTATATATATATATATATATATATATATATATATATATATATATATATATATATATATATATTTATATTTATATATTTATTTATATATAAAGGCTTTATACTTACCTGTGAAATACTTACATTTGCATTGTAAAGGCATGTATGGTAAAGGTCTATGAGTGGTAAAATTCTGCGTGGTAAAGACTTATTTCTTGTTGAGGATGCATGGTAATGGTAATGCGTGGTAATGGCCGCATTGTAAAGACATGCGCGTTAAAGACTTATAAGTTGTTAAGGATGCATGGTAATGGTAGTGCGTGGTAATGGCCTCGTTGTAAAGGTTGTTTCCCTGAAAAAGGACATGAGAGGATTGCCTAATTTCTGGCATTTTGTTAAACGGCATCTTTTCAGTCCAGGACCACCATGGAAGCATTGGTGGTCCCCCAAAGAGACTGTATTTAAATGTCCCCACACTTTCAATAAATCAATGAGTTAAGTCACAAAACATTTATCAGCAGGTCACAGTCTTCAAATCCAATAAGCTAGCTCAGAAGTTTCTAAATATGTTTCAGTTATGTGTGTGTGTGTGCTTGTGGGTCAATGTGTGCACATATGCAGCCCCTTCAGTAATACCAAAGTGCCTAGGGGAGTGCAAAAACTGGATACAAATATCTGTTACATCCACAAGGCGCTCTGTGTAATATGGCCCCAAACTTAGATAGCGTGAGGTTAGTGGGATATTTCTTGAACCGGGAGGTATAAAGCTGAAGCCATTGGGCATCAATTTAACTTACTATCTGTGCCCCTCCATTGTCCAGCAAGAGAAAAGGGGCTTTGGCACAACGAATTTTTAAGAAAAAAAATAAAAACATACTTATTTGCTAAATGTAGGTCTGATCATCAGGATTATATTGCTTGGAATTGTGTAGAAATGCACAGACTGGAGGCCATTGAGCACATTCTATGCTGACACCATAAAAAATATAAAAATACAGGGTCTTATTTATGAGGCCTTGCAACACTTTTGCGCTGCCTGTGTATCACTTTTTGTGACGCACCGGCGGCGTAAAAAATGCGCCATGTTGCGCCCTATTTACAAAGTGACGCATCTAAGCATATGCGTCACTTTGTAAACCCCGCGCTACATTATACCTGTGTCAGGTATAATGTATGCAGGGTGGGCGTTCCCCCGCATCAAAGTCTCGTAAAAGTGGCGCATTGAAATCTATAAGATTTCAGTGCGCTACTTCTAGGACACCATTGCCTGAAAACCTTACGCCTGCCTCATGGCAGGCATTAGGGCGACGCAGGCCCTTTGACATGGGGCTTCCCCATGTGAAAGGACACATAGCTGGAGTTGCGTCTGTTTTCAGACACACCCCAGCAATGCGCCACTTCTGTGCATACAGATACGTCAGGAATACTGACGTATCTGTAACTCCTTGCGACATGATGCGCCTTACATTAAATATGCAGCATCTATGGTGTCGCAAGGAGGGCACACTGAGAAGTGTCGCATTGCTGCTTTGTCGCAGAATTGTGACACTTCTCATAAATGAGGCCCACAATGAGGATGTCATTGACCATTGTTTTGGCCCCCCAGTCAACTTCACCACCTTCTCCCCCACCCAAAAAAACTGTGAAATTGCCAAATGGGGACCATGTGCAGTCTTATCCCATCGAGGCAACGTTTTTTCTTGTTTAATGAAACAAGAATCGATCAAAGTTAATCCAAGTATTAGTGAGTGCTTGAGACATCGGTTTGCATTTAGGGTGTGTGCAAAATTTGTGTCATTTCTTCTTGCATAATTACACGAAATTTCAGAAAAATATATGAAATACACAAAATGCCAATCTGGCTTTTCACGCTTGTATTAGCGCAAATGTGTCCTTGCATCCAAAATTGACGTGAGGACACACTTCATGCTAAAAAATTGTGCAAAAAAAGAAAAACAAGGCCTGCAAATAAGAGCTGTTCACGTTCTGTCCATTTGCATTGAAACCGTACTCATGCCATAGGAAGTTTTACCCCACTACCTACAATTACATGTGGCATAAAAATGGCATAATTTTGCCTAATTTTACCTAAAAAGTGTATTGCCAAATGCCGGAAATTACTTGCAGTAATTAAACTTATGCCCTGGTCTACTTGTATTATAATGGACAATTTGACTATTTATCAGCATACGGTCGTAAGCAGAGCCAGAACATCAGAGATGAGAGATGCATGACACCCAGTATACAAAGATCCACTCCAGCAGACCAGTCACTCCACTTCCCATGAATCAAGCCTCTCTCCAAGAGTGGTGTGTGTCAAATTGTATTATTTTTTAATGACATTTCACGAAATTCCATGATAATTTAATGTGACTATGCTTTTGCAGAAAAATGTGAGTTGTGGGAATGTGTGACATTTTTGTACATAAGCACGCACCTCGCATAAACTCGTTTTATAAGATATTGACTAAATTCTGGTTCTATCACAGTGTGACATTTTAAGTACAAACCATTATCCGTTGTGTAAATATTGCACGAAAATGGGTAATTTGAAATTTTGAGCACTTTCGTGTAATGTAAAATTCAGTCCAAACATCCCATATTTTCGTTCATTTGTATGGACATACAGACCTTTCTAGGGTCACAGACCAAAGCATCCACCATTTCCATCTCACAGGTCAGGGACCCTGTTGCTGTCCCACTCACAGGCTACATTTTCCCTCTGTCCTGTACCTATGCCGGACCTCTCTCACCCTCTTATCACACCTACTCTATCCTACTACCACAAAGCTACACAAGACTTGAAAAGACTATGGATTTCCATGATGTATCAAAGTGCAGGCAATGTGCAGCAATCCATTTTGGGCAAACATCCCAGAAATTGGCCACATACTGCAGTTAAGGAATTAGAAAGCTGAGCATATACATCTATCCAACACATGTTCAATTTCTTTGCAGGAAGCCAAAGGCTCCCCTTGTGATAGATTAGCATCTCAGGGCCCTGAGCTCCAACAGCGGTGGCATTATGAGCTTTACTGCTTTGACAGAGCAGGACATGAGGTATGTTAATTGTACTGCACCTTAACGGACCGTAAAACATTGCATTACACCGGGCTGCAAGATGGCAGCATCACATTACAGTACTGGCTAGGGGGAAGTTAAGCAGAAATGGCTGGCTTCCTCCCTCCACTGGTAACAGGCCTGGGGAAGAGCCAAGATCTTTGATCTTGTGGCCTGTCCCTAAAACTGACTGGGAAACAGTTCTCATGAACGAATCAACTCGGCATAAGCCCTCATTATAACTAGTCTCTTTTGGGTATTTGCGAAAATACTACGGTTTCTGCATGCAGCAACACCGCGTAGATATAGAGGGACAAATACTACAGCGCAAACCATGAGGGCTTGTCCCATTGTGTGCTACAATCGATTTCTGTATGTTATCCTCTTTTCAATAGGGACCTACAGAAAATGAACATATAATCACGTAATACCACAAATGGGTGTTAGGTTTACCACTGGTTTTCCCATTTGCTCAAGAATTGTCCTATCAAGAAATCCACTAAACCTGTTGTATGTCATAATATCAAGGTCAAGCATATCAACCTGCACATATATGAACTCTACAACATCGATTAGCATCATATAATAAAGATGTACATACATAGGAAACTATAGATTTACTGTGCTTATCTCAACATACAAGTAGTTGGACAATAAGGGGTCGATTCCGATTCGGGCCGGAAATTTCTCCGACCGAGCCGGACCCGGAGAGATTTCCGACCGAATCGGACCCGTGCAGTCCGACCGAACGAGTACGATGCGTCCGTATGTTATCGGACTCGAGTCGGTCTGACTCCCATTGATGTCAATGGGAGCCGGTCGTCACAACGCGTACGCGGGCTCCCATTGACTCAATGGGTGCGAGTCGGACAAGGGCGCCCCCTACAGCGGAGTGCGCGGCGAGCGGTCGCGCCGTACACGCACAGGTAGGGGACCCATGGGTCCCCCTGTGTGCGACTCGCGCGGCTACGCGTACAGGGGGTCCGACACGGACCCCCAAAGTATGGCTCCGACAGCTCTTACGAGCCGGAGTGCGCGGCTCGGTCGGACTGCTCGCGGCGCGCATCGTACTTACCCGGCCGGGAAACGTCTCCATTGCGCGGTGCAAGTCGAGTCCGAGCGAGTCGGTCGGAGCGGTTCGAGCCGGGAGCGAGTCGGTCGGAGCGGTCGGGACGCCCGGACGAGTCGGTCGGCGATTTCGCATCGTACTCGCTCGGCCGGACCCGCGTACGGTTCGGTCGGGAAACAGGGCTCCGAATCGGATCCGGTAAAGCCGAATCCGATTCGGAGCCCTACCGGCCGAGATCGGAATCGGCCCCTAAGTTTATAGTAGATGTTGTGGAGAGGATATAAGTGCTGGTTAATTCGTTACTTCAACATATTGGTAGAAATCCCAGTAGATCACCTAGAATAAATGTATCTGCCGGGCAAATGGGCTATCCTTCCATCACTGCCTCTCTGCGGAGTGGCCATCTGAGGCTGATCCCAAGGGAATGAGGTCCCCTACCAATTTTTCTCAAACTGGTGAGTATGTGGTATTTGCTTCCTGTTGCAGGAATCAGCCAGGCCTCTACTTATCAGTGCCAGGTCCCAGGAGGAGCCCATGCATCAAAGGAGTCTGTACTTCGGATTTCTATTGTTTTGTTCTTCAGGCAGACCTGCAGAGGAGAAAGAGGTTTCAAAATCACAGTTTCTTTGGTGAGACTATGGCAAAACATTCAAGAAGTCTGTGTCACTTTATTTACTTGAGATCGAGCTCATGGATTTTGCTGGAGCTCTTCCAGCTGCCCACACATACCCAATTCACCAGATCCAGGTGCTGTCAAGAACTGCTGAGACATTCTTCCTATGAAAGGATGCCAACGCAAGCACGCTGCACCCACAGCACGAGCGCATCATACTTTGAAATCACAAACGCATTTTTCAAATAATGGGGAACAGAGCCAGAACATAATGTATTTATTTCCTAAAGCAGTACTTGGGATTTCACTTATCACGTGCTAAATCCAAATGGATATTGTTCCAAGCACACATCCAAGTACTGTGCATTGAGATACTGCAGGAGTTTCATCAGTGGCAGCTCCTCCGCTGAGGCGGAGGAGCGTCGCCCCTCAGGAAAAATAAAATGATAACAACAATGTTATTGTCATTTTATTTTTCACTATTGGCTGGTGCTGTAAAGGTGTGAGCGGGGCGGGGCTATAGTGGCCGCAGAGCAGGGGGAGGAGTGGTGGGCGCTCTGTAAAGTGTGCATGATGGTTTGGCAGGCTGTCTTGGGCCGGCCAAATAGTCATGTGCACTTTGCATGTTCCCCACCAGGCTGTAATACACAGCCTGGTGGGGAACATGCACAGGCACCCTGTCCCCATCTGAGCGCCGAACCACGGTGCTTAGACCAATCACAACGCTGCTGTAAAGCAGCATTGTGATTGGCTAGGGGAGTCTCGGAGCCTGGGTGCTTCCTGTTTCTGCAACGTAGGCGAAGAGGAGGGAGGAGAGCCGGCTGCCGGGAAGGTAAGTGCATTTTTCTTTCTCTCCCCCTTTTTTTTAACACCCCCCCTCCCTGCCCCACTGCTACTTCTGCGTAGCAGCTGCTACTGAGTTTCATGTTTAATTCTCTGCCTCTCTGTCTCTCGAGACAACATTATTCACGTGCCAATCACAGTAACCCATGAAATCGTCATGCCTCAAGAGTTTGATACACCCAGAAATGGGCTGCTTTTAGCAAAATTTAGATATTTGAATTATATATATATATATATTATATATATATATATTATCTACTGGCGGCCTATTTTCCATAGGTTATTTGAAATAACCGACGAATCTTCGCGAAATTTTCAAACTTTGTGGCCCGCTCCGGTCCGCTCCTATCCTGAAAGTCTTGGGGTGATTCGTCAAGCGGGGGCCGAGAAAAAAGGGGGGTCCCAAAACGTGTTTTCCCCATTCATTTTCCCATAGGAAACTTTAGCCACGGCTACAGCACGAACTGCTGAACGGAATTACACCAAATTTGGCAAAGAGGTAGTTCTTGGTTCAGAAAGAACCCTTTTTGTTAAATGGTGTAAATCCGTTCAGTAGTTGCTGACAAAATCAAAAGTAAAAACACATATATATCTATGGCCGCGGAGGGTCCGCGCACCCTCCCGATGACCAGCTGTATGCTAATTGGCTCTCAACACTCCAAACCAGGAAGTGTTGGCAGCCATCTTGTGACGTAGAACCGAGTCACAAGAAAACAGTAAAAACAATCGCGCAAAACGCAAAAAGGGGCAGGGTAGAAACACCCTGACCCCCTAGGCCTGCTCAGGGCCAAAAAAAAAATTCTTTTTTTAAAATAATCGGCAAAAAACGCGCTGGGTGCGCGGATCCTGCCGATAAAAAAAAAAAACGAAGCACGGGATCCCGCGCTTCGTGGTTAATTGGCCCTCGGGTGGGTCAAGTCCCGGGGGCATGCGGGGTTTTATTTAATAATAATATGGGGGGCCTCTAAGGCCCCCTCAAGCCCCAGGGGCCGCCACCCCCCGGGGCTATAAAAAAATAATGGTGGCGGGGGGGGCACCCGGCCCCCCCGTAGCCCCTGGGACCGCCACCCCCCTGGGCTTCTTTTTTTATTTTTTAAATTACCTGTGTGGGTGGGCTCGAGCCCCCCACACGCCCTGGGACCGCCACCTCCCGGGGCACTAAATAATAAAATGTGGGGGTCCGTTTAGGACCTCGAGCCCGGGGACCACCACCTCCCGGGGCTGTGCACAGGATGGGAGGGGGCTGTGCGGCCCCCTCCTGGAGCCTGTGGTGGCCCTGGGGACCGCCACCCCCCCGGGCCGGCTCCTGCAGTGTCCCGGGGTGCCTACCCCCGGGACACGGCTGTTTGCAATCACAGGACGGGAGCCTCGCGGCTCCCGTCCTGTGATTGCAAACTTGCTGCTTCATTGAAGCGAGAGCAGGAAACCTGCTCTCGCTTCAATGAAGCAAATCAGAATTGCTTTTCCATAAGGGAGCTGCATGTCAGCAGCTCCCCTTATGGAAAAGCAATGACGGCTCCCGCAGGACGCGGGAGCCGGCGGGACCATGCGGGATTGGGGACCCCCCACGGTCCCCAACGAGTGGCCAGGCCCCGGGGATGGGGTCCCCAGGGCCATTAGTGGCCCGGGAGGGGGCCACGCGGCCCCCTCCCTAAAATTGAATACATTTTTATTTTTTTTTTAAATACAAAGGCCGGCCCCGGGGGATGGGGTCCCCGGGGCCTAAGGAGGCCTGAGGAGGGGGGCAACGCCCCCCTCCATGAAAAAAAAAAAAAAAAAAGGTGGCATTGACCCGGGGGATGGGGTCCCCGGGCCAAAATTGGCCACGGGAGGGGGACCCACGCAATCCCCTTCCCGTTGCTTTTTTTAAAAAAAACAAAAGGGGGTCAGGCCCTGGGGAATGGGGTCCCCAGGGCCAAAAATAATTAAAAAGAAGGGGGGCAACACAGCCCCCTTTAAAAAAAAAAAAAAAAAATCCGGCTTCGCGCCGGAGGCCACGCCCCCTCCTTGGCAGCACTCTGCAAACGCGCCCCCTGGCGCGTTTGCAAAGGGGGAACGAATTCCCCTTGAATACTGGGGGTCCCAGCAGGTACCTCCAGTAAGCGCCACAGAGCTGTGTTGCAGAGAGGTGGTCCAGGCCACGCCCCTTTTTACACCTCTCTGCAACACAGCTCTGTGGCGCTTACTGGAGGTACCTGGTGGGATAGTTGGACCCCAGGGACCCTCAGGATTCAAGGGGACATAATCCTCCAACTCAAAAAGCGCCACAGGGCGCGTTTGCACAGTGGTGAAGGGAGGGGGCGGGGCTAAAGGTGACATGTGTGCAAACAGGCCCCGTGGCGCGTTTTAAGATGGGGAATTAAATCCCCTTCAATCCTGAGGGTCCCTGGGGGCCATCTAGCCCACCAGGTATGTCCAGAAAGTGCCACAGAGCTGCGTTGCAGAGAGGTGTAAAAGGGGCGTGGCCTCTGAACACCTCTCTGCAATGCAGCTCCCTGGCGCATACTGGAGGTACAGGGTGGGCTAGTTGGACCCCAGGGACCCTCATGATTCAAGGGGACTTAATACCCCAACTTAAAACACGCCATGGGGTGCGTTTGCACAGTGGTGAAAGGAGGGGGCGGGGCTTCAGGTGACATGTGTGCAAACAGGCCCCGTGGCGCGTTTTAAGATGGGGAATTAAATCCCCTTCAGTCCTGAGGGTCCCTGGGGGCCAACTAGCCCACCAGGTACGTCCAGAAAGTGCCACAGAGCTGCGTTGCAGAGAGGTGCAAAAAGGGGCGTGGCCTCTGAACACCTCTCTGCAACGCAGCTCTCTGGCGCATTCTGGAGGTATCTGGTGGGCTAGTTGGCCCCTAGGGACCCTCGGGATTGAGGAGGAATTAATTCTCCAACTTAAAGCGCGCCACAGGGCGTGTTTGCAGACATGTCACCTCAGGCCCCACCCTCTTCCTTCAACATTGTGCAAATATTCCTCTAAAATCAGCCGAACTACGAATTCCGATTTACTCACCTGTTATCAGGAGAGACCTCAGTGCTGCATCTTTGAGCCCAGTACTGATCCTGAAAAGTAATTTTAACCGTACTTACCAGTAACTTGAATTACCTTCCATAGGCTAACATTGACTGGTTTCACTTGGAAATTCTTCTAAGTGTGGAGTTTTGGAACTTTATAATATTCCTCTAAAATCAGCCGAACTACGAATTCCGATTTACTCACCTGTTATCAGGAGAGAACCCAGTGCTGCATCTTTTAGCCCAGCACTGACCCTGAAAAGTAATTCTAACCGTACTTACCAGTAACTTGTATTTCCTTCCATAGGAATCCATTGTCTGGTTTTCAGCAGAAAAGTTTGTGTCGATTTTCACAAACTACGAATATTCCTTAAAAATCGCCTGTATGACTTAAACGCATTCTTTCAACTGTTTACAGGAGATGCACCAGTGCTGGATCCAGGATCCACCACTGAGTAAGAAAAAGTAACGATAACACTACTTACCTGGTCAGTGAATTTCCTCCCATAGGATAACATTGGTGATTCTATATGAAAAAGATTCTAAGTGTCAACTTTTAAAATACAATAATATTCCTTAGAAATCACTACTGTAACCAAAACGCTTTTACTCAACTGTTTACAGTAGATGTCCCAGGACTGAATCTAGGATCCAGTCCTGTGGTTAGAAAAGTAATCCATAAAGTAACTAATTGCATTTAACTAGAAATTCACATTGAGCTCAATGTTGCATTGTGTTTGAAATTGTGTTGCCCATTGCAACAACTGTAACTATTGTACTTAAAAGTCTATGGCCTATTTGCAAAGTATTTAAACTAAAGTAATTCATTCTGAGAAAGTATATTTTGTAATGTAATGTATAATGTAATTACAATGTAATTTAAAAAATAAAATATCTAAAAATAAATAGTTTAAAAAAATGTAGTAAATCAGTATCAAAAAAATAAATATAACAATTAATACATTTAAAAATTGTCATTTACAAAACCTTTGAAATTCACTGAAAAAAACCATAGGTTTCAGACATTTTATAGTTAGGAATTAGCATTTAAAAAACCTTTGAAATTCACTGAAAAAACCATAGGTTTCAGGCACGTTATAGTTAGAAATTAGCATTTAAAAAACCTTACAAATTCACTGAAAAAACCATAGGTTTTAGGGACAGTTATAGTTAGTTGGACATTGCACTCGTACAAAACCCGTGAAATTCCCCCGTTATAGTTAGTTCAGCTAACTATAACTCGCGCCCGCAATGCACTGCTGATGACGTCACATATTACATCACTCATGGCATGGTCAGTGACATCACTGATGACATCACTGATGACATCTCAAATGACATCACTGATGACATCACTGATGACATCATCCACGTGATAATCTGATGCACCTCCTCACACCCTAATATAACCTTTGATACACCCACTCTAAATTACAGACTGCCATTCGCAAAACCATAGACACTCCAACACCAATAACTACATACCCACTCACTGATTCTTAGGTCTACACACACATCCACTCACTCACCCGTACAGTCACTCATACTTACGGTCACTCAGTACAGGACTATCATATGCACTCATACTCCTATATAGACACACAAACACCGCCACTCATCCATAGAGGTACTCACACACCTAGTCAGTCATGCAAATAATTAAACACACTGCCATTTACTCACCTATACAGTTATACACACACCAGCTCACTTACTCATACAAATACTAGCACATTCTTACGCTCTTATACAATCACTGATACAAGCACACACTCATCCATACAGTCACTCTCACAATCACACACTCTCGCTTATAGCTATTTATATACTCCAACACACATATATACTGCCTTTCACATATGTAGTTACTCACACATGTACCACTGGGACATACATTCACTCACTAACACACTCTTACACACACTTACCCACCCATACAGTCTATCACAGATGCACTCTTGAAACCATCCACCCAGTGAATCACCCACTCACACATCTATGCACAGAGTCGCACACACCCCACCCACACAAACACTCAGGCACCCATACAGATACTCAGACAACCAATCAATAACTCATATAGACACTCATGTAGCTATTCACAAACCCATGCAGCAACTTACACAGCAACAGACAGACGGATACAGACATTCACCCAGTGGTAAACAGACATAATATCGAATTGTAAATATCGAATTGCCAAAATATCGAGTTGTAAATATAGAATGGACAGAATATCGAATTGCCAAAATATAGTGGTTAAGAATATCGAAATTCAGGTAAGAAATATCTATTGTCAAAATATCGACAGTCATAATATAGTTGTTAAAAATATCGAATTTTTTTATAGTGTTTAAAGTGTTAGTATATGTGTTAAAAGTATGTATTATTTTTGTAATGTATGTTTTAATTTTTATAAAGTAATGAATTTTATGTTATTTAATTTTTGTGTAATTTAATTCTGTAGCGGGTTGTGGGTTTATAGGGGAATAGGGTGGGAAGTAATTTAATTATAGTAAATTAAATATTAATTTTTAGGAATTATTAATTATATTTAATTTAATTGTGCGTTTTAGTTCTGTAGCGGGTTGTGGGTTTATAGGGGAATAGGGTGGGAAGTAATTTAAATTTAATTAAGTAATTATTACATTTTATTTATTGGTATTGATAAATAATTCATTGTTAATTAATTATTAATTGGTAACTAATTTTTATTAATTGGCAATTAATTTTTATTAATTGGTAATTAATTTTTAATAATTGGTAATTAATTTTTATTAATTGGTAATTAATTTTTATTAATTTTTTAATTGATAATTATATTAATTGTATTAATGTATTATTCAGAGCGGGTTGTGGGTTTATAGGGGAATAGGGTGGGAAGTAATTTAATTGTAAATCAGTAATTATTTATTTTTATTTATTGGTATTAAGTATTAATTTATTGTTAATTAATTCTTATTTGGTAATTAAATTTTACTAATTGGTAATAAATGTTTATTAATTGGTAATAAATTTTTAATAATTGATAATTAATTTTTATTAATTGGTAATTAATTTTTATTAATAGGTAATTAATTTTTAAGAAATAATATTTATTGGTATTTAGAATTAATTATTAAGGGGCACATTACGATACCCGGCGTAAAAAAATCCGCCAGGCATGGAAGCGGCAAAAATCCGCCCGCACACACCGCCTGAACACCGACCACGCCATTATGAGTACACAAACTGAAAACCGCCATCGGCGGAAAAATCATACAAAATACCGCCCGCCATCGTCCGAGTCGGAGTCAAACCGCCCGCCACGGACGGAAACACGCACGACAACACAAAACCGCCCGCCCACACGGCCGACACACCGCACGTGAAATTACGATCGCACCGCCATGAGCGCGGAAAAACAACAAATATACCGCCCGCTAGCGCAAACAACGCCGATGAGAATCGACACGGCAGAAGCCATGGCGCCCACGTACCTGCACAGAAACCATCCGCACACAAAACCAATAGCACACAACATGGCCAACAAGTCCACACAGCAAGGCACGCACAAATACACAAGCACAGTACATATCCCGAAAACATCCCCCGGACAAACAAAAAATACAAAGGCCAGAACCCCAGACACAACACACCTGAAAACAACAGACCATGAGGACACACCCACATAGGTGAGTACAAAAGCAGCACTCCCACAGACCACAACCCCTTGCTACATTGCAAACCAGAGAGGAGAGGAGAGGACACAGTGACACAGCAAGGACAGCAGCACACCACAGAAACGCACACATCACAACCACCACCACCACCACCACCAAACACCGGCACCACAAACCCCCTGCACATTACACAACACACACCGCACCAGCACCACAAACACCATGGCACCACAAAGGATGCCCAAGTTCACGCCCATGGAGCTGACGGTCATGGTCGACGAGATCATCAAGGTGTACCCACAAATCTATGGGAACATGGTCCAGCACACACCACTAGCCACCAGAAACAGAATGTGGACCCGGATCGTAGACCAGGTCAATGCAGTCGGGACCCTGCCCAGGAACAGAGGTGAAATAAACAAACGTTGGAATGACGTCAAGAGCCTGGTCAAGAAGAAGGAGGGCAAAAACAGAGAGCTGGCTGCCGTCACTGGCGGAGGGAATCCCGCGCTCTTTAAGACCTTCAAAGCGTGGGAGGAGAAGGTGCGAGTCGTAATACATCCGGAGATCCTCGCCGGATTAGCAGGGGAGTGGAGGCTGGTAAGTACAAACTAATGTATACTAGCACACCGCTATGTACTCACATGCGCAACCACCATGCCACAGCTCCCAGGGACAAACACCCCCATGTCCAGCACACAATACACAACACATCACACACACATGCAACAGACACCACCACACACAGCCCAAACCGAACAACTGCAAGATGCGTGGGGACATGTGTACACTAAGCCAGCCACGTAACCACCAACAGGTCCCCAAATATGCCAGAAGCGCCACAACGAGCACCCACCACACCCATGTGTCCGCCACAGCTGCACCAACTGACAAGTAACAGGTAAGTGGCAGGAACACAAAGTGCAGTGGGTCGGAGGGGGACAGCTGAAGTACAACACCCACCAGGCCCCCACTCCCACAGACCAGCAAGGTGGAGCACTCCCCACACCCATGTGTCAGGCACAGCTGCACCAACCGACAAGTAACAGGTAAGTGGCAGGAACACAAAGTGCAGTGGGTCGGAGGGGGACAGCTGAAGTACAACACCCACCAGGCCCCCACTCCCACAGACCAGCAAGGTGGAGCACTCCCCACACCCATGTGTCAGGCACAGCTGCACCAACCGACAAGTAACAGGTAAGTGGCAGGAACACAAAGTGCAGTGGGTCGGAGGGGGACAGCTGAAGTACAACACCCACCAGGCCCCCACTCCCACAGCACAGCAAGGAGGAGCATCCCCCACACCCCACACCCACGTGTCAGCCACCGCAGTGCACAACGACAGCCGAAAGGCAGACATCACGGTCCACAGCAATCGGTGTCAGTGGGTGTACAGCCACCCCCACGACCCACTACACCCCCCCACCCCCACAGACCTGCAACATGGAGCACCCCCGCTAAGAGCCATGTGGCATCCAGTACAGTGCACGCACGAACAACTTGCAGGTGGGAAACTGGACAGGGCTGGATTACTGGAGGCATGAGGACCATAACACCACCAACACATGGGACATGTCACGTAGCACACGAACACGCAGCACCGCCCACCGTCACGAACAAGTGAACAATGTGCACACGGACATGAACAGCAGACTCACACCCCACATGACCCATCACAGACATAGCAACACCCAAGGAGCCACGTCTGCATGCACAAGCCACACTGAACATAGTCCCACACGGCAGCCACTGTGCAACTCATCACACACAACCGAAACACCATTGAAGTCCTGTCCATGTAGCCCCTACTGCCTGTCAACCACACACCCCACAACTACGCCTATGTAAGACAAACAACACTAGACGCAACAGAGCGGAACAACAGAAATGCACACGAACACCACTGAACCCATCAAACACACAGACACACCATGCACATACAACATACCATCCATCCCATCCGTCAGCCCCAGTCTCATGAAAGGCATGTCATCCGCACAGCTGCCACACATACAGCAGTCACGCTAAGACACATGCCCATGACCAACCATGTGCCAGAAGTCAATTAAGCGCACGACACACTGTGAGCAACAACACACAACATGGGCCACACCCCCCGAGCACTGCAGTGATGCACATGGCACAGGGCAGCACGCACACCAAGGAGATGGGACAACTGCAATACGTTGGCTGGCACACAACTATCACTCACTCATAACGATGCGTCCAATGCCATGTCCAGTAACCACAACAGACAGCAAATATGCAGGGCATGTCAGGCATGCACACACCTCAGACCATGCACTGTCATGCTGCCACAACACATGTCACGTTCGGCACCCATGGCTCACAGCATGTACCCCAAAAGCATATCCCCTCCCAAATGCGAATCTGGGGCATGGCCCCCATGTTGCCATATGCGTTCCTAAGCGTTCCATTTGAACCCCAAAAGCAAAGTACAAACCAGACCCAGGATGGGCCAGGAGCCCGCATACACCAGAGTCACAATGAGTAGGGGCAAAGCAACACACCCATCGGCATGGCCAATCCGTCCCATGCCACATGTGCACAGCACACAGTCCCATTGCCTAGCACACACACCTACAGATGCCACAGCCACACACTCGCCTCCGGGAAACCCATGTACGAGATTGCACGAACTGCCAATGTCAGACGACTAATACATACTTCGCCAGGTGCAACACAATAACAAATCTCATTCTCTCCACAGGTGACGAACTGCTGGACGCTGGGGATGGAGACAGCAGCCAGCACAGCCAGCCTACAAGCCCCCAACGAGGACACACGGATCTGGAGGATCTGTCCACCTCTTCGGACACGGACTACCAAGCTGGCCCATCTGGCGTGGCAGGGCCCAGCCGCTCCCCAGGACCCCTCCTACCCACCAACCCATCATCCAGGGATGCTGAACAGTCCCAGTCCCCTGCTGCCACTGTCGTTGCGGCCACACCCACGGTCATTGCGGCCACTACCACTGCCGCAACCGCCACCATCGCCGCACCGACCACCACCGCCTCCACCACCACCACGTCTTCGCTGGCACCAGCCCCAGCGCAGGTGGTGGCCCGGCCGACTGGATCCACCCTGGGAGCCACAGCGAGGACCGTGGTGAGCAATGTGGCTAGTGGGCAGGCCGGTGGCAGCAGGACTGGTAGGAGGAGCAGGGTCAGGGAAACGCCAGCCTCCCCTGGGAGCCATGCCCTGCCTCAAATGGACAGAGTCCTTGGGGCCTATGAAGAGGCCCAAGGACAATGGGCCAGGTCTGCTACTGACACGCGGGAGGTGCTGGGGGTGCTGAGGTCCATGGACGCCCATATGGGCCAATTCGTGTCCCGTATGGACCAACTCGTGGACCTCATGGGCCAGCTGGTGGTGGCGGTGGGGTCACAGGCAAGGCCAGCAACACCACCTCCGCCACCACCTGCTAGGGCGCAGGGTCGGGCAGCAGTGTCCACTTCCCCTGCGTCCACAGCCAGTGAGCACACCTCACCCACCACCAGCAGGTCGCCACCACACACCCCCTCCCAAACGTGGAAGGGGCCGTCCGAAGAGGAAACAGATCTCCCGGGAGGACTTCGCACGCTCCAGTCGCAAGTGAGGCAGCCAGCCAGCCTTCCGCCAGCCTTCCTTGACCAGCCACTGCATTGACTTGCTCTACGATCCCACTCCACACAGCCATCTGGATGGCATGTGTGTGTTGGACTATGGACATAGAACCAGTGGGTACACCCTGATCATCACGCAGCCATGACCGACAGCTCATTGTCACTGCACGCACCACTTTTGTCATCACCTTACACACAATCACATGTCACAGTTTGGAATAAATGCACCTTTTTCACTAACTGCTGTTTGTGCCCTGTGTCTTTATTGTACGGAATACAACGGCCACCTTGGGCGGAAAGGCACCTGATGCGTGGCATGGAAATGGAATCCGGAGGGCCTGTAGGGACCTAGGGGTGGGAGACAGAACAGGAGCACATTCAATGAGTGTGTCACACACCCATCACACAGTACATGTCAACAACTACAAGCAATGTACACACATCGCACAGAGCAATAGGGCACAATGCCACAGTCACCAACAGTGGCATACTACCCTGGCCATGGAGCGTTGACACACTGCACGCAGTGAACATACGGCCACCCTGACACAGCACACACACACCTGCATAGATACAGACACATCATCCGTCGTACATGGACACTCACCGTCAAGTGAAGTAGCGGGCGATGAGCTGCTGGCGCACATTCCCAGCTTCCTCCTCTCCGCTGTCCACCTCACTCGAGCTGTCCTGGTCTGCGGGCTGGGGCCCTGGTTGATCTCCGTCATCCACAATGAGGGGGATCTGCTTCCGAATGGCCAGATTGTGCAGCATGCAGCACGCCACCACTATCTGGCACACCTTCTGTGGGGAGTACGCCAGTGCACCCCCGGTGCGGTCCAGGCACCTGAACCTGGACTTGAGGAGGCCAAAGGTACGCTCGACCACACGTCTGGTCCTCCCATGTGCCTCATTGTATCGATCGTCTGCTGGGGTGCGAGGATTCCTCAATGGACTGAGCAGCCATGCCCCATTCGGATACGCAGAGTCACCTGGGTGTGAGGGACACAGAGAACCGTTGCTATTCCAACTGGACAGGGGACAGCATCGCACAACCAGCACGCTACACCACTCCACATACTCACCGACAATACAGCCACGATCCTGTTGCAGATTGGCCATCAGTCGTGGCAAGATGCTGTTGCGCATTATGTGTGCGTCATGGGCCGAGCCTGGAAACTTTGCACACACGTGGGTGATCACCATGTCCGCAAGGCACACCACTTGCACATTCAGGGAGTGCGTGTGCTTCCTGTTGCGGTACAGGTGCTCAGTGGCCTGTGGTGGAACAAGGCCAACATGAGTGCAGTCAATGGCTCCCACGACGTGTGGGATTCTGCCAAGGGCATAGAATGCACCCTTCACTGCCGCCAATTCACGAGCCCTGGGGAAGCGGATGTACCTGTTCCGGTACAGCATCATGGCTGCCAGTACATCCCTCAGCACCTTGCTGAACATGGGCTGGGACATCCCTCCTCCACTGCCCACTGTGTGCTGGAATGACCCAGTGGCGAAGAAATGCATGGCGGCCATCACCTTAGCCGTGGGGGTGACAGCAGTCGGATACACCCTGCGGGGACGGAGATGGGGCTCTAACATGGCACACAGTCGATGCAGAGTTGGCCTGTCCAGCCGAAACTTCCTGATTACCTCTGTATCGTCCATGTCCGCCAGCAATTGGTATGGGCGGTCAATGTTCGGTCTCCGCCTGGGTTAAATGGCAGAGGACACATGTCAAAGCAACACGGCACATAGCAATTTCGCATACACATCACTGACATGACTGAGCAAGCACATGGGCCACAGCCCAGCTGTCAAGCTGGGACGGCACGGCCACAATACACTTACACAGGTCTCCCAACAATGGCAATGGCAAGTGAGACATACCACTGCCATGTGCATGCACATGGGGATCTAGGCCCCAATGACTTGCGGGGCGTGCTGATGGGGACTGACTGCATATTCGTCAAGCGGCAACGCCACGGCAACATGAGTGTCTGCTGAGCATGGTACTGCTTCCGAGGCTGGATGAGTATGGCACACGACGACGACGATGTGGGCACGGGCTGAGCGGCCAATACAAGTGGGACCTGTGGCACGAGGGGATATGAGACAGTAGTAGGTGTCAGCACTGCACCCTATGTACAGCACTGTACGGATCACAGCTCCCGAAACATTGACTGGTGTCCACATTGACAGCCCCATGCCAAGACGGCTGTGTGCTTGCAGTCACACGTCACAGGTGAGAGGTTACATTGCACGTGCCAGGTGGCAGTCGTACATAGTGGGAGCTGGCATGTGTGTGCATGTGTCTCCTGTTCAGGATCCACCAGATGGGCGCTGACTCTGTACTGACCATTGGACACAGCATGTTCCGTGGAAGGCTTGTGTGTGTGGGATGGTGGCACTGGATGTGCCTCCGTTGGGTGGGGGCCATGCACAGGGCGGGTACGTCGATGATTGCGCATTGTTGGTCACGGTGGGTGCACCAGCTAAGATGTGTTGCCCTGTGTTCAATTCCTATGTCCGCATGATGATGGACTGTGGATGTGGGCAGACTACACATTGGTCGATGTGCTGTCTATATGCATGTGCCTTCACACCAGGCACAGCTGCCCCTGCACATGTGACCCCTGCTGGACTCGCTGCTGGGTCTGTGGAGCTGATGCACCTTCTGCGCGTGGGGCGGACAGCTCTCCTCACTTCCTCATTGCGCATGTCATGTCTTTGCCGCAGGTGACATGGATCATGGAGGGCCCACATGTACGCGTGGGTAGGCTACACATGATTGTTCACTGGTCGCCACCCCCAGTCAGTGTTTCGAATGGGAAGGTAGTCGTGCTGGTGGTATGTTCGATGTGGCGGATGGGCGGGCCTAGGTGCGGGCTTACATTCCGGACATGGGGGGTAGTTGGATTGGCGACTAGTTGCAGTACACACGGGACACGTCTCTTCCTTTCCACATCTGGGTCATCCCTTGTACTAACTGACAGTGATACAGTCATCTTCGCCCCAGCCCTCATGTCCTCCCCTCGCCCCCCAATATGCATGCTCACCTGCGAGGCTAGCGCTTGCACAGGCAGCCCCAAGCTCGCACCAGAGAGGGCAAGGAGTGTATGTGTGGGTCCAGTTGCACGAGTGGGCTGTCTCAGGGTATGATGTGTGGCGGGACGCCGTCCACCTGCGTGGTGCCCCAAATGGAGACCCGGCCTGCATGGACTATGCATCACAGTCTTCGCCTTCCGGATCCGCCACCTGCGACACCCAGTGGCTGTGGCTGCCCTTGCGGCCATGCCGCGTCCGTCTGTGGCTGATGGCCCACACATTCACTCTTTGGCCTCTCTGGGGAGGGCTCAGGGGTGGTGGCGCACGCGCTTGCACTTAGTCGCAATGGCATGTGGCGTGGTTGGTATGATGGGCAATGGATGGGATGGTGCGAGCCACCTCCCGTGACGTCAGTGCTGCTCGTGCTGTGGTGCGTCCCCCTACACTTCCATTTGACTTTTTGCCATGCTGGACGTTGAGGTTCTATTGCCTGCGTGATATGACCAGGAGGAGCGCGAGGAGACCTCTCACACACCATGCTCCACTGCCATCCCGTGCCCTGTATCGCCTGTGCGGATTGACTATGTTGGGGTTACACCTGGTCGACTGGGGCTGTGTGTGCCTTGTCAAGGGGCATGGCGGGCGCACAACAGGATCCAGCTTGTCCACAGAGGGTGGGCTGAGGTGCGCCTGGTACCGCTTTGTACGTGTGCCCGGCTGCTGTGCACACACGTGTTCACTCCCCCCGACAGGTGTCCTCTCACAATGCCCAGGGAAGCGGTGGTGTACTGTTCATGAGCCCTCCCAACACGGCGTGCTCCAACTTGGCATGTGCGCATCTACCCGTCGCACCCACCCACCTGAGCACTGCGTCCATACGACTTCACACGACACATGTGTGTCTTCCACAGTAGTGCTACTCATTTGCGTTGACATCCAATACCAGTGGACTACATGGTCATGTCACGACTGCCGTGTACTTCACATACTCTCATCCTCTCTCATTCGTACTTGTGAAATGAGTCAGCGGAGACAGTTCTGGTTTCAAACATTATATTGAGTCTTCTGTCCTCTGTGATGCAGTATAGTGGACACTACTGGCAGCGGAATACATGTTGAGGATATACTGAGCATGATTACAAATGGGATAGGGTGTGGGGTTACATCTGCTTGGCCAAGGCTGTGCTAATGTACATTTACGTATAGCTGCGGAGCTGCGGACTTTGACACAGACGGTATACATGTAGCCTACCAGACCGCTCGGCATCATGGGCACAGTCCATCTCAGTTCCATGTGACAGGTTTGCTGCGGTTGTTCCTCATGCACGCGTGCATGTGAGATGACATCAGGGCATGTGCTTGCGTGCATGCAGCGGCGTGCCACTTGTTGTTGCACTGTGGTGGTTACTGGACATGTCACAGTCACTGGGGTCGTGTTGTTGTTGTATGCACTTGTCGTCCATGCAAAGGTCCTGGTATGGGATTCCCGGGCGGGGGTGGGAGGGGTGCAGCACCCACAGACTCCAGGCGACCTATTCATGTCCACTGAGCGGTGTATGTGTCCATGTGCGCTGGATCCATGTCGTGTCCTGGTTGTTCGTGCAGTTCCGTCCATGTGGGTGCGATGCACAGAGCCCATGCCACTGCCTCCCACGATGCATGCGGTGTTCCTGGATGTGATGGGGAACAGTGTGCATGTCCCGGTCATATCCGATGTCATGGCGATGTCGTTGATGGTGTGGTTACAGTTGCCGGTCGTTTGGTATGGCTGTTGTGGTGGTGACTGGCCAGTCCATGCGGAAGCTAAGCATGGGTGCGGGGTTGGACATCATAGGTCACTCGGGGAACCTGCGTTGTGGTCCGACGTATTTACAGGTTGTCAGGTATGCGATGCCGTCCAGCAGGGCTTCCATGTCATTGGTGGTGTACATGTTTGCCAGCCAATGAAGCGGATGGTGGCTGTCAAGGTGTTGTTCGTAGGTTGTCCCTTGGAGGACCATGATGGGGCATGCTGGGTGACATTCGATGTAGCTGTTCTCGATGATCCGTCGTGTGGAGGCACAGTGGTTCCATTTCAGTGCGCGTGCGATGTTGGCCACATACGCCATGCCCCCATAGGCAGAGCAGGCCCTGTCGTGTGCGTCCAGAGGGAGGAGTAGTGGTAGCAGGTCCGCCTTCAGACATGCCGGGTTGGAGAGGCATATCTCGACGGGATGCTGGTAGGGACACCTCCGACAGTAGAAGACGGGCATGACGCAGCTGAACAATGTGATGCGGTAAGTCAGTCGGTAACTTACGTTCAGCAGGGACAGGAGATCGCATCCCAATGTATGTATCGTGCTGGTTTGGTACAGCTTGAGCTCTTCGGCGTAGTTGGGTAGGTGTGTTGCGGTTGCCATTTCGCAGCGGTTCGTAGAGGTGGCGTGCTCCGGCTGTGTGTGCAGTCTGCAATGTGCACGCTCCGGGGTTGCTGTGAGCTCTGTGTAGTCGTGGGGAGACAGGACTTGTGTTCTGTTGGCTTGTTTGGAGGACACGGGCCCTCTTCCCACATGCTTCTCAGACAGTTCAAGGTCGGTGCTGTGTGACTCCTTCCAATTAACTTGCATGTGGCCGACATGGGGGAGTGTTTTCTTCTTTCTTCCCCGTCCGTTGTGTGCTTCTGTGATATGCGCTATCTGCCGTGTGGTCGGTCTCCTCGGCATGCCTGTGTTGGTCTATTCTTGGACAATGGCTGTATTCACCGGCTTCTGTCGTAGGGCTGTGGTTTCGGTGTTGGAATGGAAGGTCATTCAGTGCTGTCTGCTCTCCCTTGTGTGGGCGGCAGGCTGCCTTTCCGCTCTGCGTTGGGCCTTGTGTGTGGATGTAATTCTTGGGCCACCTGTTGTCGGTCCCCGGGTTCTTTGGTGTTCCGTTTCATGTGTCTTGTTCATATGTGCAGGGTGGTATGGGTTTTTCAGTGTGGTACTGGCGTTCCTCTTCCCGAAGGGGCCCTGCTTCTCCTAGTTGGTGTTGCCGCCGCTGTGTGCTTCGCCATGTTTGTTACACTGGGGTGTGTCCTGCTGTTGCGTGACTTCACTGACATGTGTGCGTCGTTTGTGTGGCGTTGGGTGTTGTCCGTGAATTGGGCGTTGGGGACATGTCTGTGGCCGGCCTGTCACGTGTCATGTGCGTTCGGGGTGGGGCTGGTGTGTGTGCTGCTTGGTTGTGTCCCTGTGTCTGTGTGCGACGCATGCATGGCGCTGCGGTTGGCCTCTGCGTTGTGCGCATGTGTGGCGGCGTCATCGGCGCTTTGGGGCCGTGACGGGGTGGTTGGTTCCTAGTCCCAGGTGGTGTGTACACATGTGTTCCGCGATGTTAGGATTTGGCCTGTGTGTCATATGTGGATGCAATGGTGGATGTGTAGTGTGCACGCGCTGGTGGGGGTTGTCCGCTTTATCCGCCCTTGCACTGTGTGCGCTGTTTGCGTGCACTTGTTGTGTGTGTGCCTACCTGCGTCTCCGCGGTACGTTGCGTCCTTGGTGGTGCATCAGCAGAAGCATGGGAAGGGCCTGCAGTGCTGGATTCATGCCCGGGTGCCGCTTCTTCGTTGTCCGTGCTCTGCGTCCGTGTTTCCGCCTCTCTTTCACGTGCGGTGTCTCTTTGCCGTGGGAGCCGTTTGTTTGCGGCATCGTAATTTATGCGCCGGGCGGGACGTGTTTCGTCGGACGGTGTGTGTCAGTTGTACTGCGCCGCTACGTGTGCGGGCGCACTTTGATGGCGGACGGTGTTGCTGGCTTGCCGGCGGTGTTTGGCCTGCTTTTCGCATCGTAATTGGGCGGGCGTGTGGACTGCTGCGTGCTGGCGGTAACTGGTGGTTTTTGCATCCGCCAGCACGGCGGTAGTGCTTCCGCCCGCCATCGTAATGGGCCCCTAAATATTTTGTAATTGGTAAGTCATTTTAATAATTTTTTTATTGGTATTGATAATTATTTTATTTTTATTAAAATATTAAATCATTATTTTCCCTACTGTTGCACTCTTTGGAGTGGGAATAGTAATTTATACCCCTACGCTATCCAACGCTTTCCCTACTGTTGCACTCACTGGAGTGGGAATAGTAATTTTTACCCCTACGCTATCCAACTCTTTCCCTACTGTTGCACTCTCTGGAGTGGGAATAGTAATTTATACCCCTACGCTATCCAACGCTTTCCCTACTGTTCCACTCTCTGCAGTGGGAATAGTAATTTTTACCCCTACGCTATCCAACGCTTTCCCTACTGTTGCACTCTCTGGAGTGGGAATAGTAATTTTTACCCTCCCGCTATCCAACGCTTTCCCTACTGTTGCACTCACTGGAGTGGGAATAGTAATTTTTACCCCTACGCTATCCAACGCTTTCCCTACTGTTGCACTCTCTGTAGTGGGAATAGTAATTTTTACCCTCCCGCTATCCAATGCTTTCCCTACTGTTGCACTCACTGGAGTGGGAATAGTAATTGTTACCCTCCCGCTATCCAATGCTTTCCCTACTGTTGCACTCACTGGAGTGGGAATAGTAATTTTTACCCTCTCGCTATCCAACGCTTTCCCTACTGTTGCACTCTCTGGAGTGGGAATAGTAATTTTTACCCTCCCGCTATCCAATGTTTTCCCTACTGTTGCACTCTCTGGAGTGGGAATAGTACTTTATACCCCTACGCTATCCAACGTTTTCCCTACTGTTGCACTCTCTGGAGTGGGAATAGTAATTTTTACCCTCCCGCTATCCAACGCTTTCCCTACTGTTGCACTCACTGGAGTGGGAATAGTAATTTTTACCCTCCCGCTATCCAATGCTTTCCCTACTGTTGCACTCACTGGAGTGGTAATAGTAAATTTTACCCTTCCGCTATCCTACGCTAAAAATATTGAATATTTTTTATAAATATTACGTTAATATATATATGTATTAAAAAATAAAAAAGTATGTTTATTTTTTTTTAACTTACATTAATTATTTATTAATTTTAAAGTGATTTAAATATTTTTAAGTATGTTTTAGTTAATTATATATATTATTTCATTAATTTTACATTACTTTTAAGATATTTAAAAATTCGATATTTTGACTAACTATATTTTTACAACTATATTTTGGATTCGATATTTTTGTACTTACCTGTTTGTAGATAGGCATTCGATATTTTGTCATTCTATATTTTTACTTCGATATTGTTGTAGGTCGATATTCTTGTATTCGATATTCTGTCAGTGATCCCACCCAGTTTAGTCACTAACCCATGCATTCAGTAAGATACGTTTAATCACTCACTTATAGAGTTAGTCACGCACCTACTAAATCATCCATACAGACACTTATACACCCACTCATTCTTCAATACGCCTTTCCCTATATATATTAAAAACATTTAAACTTTACAGAAACACAGTCACTGGATGATGTCATCAGTGATGTCATTTGAGATGTCATCAGTAATGTCACTGACCATGTCATGAGTGATGTAATATGTGACGTCATCAGCAGTGCATTGCGGGCGCGAGTTATAGTTAGCTGAACTAACTATAACGGGGGAATTTCACGGGTTTTGTACGAGTGCAATGTCCAACTAACTATAACTGTCCCTAAAACCTATGGTTTTTTCAGTGAATATATATATATATATGTAGCTCCTGCTTGTCCCAAACTTGCGAGATGCACTCGAGCTCGATCACGGGCCTCAAGCTGCAGCCCTGCTCAGATGTGGAAACGCTGGCTTGCCGACTCCTTTCGCAGCCGTTGCACTCCTGCCTGACGCGTTTCGAATTTCTTCATCAGAGGCTGGTGGTGGAAGGGAAATGACGCACAGTCCGGTGCTAACAGCTTCCGAAATACATGATTGCGCGCCCCCATTGGGCTGCTCTGGATGAGCCTGCGCGTTGCTTTCTGGAGGCTGTAGTTGTGGAGGGATATAGATATCCCCTTGTACTGTGTGCATTAATGTACTGCTGGTGATTTAAAAGCCCGCCGATGGGCTTCAGCCTGCGAGCGTTGCCTAATAACAGCGATCGTGCTCCACTCTCGTGGCCCCCATTTCAGCGGGTGGTGCATCTCGGCGGCCAGGGCGCCGCCTGTATATGTAGCTCCTGCTTGTCCCAAACTTGCGAGATGCACTCGAGCTCGATCACGGGCCTCAAGCTGCAGCCCTGCTCAGATGTGGAAACGCTGGCTTGCCGACTCCTTTCGCAGCCGTTGCACCCCTGCCTGACGCGTTTCGAATTTCTTCATCAGAGGCTGGTGGTAGAAGGGAAATGACGCACAGTCCGGTGCTAACAGCTTCCGAAATACATGATCGCGCGCCCCCATTGGGCTGCTCTGGGTGAGCCTGCGCGTTGCTTTCTGGAGGCTGTAGTTGTGGAGGGATATAGATATCCCCTTGTACTGTGTGCATTAATGTACTGCTGGTGATTTAAAAGCCCGCCGATGGGCTTCAGCATGCGAGCGTTGCCTAATAACAGCGATCGTGCTCCACTCTCGTGGCCCCCATTTCAGCAGGTGGTGCATCTCGGCGGCCAGGGCGCCGCCTGTATATGTAGCTCCTGCTTGTCCCAAACTTGCGAGATGCACTCGAGCTCGATCACGGGCCTCAAGCAGCAACCCTGCTCAGATGTGGAAACGCTGGCTTGCCGACTCCTTTCGCAGCCGTTGCACCCCTGCCTGACGCGTTTCGAATTTCTTCATCAGAGGCTGGTGGTGGAAGGGAAATGACGCACAGTCCGGTGCTAACAGCTTCCGAAATACATGATCGCGCGCCCCCATTGGGCTGCTCTGGATGAGCCTGCGCGTTGCTTTCTGGAGGCTGTATTTGTGGAGGGATATAGATATCCCCTTGTACTGTGTGCATTAATGTACTGCTGGTGATTTAAAAGGCCGCCGATGGGCTTCAGCATGCGAGCGTTGCCTAATAACAGCGATCGTGCTCCACTCTCGTGGCCCCCATTTCAGCGGGTGGTGCATCTCGGCAGCCAGTGCGCCGCCTGTATATGTAGCTCCTGCTTGTCCCAAACTTGTGAGATGCACTCGAGCTCGATCACGGGCCTCAAGCTGCAGCCCTGCTCAGATGTGGAAACGCTGACTTGCCGACTCCTTTCGCAGCCGTTGCACCCCTGCCTGACGCGTTTCGAATTTCTTCATCAGAGGCTGGTGGTGGAAGGGAAATGACGCACAGTCCGGTGCTAACAGCTTCCGAAACAGACAGCGGCACATAACTAAGACACACACTACAAGGCCCATAAACCAACGCAGACTCATTTGAGTCGCCCATTGGAGGGCTCATATTATTAAGTGGGAGGTGTGATCTTTATGCCAAAATGACTGTCGTGCCTCTGAAGAGTGCAATGAGCACGAAACGCGTCAGGCGTGAATCGACAGGCATGCTGTAAACTGGATCCGCCCGCCGATCCGGCTTTTACCTCATGAAGGTTGCTGCAGTGGATGTCAGAGTGCGTCTCCAACAGGTGGGAACCTTGGAGCTTTGATTTATACGCGGCCTCCAAGCCGCGGGAGATGCACCACCCGGAAATTTGGGGCCACGGAGCTCTGATTCACGGAGTCTTAATGTGGAGGCATCCATGGAGGATTGACAAGCCGGATGTGCGAGTGGAGGGCGATTGGTGGGCTTGTAACGTTTCAGACAGCGGCACATAACTAAGACACACACTACAAGACCCACAAACCAACGCGGACTCATTTGAGTCGCCCATTGGAGGGCTCATATTATTAAGTGGGAGGTGTGGTCTTTATGCCAAAATGACTGTCGCGCCTCTGAAGAGTGCAATGAGCACGAAACGCGTCAGGCGTGAATCGACAGGCATGCTGTAAACTGGATCCGCCCGCCGATCCGGCTTTTACCTCATGAAGGTTGCTGCAGTGGATGTCAGAGTGCGTCTCCAACAGGTGGGAACCTTGGAGCTTTGATATATATATATATATATATATATATATATATATATATATATATATATATATATATATATATATATATATATATATATATATATATATATATATATATATATATATATATATATACAACCAAGTTCCTGTCCCTCTGATTGCAACCCAGAGGGAAACACCACAGGTACAGACCACCAAACGTATTTCAAAAAGCTTCCGAAGACGCAGGTTCACAGGTCCATAACTTTATTCGACATACACCCAAGTGGTACAGACAAGTGTCCGCCCCAGATGCGTTTCGATCGCCACAGCGATCTTGATCACCTGACTCGCTGGTGACGGGCCACCACATTTGAACTCTGTGCAACCAATCAGATTAGGGGATTGGTAAATCAGTGCAAAGTAAACATCGAAAACATATTTGACACGGAGCAAATTGTTAGAAGAAAGCCTTTTTTCACATCGTTGTTGTTTGTGGGATATGTGTAGCCAATGTGATATTTAGTAATGCAAATACTTCAATTTATGATCTGGATAACAATTTAAATAATGAGTTCTCTTTTTCTTCCCTCGCTATCATCAATTGAGTGATAGGCAGTTCCCTACAGGCTAATATATATAACATAGGATAAACAAATAATGGCTAAATTCATGGCAAGTGCCTAATCAGTATTGCCAAAATAGTATCACAGTTGGTCTATTACAAATATCATATAAAACCCATCATTGATTTAAAAAGTTCCTCATTTTCTAATAAAAATCAATAAATACCAGAAATGACATGTATAATATCAAGTGTGAATTTAGTAAAAAAATACTGAATCATAAAATGGCTTCATATAGATAAAATAATGCTCCTTAAAAAATGTGCAAAACAGTGCAAAAGTGCTATAATACAGAATGAATATAAAAACCCCAAAATATACACTAATAAAACAAAACGGTGGTGGGGCTGTGCAAGAGGTCGCAAATAGTACTATCTACAGCAATTAAAGTGCTAGTGCTTTGATTGCCGCTGCCCTCATTGAAACAGTACAAAAGATATCAGCGCAAATTTTTCTGTAAACAATCATAATTGCAAAAATAAAATACCAGAACAATAAACAATCACTGGTCTATATCAGAAACCTAACAAGAGAGGACAGTGAGTTCATACCCCTATGCATATTACAAGACTCTGCCATTGCCCCTGGAGGACCCTACTACTGACTAGATTATAAAAAGTTGTGTAGGTCCTCGCTGGTATTCAAACCATTCGGCATTCTTGTATCGAGGGTTAAAATGAAGGAAGACTCTAACTGTCGCAATTTTCTCTCCCTGTTACCACCCCGAATAGAGGGAGGGACTGCCCCAATCACGGAGTATTGTAAATCACTGACTTTGTTTGCATGGATTTCTTTAAAGTGTCGGGCAACTGGGTAGTTGGAGTCCGAGTTAACAATTGCACGAAAGTGCTGCAATATTTGATTGAAGACTGGCAGTTTAGTGCTGCCAATATATTTGAGATGGCACGTGCATTCAAGCAAGTACACAGCATATTCAGTCCAACATGTATAGTGGTCTTTAATTGGGACTGGGATGTCACTAAAAGCTGTGCGATACTCGGATAGATTGACTCCAAACTTACACGCCCGACATGAAGAGCATTTAAAAAAGCCAGATTTGGACAGCCAGGTGGTTTTAAATGTTAATTCAGGGCTGGATTTAACCAAGGCATCCTTCATAGAGGGTGCCCTCCTGAACGTGATGGCAGGGAGGTTTGGTAACAGAAATTGTAATGTTAAATCAGTTAAAATAATAGGCCAATGTTTGTAAACAATTTTTTGAATGTTCTTTTCTTGTTTGCAATAGGTGGTAATTAGTCTGATGGATTGAGTGTCATCTGGTGTGGATTCAATCAATGTTTCTGCATTATGTTCTTTTTAGTTTTAAGGCAAAGCTCACGTGGACGGGAATTGGCCTTGTCCAAGGCCGTCTGTAAATTAGGAAGTTTATACCCACGGACCAAAAAACGATCAAGAGCCTCTTTTTGACAGTGTTCTAAGTCAGACTCAAGACTGCATATGCGTCGTAGGCGAAGAAATTCGCCATAGGGTATGCTGTGGATGAGATGAGAGGGATGGGCACTGGTGGCGTGTAGTGTAGAGTTACCTGCAGTAGTTTTTCTATGGAGTTTTGTTTGAATCTGGTTCTCACAGATATATACCTCTACATCTCAAAATTCTACCCATTGTGTGCTAAGGGTGGCAGTGAACTGTAAGTTCATAGAATTGTCATTGATGGATGTGACAAATTGGGCAGCGGCTTGTTCTGTGCCCTCCCATATAATGAATACATCATCAATGTATCTGCCATATTATTTTATATGGGTGTCCCAGACCTCTTTGTGAGTGGCTTAGAGGACGTACTCCTCCCACCAACCTACCAGCAGGCAGGCATAGGTAGGGGAAAAGCACGCCCCCATTGCGACCCCTCTCAGCTGTTTATACAGAGTCTTATTGAACAAAAATAGATTGTTGTTAAGGCACAGATCTATCATTTGAAGTAGCATACAGTTGTGGTCATGTAGGCATATTGCATGATTATTTAAAAAATGCCTTACTGCTTCTAAACCATGTACGTGGTGGATACTCGTATATAGCGAAGCTATATCCATGGTTATTAAAACATTACCAGACCGCCACTCCACTTCATTAATTTTTTTCAAGAAATCTCCCGTGTCTTTTATGAAGGAGGGCAGATTTATCATATGTGGCTGCAGAAAATATTCTACATATTTCGACATAGCTTCTAAAATATTGTTTCTGGCCGAGATGATTGGTCTTCCAGGGACAGGGGATATGCCCTTATGCACCTTAGGAATAAAGTACAAGATGGGTGTTGTGGGGAAATCATTTTTCAAAAATAGAAATTCATTTTTTGATAATAAGCCCTGTCTCTTCCATTGTTGTAAATGTTTGATCACAGTGTTATTCACCTGAGTTAAATGTTCACGACCAACTTTTGAATAACAGCTAGAATCAGAGAGATGGCGCTGAGCTTCTAGAAGGTAGTCTTTATATATATATATATATATATATATATATATATATATATATATATATATTCTTGTGTATATGTATATATATATATGTATATATTTGTGTAAATGTATATATATATATATATATATATATATATATATATATATATATATACACATATTTTGGGATGTCATCATCTATCCAACAGAATTCTACACCCAACAGTAACACTGCACATCCTACTCTGCAGCACACACTAGACAGAACCCCATCACCATCATGTGTATAACGCTGTTACACTGCTGGCATCCAGCCCCATGCAGCTTTCTGAGGCAGCTTCAGGCAGGCAGGATGCACAGTGGCGAGAGTGCGACTCTGAGCGGGAACAGACTGACGCGCCATCGCATTCCTTACCTAAACTTACCTGTTGGCAGCCGACCTGCCCGCACAACACCCCAAGCCGTCATTCTTCTTTTTGGGGGTGTCTTGCTGGGGGGACAGCAATTAGGTCTTCCTCAATTCCTGGGGAATTCTGGATCCCAGAACTCCTACGACAGAAAATATCTAGCCTAATCTAAGATGGCCGTCCCCTACCAGATTCCTCCCAAATTTAAAATTGTGACGCTCGTCTTTGATTCAATTTCCTGTTCCCAGAGCATATAAGGGAGCCTCATTTGTTTTAAAAAATTTTTTTATTTTTTATTAAGTTTTCATATAACATACAGATTAAAGCAGTGTACATTGCATCATATCACAACAACAATATAAAACAATTGAAAACTACCACCCGTGATCGATCAGTTCAGTACTGTGTTTGCCCATAGATACATTTTGGTGATCCGTTTTACATATTAGAGTACATGCCATACGCAACCAGACTTATCCTTCCCCAGAGACAGAGGTGGTGTCCTGATCTTTAGTCCGTAGATATTGCACTAATGGCTCCCAAATGTCTTTCGGTTTCGATGTTGTTGGTAACTCCTCGGCATAGAGTTCAAGATTCTCCCTACAATACACAAGGTCTTTAATCCAATGATCTGTTTGAGGGGCAAGCGAGCCCTCCCATGTCATTGCCACTCTTCTCTTTGCCATCAATAAAGCCACTCTTATAAATTTGCCAATGGTGCCTTTTAGATGTGGTGTGACACTCAACAGACAGGTGTGCAGTGTACACGGAAGAGCAACACTGGTCATCACCCTGAGCCTGTCCAGCACCTCTGCCCAGAATTCAGCCACCCTATCACAATCCCAGGCCAAATGCCAGAAATCTACGCCAGCCATCCCACATCTTTTACATGCATCGTTATCACGGAGACCGTATTTAAACAGTTTAACTGGCATGCGGTACACCTGGTGCAGGAACTTAAAATTAATTATGCGTAAGTTGCCATTTGATGTAAACGCACTAGTGAGCTTGCAACACCATTCCCACTCCTTGTGTGTGAGTTGAGGATTCAGTCTAGCGTTCCATCTATCCATGCTTGGGTGGCCCCCTATTACTTTCTCCTCCTTGGCTGCCCTGTATAACTTTGATATTAGCTTACGTCGCGTGGGACTGACCAATAGGAGTTGAAGTGTCTGTAATGTCTGCGGCTCATCCGGAAAGGTGGAGTAATGTGCCTGCATTGCCTTCTTGAGTCTATGGAAACTGAATAGAAAGAGTGGTGAACTGTTTTGAACATACCCCATCTCCTCATCCGTGAGGAAGCTGCCGTTAGGGAACAGATCTTGCATACTGTCTATACCTGCCCGTGCCAGTGTGAGCATAGCGCCTGCCTCTTGCGTCACTGACAGTGCTGCATGATGTGCCAGCGGGAGCGACGGGGCGTACAATGGAAGTTTCGCGGCTAGGCGGCCAATATCCTGCCAGGCCGCAATTGTGGTGTTGAGTGTGTTTATTTCTTGCTTTGGAGTGCCTCTACGAGTGTGCGATAGTATACATTTGAGTGGAAACGGGTGCGCATCCCCATCTTCCACCGCAACATGCAGTATAAAGTCGTGGTGACTGCGCCAGTAAAATGCATATTGCGCTTGCGCACAGAGATAGTATAAATACATGTCAGGCACGCTAAATTCGCCCTTGCCATAGTCCAATGTCAGGACGTCCAGGCTCACACGAGCTTGTTTTCCTCCCAGATCAGCCTCACCAGCAGCAAGCGTATAGTTTTGAAAAAACGTTGTGTCAGTTTTATTGGTATATTGCTGAACAGGTACAAAACAGGGCAAAATAACCATGTTGAACAGGGCAATGCGGTCCGCCAGTGACAACGGCATCTTTGACCAGCGGTCAACTTGCTGCTCAAGTTTGACGCATGCAACACCGTAATTCTCCCGTATGACTGTGTCTGGGTCCCGATGTATCCACACCCCTAAGTATTTGACAGGGTCAGAGGACCACACAATGGGGAAGCCCAGATCCTGAGTCTCTGTGCACTCAGTCAGTGGGACCACCAAGGACTTGCTCCAATTGATATTAATCCCTGAGAAGTACCCAAATCTGATATACTCCCGCAATATAGGCGCCAGATACACCTGTGGTTCACGGACAAAGAGCAGCATATCATCGGCATATAGTGAGATGCTAACGGGCCTGTGTGCAAATCGTAATGCCGCTTCCCTGTGCCTCTGCCTGATAATGCAAGCTAATGGCTCCGTCATTAAAGAGAAAAGGAGCGGTGATAGAGGGTACCCCTGTCGGGTGCCTCTTCCGATCCGAATTGGGCTTGATGTGAACCCTCCCACTCTTATGCGTGCCGTGGGGTTCGTATATAATAACCTCACCCATCCGGTGAATCCCCCTGGGACTCCTATGCGTTATAAGATGCGGAACATGTAACCCCATTCTATCGAGTCAAATGCTTTGGCTGCATCTAATATAATGGCTGCCGCTTGCGGGTTAGGGTCCAGCACATGAAACATCGCGAAAATTGTGCGTAGGTTGTGTGATGTGGCTCTATCTGGTATGAAGCCAGACTGATCTGGTAGGACCAGGTTCGGCATTAATGGTTGAGGTCTGGCGGCTAAAATTTTTGCCAGTATTTTGGCGTCTATGTTAATGAGTGACAGGGGGCGATACGACTCGCAACACGAGGGGTCCTTGTCTTTTTTTAGTAGAGTGACGATTAGCGCTTCCCTGAGGGTTGGTGGCAGCCCTCCTGTTTCGTAGACTTCCACATACATTTCCAGCATGTGCAGAGTTAATTCATCCGCAAATGCTTTGTAAAATTCGCTTGTGAGGTCATCGGGCCCCAGCACTTTCTTGTTTGGCAGTGAGCGTATCACCTCCCGGATATCAGCAGCTTCAATCAGTTGACACAGATAATCTCGTTGACCAGAGGACAGCCAGGCCAGGGCGATATCATCTAAATACTCTCCTAGTTCCGCGGGTTCTGTCTCTCCTTGTGACGTGTACATCGCAGAGTAACAGCTGCGGAATTGCTCTGCAATTGCCTGTGTGGTGTAGTGGTCCTGCCCGGCGTTATCTGTGATTTTTTCTATTACCGTGGCTTCGGCCCTCATCCTAATCTTTGCAGCCAGATTGTGCCCCCGGTCTGCCCCCCTCGCCGTATGCTCGAGCAAAATGCCGCTTGGATAAATATCGCACCTCCTCAATTGCCAGCTCATTATATTCCAGTATTAGTTCTTTTATACTTGCTAAGGTGGTGTCATTTGGGGATTTCGCATAGTCTCGTTCCAGCTGCGCTAGGTCAGCTTCTTTATGGGACAGCTGACCCCGGATGTCTTTTAGGATACCTGAGGTTGTGCTGATGCAGGTGCCCCTGATTGTAGCCTTAAAGGCCTCCCAAAGTGTAGCCGCACTGCCCACTGTGCCCTTATTTAAGTCAAAGTATTGGATTATGGCTTCTCTAATCGTGTGTGTGTACAGCGGGTCCAGTAACGCCTCCGATCGAAAGCGCCAAGTGAATTGACGTGGGACACACAGTGGGATGTGCAGGGAAAGCCTGACTGGGTTATGGTCAGACAGCATCCTAGGCAACATGGCAACCGCGTGTATCCATGGGATAACCGCCTCGCTCACCAGCCAGTAATCTAGCCTTGACCAGCTGCCATGCACCATGGACGTATGTGTGCCTTCTAGGCTGTCAGGGTTGCGATGTCTCCAGGCATCTATAAGTCCTATCTCAGCCATCCCGTTGTTTATGACTAGTGCCGTCTTAGGTGATTGCCCTCCCTGTTTGTTCGATTTATCTCTGCTGGGGTCTAGATGTGTGTTTAGGTCACCTCCCCATATAATCTGCTCCTCGGGCCACTCTCTCAGAATAGTAAATATATCCTCAAACAGTGCAGGCGTGTCAGTGTTGGGTCCGTAGACGTTCACTATGATGAATATTGTACCAAACAGTTTCCCCTGCACAATGGCGTACCGCCCTTCAGCGTCTGTGTGTGACTTTATAACAGCAAGCGGGAGCCCACGCTTCACCAGTGTAAGAACCCCCCTGGCATACGACGAGTACGAGGATGCCAGCCGGTATCCAGCCCACATGACCCCCACACTGGCTTCTGTCTGTTAGGTGAGGTGCGTCTCTTGGAGCAGAGCAATCTTTACATCATGCCTGTCAAGATAGGCTAACCCTTGTCATATTTTTTTTGGAGAGTTCAAACCACGGACATTCCACGTCAGGCATGTTATCTTTTCGTGGTCACAGTTGGTCATGTGTGTGTCCTTGAATATTCACATATGTATCTACACAGCAATATAAAAAGACAATCGTGTGCATGTTCTTAGCCTCTGATCGATCACTTAACAACAACGATAATAACCCATCCCACCCTCTGCATCCCCCCTCCCACTTCAGCATCCCCAACTTTGCTAAAGCCATCCAGAAAACTGAAAACAACCCCCCGTGTCTGACAGGAACACAATCAAGTGCGGGGTACACCCACTGGGGAAACGCCAGAGCGCAAAAAGCCTCCCAGAGGAGAAGGGAGGTGGCTGAATGTATGGAGACGCCTCCGACTAGGTTTTGATTTTACAATTCATAAAGAGATATGCCGCTCATAAGCACTGCTTTTCCCAACCGACCGTGCTAACAGTGTGAGAGTTGAATACCTGGCTCAACAGGCAAGACCAGGACTTGGCACAAAAGAGAAATAACAGTTCTGACCTCTATCCGCCGCCCCCCAGGATCAGCCATGTGACTTTACTATATAACATTATGAAAGAAAATTTTGACTTTTAATCGAGTACATCACCACTCGTTGTCATCGGGCATTCAGTCTTCTTCTTCCTGTGCGCCGAGCGAGCTTCGAGCGTGACGTTTAATGCCTTTCGCGTAGTCCATAGCTGATTTAGGGTTTGTGAATATTTTCGAGTTGCCGTCTGCTCCGATTCGCAGGCGGGCCGGGTACAGCATGGCGTATGGGACTTTTTCCGCTATTAGCAATTTCTTTACCGCATGAAATTCTCTTCTCGCCGTTTGAACCGCCATCGCGAAATCCAGGTAAAATGCCAACACATCCCCCTGGTAAGTTATCGTGCCCTTTTCCCGGGCCAGACGCAAAACAGAGTCATGGTCCCTGTAGTTCAGGAGCCTGGCGATGATCGGCCTCGGTGGTGCGCCCGGAGGCGGGCGGGCAGACAATGATCGATGAGCTCTCTCAATGATCAGAACCTGGGATAGTTGCTCCGACCCAAATAGCTCACGCAGCATCATCTCAACATATGTTTCCAGACGTCCAGTGTTGGTCGACTCCGGCAGGCCCGTGATTCTTATGTTGTTTCGGCGGGACCTGGCCTCCAAATCTTCATTTTTTGCCTGTATAATAGCAAGCACTTTCTCCATGTCCAGAGTCTTGGAGGTTAGTCTGTAGGTGGTCCTCCGTGTCCGATATTCACTTTTCCGCTTCTCCCAGCCTGGCGGCATTTGTCCAGTTTGGCAGACATATTATCCATTCTTTGTTTAAGGCCGCTATGTTCCCATCAATGGACTTTAGGCTGTTCTGAATGGCGTTAAGTGTCGCCTCTAACGATGGTGGGCTGTCAGAGGAGGCATCCAGCTCTGAGTCCGATGTGGCACGCTGTCTCGACTTTGCCGGCGTGCGGGGCTCGAACGTGAAGCGAGGCTGGGCTTTATCAGACTTGCCCATTTCTGCTTGTGATCTGCGCATCAGGTAAGTTAAGCGGGTCAGGGTATGCCCTTTTGGTATTGGTTTTCAGGTCTGCTAGCCAAGTATGTTAGCCCCGCTTCTTTCACTCTTCCAGGGAGGATGGTGGCGGCCGGATTGGGCCTTCGGTCCTGATGTAGGAGAGACTCTGCCCCCTGCGACTCCCACAGCACTCAGATTTGCCAGACTCAGATCCACGTCTGCGGGCGCAACTCCGGTCAAGCTTTGACCGCTGCGTATTGAATGCAGAGCGACGTCGCTGTATGGTAGGGCTGTCCAGCATGAAACCCTGCGCACTGTGCGTGTGTTAGGCCCGTGACCACATGCCTCCACCCACGTAGTCACAAGCACACCATCGAGTAACAGGGGCACAGTGACACACCTCGTGACACTTATCAATATGATCCGCTCCAGCGCATTGCCAACTGTTCAGCAGAGATCAAAAGGCTGCACTCACAGGCCTGCTTCAGCGGATCCTCACGTTAAGTGGTGTGCCCGTGTTGCAGCTTCGCCACTGCACAAATATGGTCATAGCACGCACTCACCAGACACCAAGGTCACTTATGGCTGGCTGCGGTTTGCACTCCGACCCATCGGCCGTTCCACAGCAGGCCGCGGGGGAAGAGGGGAGCTTCTCCACTGTCGACTCGCTCACCGGCCTGCACGACCCATGGGCCCCTCCAGCACACAATCCACTGGACGTTAAATCCTCACAACGGGAGTGCCGCCGCACAGTGCTCTCCCCAGGATCCGCCGAACAGCATGGCCGCAGGTTTGTGCAGATGAGCTCACTGGGGGGTACAGGCCAGGCTCTCCGCAACATCTCCAGCAGATTTTGCGCTCCGGGCAGGGCGCCGTCTCCCGTCTTTCTCTCTCGTCGGCCTCGGTTTACTCCCGGTGGTCCGCCGCTGTTCACAGTTGGTGCCTGTAGATCGTTACCACATCACCAACCAGCTCAACAGAGCCTTTTGAGCAACGTTATCGTGAGCTAGTGTAGTTTTCCGTGTCTTTTCACACGGCCGCCATGTTGTGCCTCTGGGCCTCGGACACCTTTGGACACTGTCTGGGGCTGTCAAATCGACTTGCCGTCCATCTCTCACCCTCAGATCGGCCGCTTCGATCGTGCCAAACTGCACGCTGGAGTTTGTGCTCTGGATGGCACCTAGGGAGCAGAATTACTGCCGGATTGTGAATTCAGCCGGCAGAGCTGCACTCCGGTGCAGCCATCTTGCAGCGCGCTCTCTAGCGCCCCCCCAAGGGAGCCTCATTTGTGTCACAATGTTACAGAGTGTTAGATGTGTGTTTATTTGCTCCTGATTCCTGTCCTGATGTCTCACGCTCTTCCTGAAGAATTTGTTTACAGCGCTTCCAGATTTTTCTTAGGTGAACTAGCTTCCTGCCTTTGGTGTTCCCCTTCTCCTCCGCTACTGGATTTCATTTTGTCACTTGAAATTTTTTGCCCTTGGGCTTTTTCCTTCGTCTGGAGCTCCTTCCTGAAGGTGCCATCTGCTAGGCACTTCCTAGTGCTGGCGGCATCATGGCTCGAAGGGGTCAACCTTATCTCTGGCAGACAAGAGCAGTCATGGTCAGAGCCTTTCAGCCTCCTCACCATAAACATCCTCCAGGGCGGCATCTAGATCCTGGCAAATGATGCACCAAGGCTGTCTAGTTGGCAAAGCACAGTATTGTAGCACAAGCATGGTCAATTTTTATTATGCACTTACTCTCTTTACTACTCAAATCACACTGGGCTCTTAATGATTAGAAAATCTGCAGCATGTCCTTTTACCACAGAGTCAATGATCCTCTGATTAATCTTTCTCCGCCGATAGGAGGGGTGGAAATTAGAGTAGCCAAAACTCGATGTTAGTTGACCAATGAGGACCATTAATTGACAGCTAACCCACAAATTTGAGATAATATTTAGGTACACCACTCTCTGTACCATGCTGTAGAAATAAAGAATAGCAACAGGAAGACCCAATCTCCTAAAAAAGTTAAGTCAGACTAGAATTATGCAGACCAAAAGCTCTGGAATAGCAACCCAGAACAAAAGAAGTAATACTTGCTGTTCTGACAGAGCTTGCTGATTCTCCCTGCAAGGCATTTAAGACATCAGTCAAATAGCACAGTTTAAATGGAAGAATGCTTAAGACTCAATAATAGACTCAAACAGGTATTAGATTAATTTGGTTATTGTATTAAAGATTACAAATTCATAGCAATAAGCAGTCTTTTGAGAATTTAAGTTAAGAATATAACAGCTTGCAATAAAGTGGCAAACATTTAGGCAAGGCTTTTATTGGATGGTTATTAATAAAAATTCAGTTACAGAGTTACAGAGTCCCACTACCAATAAGGCAGAAGGATAGTCTGTTTGTCTAACAGCTCAAACCCTACAATAAAGGGGAAAGGGTTTAGATTTAAAGTCCATTAAAGGAGAGTCGATTAGCATAGAACAAAAGAAATAATGGAAATGGAAATGTGGTTCAGCAAAGAAGGTTTCAGTCCATTAGCTACCGACTGTAGCATCAGAAAAGCAATCCAAAAGTAAAAGGATAGTTCTTGGTAATCATCAAAAATAGATCAGCATAGGGTCCGGGTCTCAGAGTAGGAAGAATCAGAATGGCCTTGGCCCTCCTTTGGGGTTTCTTCTTTTATAAAGTCTCTAAGAATGTTCCAGAGATGTGGCATCACACCACCATCGAAAGACTACCATATGCTCAGATTCACATAATGTCACCTAAGACACTTTCAACAGTAAGATACTTTCCCATGCGAGTCATGAGAAACAAAAGTTTTTAAAGTACACATAGGCCAAACATTGGTGGAAAAGAAAAACAAAGAATCCATCAATAGCAACAGCTAAAATCCTGTTCCCATAGGAATAATTCAGTGAACATTGAAGAAACGTTTAGGAATGTCAAAAATGATACATGTACAGAACAAAGAAGCAACATTTCACTAGTTGGAAATGGTCCATTATATTAGGTCAGGGGAAAGGCCAGCATTAGAGAAGAAGCATTTTCGAAAAGGCCTTTAAATTGGCATTACACATTCTAAATGAAATAAACTCTAAATCAATATCAAATATAGTGTAATAAAATCAATTCAAATAAGAAGTATATAGAACTTTCACCAGATATTATTACATGGAAATAGCTAACGTTAAGAATAGCCTTTTTATCAATATTCATTCAAGTATATCATTTTCTTAATTCACACCACAAAATTTGGTTTTCACTTTTCATAAACTATAGACTCTCTGGTATCATTATGCGAAATTTCAAGATAGTACCTAGTTTCTACACATTTTTGCACTGACTTTTCTGAATGGTGCATTTTAGAAAAAGGCAATACAAATACTAGGCTACTTTATTAATAGCAATGTTTTAATCAGTAAGCGTTAGCAAACAACATATTCACAAGTAATTCATTAGTTCAACTCATTTATATGTATTAGTATTACTTTGTGTGTATGTTTTCTTTACTTACATTTTAAAGCACACTTTTGCGGTGCTTCTACTACACTTGCCTCAATTTCATGTGTCACTGTGTCTAACATGTGTAAAGTGCACTTTCAACTTTTCGTGTCTTTAATCAGTAAATGTGTCATGTATTATGATTTTTAAAATCGTGTGTCATCAATAGTAAAGTCAATGGCAATATAATGCACCACACCAACATACACCCTAGAAACAAGATGTTTCATCTAGCTATAAGCAAAGCACTCCCTCACATGGTGGTCTTAAGTGATGCAGGAAACGTGTTTAGGGAGCCTTTAGTTACTATATTTTCCCCCATTACCTAGCACCTTCTTGTAAGGGCATTTGAAACGTTCCTCTTTTTACATTTTTGAATTTTTTTGCTTACTCTACATGCCTCTTTTGGGTGGATGAATGTAAGAGGGGGACAACTCCATAGCCTTTTACATTAGTCTAGAGGTTGGTAGTCAGCATTGTCATGGAAAAAGAGAAAGGAGAAATCACCCTATTGGGTAAAATGAAACAGGTCTATCAAAACTTTACACATAGGGGAACGTTTAGCACATTTGCTTGTACTGCTACCCCAAATAAATGTGTTTATGTTATTTGTTTGTGGGATGAGCTAATGTGGTCTAAATTTATAAAACATTTGGGAGCATTAACTCCTCTCTCTCATATGATTTATATCCCTAAATCTGAATTCTATTTGCTTGCTTGCAATCTAGGGCAGTTCTAAGTCCATGTAGGGTTTTGCAATCGGGTAGGATGCATTTTGACTCACTCAGTCTGCATCCACTGCCCTCAGGGCCTTAGAGTTTGACTTAGGAGCCTTCCAGAATTGGCTCTTAGCCTAGTCAGCCTTATCAGTAAATGTATGGGTTGCAAAGTTCCTCATCTGGTTTGAATGTCCCTGAGTCTTAACACCTCTTTAAGGTTTCCCTTTGTCATTCTCTTTGCAGTTAAATTCTCCTTGGTTTGCATAGTCATTCTTTTACATGTGGACATACTATAGGATTTGCATTCCCGCTCTTAATGCCACAGGTTTTGATCATCTAGTGTGATATTGTGTAGGAGGTAGTACTCTCATAGTAATTATTATGATTTTTGTTATGCGGAAGACGTGCAGCAATAGGACTAGACATATTGGGCACAATACTTTATTAATAAACATGGTATCAGGAAAAAATAGAGCTGGCCACCTCAGACAGCAAACGTGATGCGAACCTGAGCAAATGTAATTTCAAGATAGGCTTTATTTCACCTAACAATCCGACTGAACCAACAGGGATGCAGCAGAAATTGGGAAGGGAAACATCCATGGTTGCATTCAGCTACCTGTTAAAGTGGCACCGAGCTTAGCAAATTGAATGTGCAAGGAGACACTTGTTTTGGTGACTGGAACAATTTAAAAATTGAAGTCTTTGGACAACAGCAGCTCAGAGCAGTAAACACATTAATAGTGTTTTACATGTTGGTTATCTACATCTATGCACACTTCAGAAACATTTGCACAATTATCTGCCTAAATTTGATTTGATGGGCTCCTACTTTGGCACTTTCAAAGTTCCATGTGCGCTTTAAGTTCAGAAGGTAATTTCCATGGTGCCAGTCTTTTCACTCCCCAATACTGATGTTAGAAAGATGTATACTTTCCTTATCTATCAGCACGCACAGCCTCTTTTGCACTCTCTTCAGATATGTGGGTTCATATGTATCCATTATTCTGTTGGCAAAGTATCAGACCCCATCATTTAGTCAGTGTCAAGATGCATGGCCATTCTAGATTTCCCCTTTCCCCCACAGACTTCCGGTTCCACTGCCCTGTCTCTATGAGCATCGGTGCTTATTTCTAATATCCCAAGGAAACTTTCTAGGAAGAAACACCGGACTATGACAAACGCAAATTGTTCAAATGTGCATGCAGACTGGAGGATGGAAGTATTTTTTCAGAGACATGTAATCCTATCACATTTACAAAGACATTTGATGGGATTGATCAGCTGTGCAGGCAGCACACCTTTGAATGGAGTCAGGAAGGGATCTGCGATGCTGGACTCCAGAACAGTACCTCCATCTAGATGAGACACTTCCAGAAACTAAAACCCACCAGAATGGACCAGCTGAGCTATGATCGTCAAGTATGATGTGAACGTTTACAGGGAGTTTTCATCAACACCTATTTGAAGTGTGGAACATGGTTTAGTGATCAACAGGAGCAAAAGTTACAGAGAGTCTGAACTGAGCAACAAGACATGGGGCGCTAATCTAGAGAGCATCAAGGGCTGCTGGGATGGCAGACGTCTCTATAGGGCAGGGAAGCCTGAATTTGGACTGCCAGTCATGTAGGCTTATGTTACTCCTGAGTTTCTTGTTAAGCTGGTTGACAGAAGCTGTCTCTATGATCTTCCTGAGTAAATCACAAGTGAGTGATCAGACATGGTGTGCAGTGTTAATATTGAAGCCACAGGACATTTAAGAAAATGGTCTACATTAAAAAAAAAAATGCTTTATTGAAAAGCATTCAGAGTCATGGTGCTTTGCTGACCACAGCAGGTCACTGTGCCTTAGATTGTAGCTAATCATAGTGTGTTGCAATTTGCAACCAACCTCATTAATATTTATAAGGTAGGTACAATTGCGACCCACTACAATTTTGCATTTTGTGAACCCACCTATTAATACATAGGTCAGTTTGAAAAATACAAATTAATTAGGTAAAAGTTGGTGTGCAAATTGCAACCACTTTTACCAAATGCATTTTTATTTCATGAGGTCCATGGTGAGGATCTCTTTATCAAATAGCTTGAAATTCTGATTTGCACAGGTGTCGAAGTTGCAATTTAAGCACCATGGAACACGATCCAGGCAGCACAAAATCAAATTTTGTGCTATATGGAAACAAGAATCTCACTAGGGTTTGCTCAGCTATAACATGTGAGCTATGCACTTTGAGCATGGCCAAATAGCACATGTGCAATTAGCACAAACGTAAATCACACTTGACGTGCATTCACAAACCCTCTGGGGCCTCATGTACTAAAGGTTTGCAAACCATCTCATCTGGTAAATCTGAGAGTTTTTGAATGCTATTACCCTTTTTTTAAATGTACTAAAACCATTTATTATTCGGAAAAGGTTTTCCAAATTGTTACATGGGTTTAGGAAACCATTGAATCACTATTTGGAAGGGGCTTGTAAAGAATATTGTAAGAAATCTGGTATTAGTTGAGGGGGTAAGTACCCACTTCAAGTAATAATCAAAATCCTTGTCAGGGTGAACTATTAACGTCACTAAATTAACTTGAGCTCAACTCTCTGGAAGCTATGGCACAGATCAAAGTGGCTTAACTTAGAAGCAATTTGTAAAGTACCCATGCAGTACTAAAACAGTAATAAAGTCGAAATGCAAAACCCCAAAAAATCCCAAAATGAATTAGAAAAAGAAAGTAGACCTGAAGAAACACAATAAGACAAAAATGACACAAATAGAAGAATGGTAAGCGGAGATATGAATTTTAAAACTTGGAGGTAGAAATAGAACGAAAAAGCCAAAAGTTTCAATGATAGTCAACGGTCGAGAGAGAAAAGGGCCTTGGCACAATTTGATGCTGACTGTCATGGAGCATGGGTCGGATACACCAACCAGGTTTGTCCTGTTCAAAGATTTTACCTTCTGACTTTAGTCCTTTAAGTTTCCGTCTATCACAGGAGTACACTTCTAAAGACTCTCAGGCCCCTGAGAGGGCCATACCTTGAAACTCACAAGGTGACAGGCAGATTCCAACAGGAGGGCCCAGTCCAGGCCCAGGTACCACTGCTCAGCTGGGCAGTTGCATAAAAGGCCTCTTGTACCTTGTTGTGTACCTGTAGCTTTAACAGAAGGTCAGCCTTATGGCACTTGGAGCCCATTTCTGTGTCCTGGAAACAAGAGAGAGAGCGCAGGTCTAGTCCTCCAAGGCTCTTCTCAGGTTGCAGACAACAGGTTTATTTCTTTTCTGAGCTTCTTCTTGTCCAGGAGTTTTCTGAAGCGGGTACATGGAGGCGACACCTTTAAGCATGGCATCAGACAGTGGGTAGAAATGTCCCATGAAGACGCCCTAACTAGTGGGGTAATAATTCCCTGGGCTACCCCTACCTACATTCATTATTGTAATGCTGGCCAAAGTCTTCAGCCACACTAAACCTGGGCTCTGAGGGCTAAATGCTTGTGTGTGTGGCAGTGTACAATGGTCAGCCCAGTGTCTGCCCACATCTAACACCAAAATCCAGTTTGATACAGTCTCTGTATCCACAGCAAAATCAAAGACAGGAGTCTGGCATAACAAAGCTGAGCTTTCAGCAACCAGACAGTAGATGCACACAAGTGTTTTGACATCTTGAGTTCCCCCTCGAAGTGCATCCCAAAGGTTATATGCAAACCCAGCAGACCTGTCAAACACTGCAATGACAAAAAGAGGTCTACCGTGATTGGGGCCTCACTGGCTAGGGTGACAAAAGAAGGGTTCTGCCAAAGTTGAGGCTATCATTTTCTTGTGACAGGGAAGGCTTCCTTGAAGTGTAACCCAAGTGTCATATGAAAAACCCCATGAGATCTGTCAAGCAGTATGTGACATTCAAACATTCAAACAAGACTTGATGATTTAATGTCAACAAGGATCCTCTCAGCCCCTTTGCATCCTGAAATCATACAGCAGCCAGTTTTTTATTTTATTATTATTATTACACTTATTTGTGATGTTGGATTTACTAATGCCTCTCCCATTAGTTTATTCAGGGCTAAAGGAAGATATTTCTTCCTTTGCTGCAATTGGAATCAAGGAGCATGTGATGGGCAGGTGGAGTGGAAATATTTAAGCATTACCATTATGTACTTTTCCACTTTTTCTCTTATTATCTAATAGTGTGTTTGCTGTCAAATAGTTCCTTGCTGTGTGATGATGAGAAGGACCCATACCTGAAAGCTTCTGACCTGAACAGGCATAACATCTGCTGTTACTTGGAGGGTATGGTTGAAGTATTTGAGCATGGTCGCATTCTCAGTACTGTGGTAACAAGTGGCTTCTAGGCGTGTCAGGTTGCAGAAGTTCATGAAAGATCTGCTTATGGTATTGTGACATTGATTGACCTCTGTGATAGAGGGAACTAAGGAGAAGGTCAAAAGCAATGGAAGCATGATAAATCCAGCAAATAATTTGTAGTGTGTCGCAGGTGAGTATTTATAAATGGCACAGTCAAGTGTCAAGAAGATTGGGGAAGGCACTTCTCATGACCTTATTAATGTGTCATGTGTAATGTACCATATGGAAGCTTCATGTCAGACAACTCAGAGTTGAATGCCAGGTTGGTGCTGGGAGGTCAGTGGATCGGATGGGTGGTGATGGGCTTTGTGACCGATAATGGAAAATGCAGGATATGTACTCAAAGCTGTTGAACGCTGGTTGCATCCGGAGACTGCATCATCATAACCAACAATAGATAATTCAACATTCCCTCTTGCTTGGTTTGAGCAGTGGATACACTGGATGCTGTAGTCTTATGGAGCCAGAACACCCAGGATGTGAGTAAAGGTTGGGAGTGAGACAAATGCCAGCTATGTCTGTGGAATGCATGGCCTCAGAGTGGGCTATTATCAGTAAGAATTGCAATATGAGTGTTCTGCAAGTTTGCTGTGACAGATTATAGGTGGGATGTATGTTGGGATGTTAGTATTGACAGTCCATGCATGTAGCATGGGTCGACACTGGTTGCATGAGTGCATGTATGTGAGTGTGAAGGTAAAGATGATGGAGATCCATGGAATAGAGGTGCATGTAGCCAAAGTGGAGAGTTCTGTAGTGTGAAATATAAGATGCATGGTTTTGGTCCTTAATATGACCATGCAGGAGATTCCCATGTCTTTTCTTTCATCTGAGGACACCCACGTGCACTCAGACATCTTCTGTAGGGGGACAGGTTAGATGTTAGGAGAAGAAGATCAGTGGCATTTGCCTGGCAAGCAGAGTAAGCCTAGTGGGCATGTGAACTAGGGTCCTGTCACTGTCTCCTGGATTGATTCTGCGGATGTGCTGGCCTGTGGAATGATGGTTGGATAATTTGAAGGCTTTCCAGGGGTGCAAACCAGAGGTGGGCAATGACAGTCTGGAGAACAGTCCAGATTTGGAGGTCTTGAGGCCTAAGTCTTAGGCTGCCTTCTGAGGGGATGCTACCACTGGTCTGACTGGGAAGCACCGGCTGGACGATCTGAAGGCTATATAATGGCGGCAAGCAGAACCTGGTGGTGACTGGCTGAGAGACAGCACATGTACTTGCCATAGGTGACATATAGTCTTGCACTGCCTACCAGGGTGATCCTGCCAGGGTGCTCACTTGGTGGTGTCAGTTACCTACTTAAAGGACTTTTAAGAGCCTTTACTGGAGGAGGGCAGAAATGAGTGGCAACTGGCTGAGAGGCAGTGTCGGTCTGGGACTCATTTGACCTAGGGCCAACCACTCCTAACCGAGGTTTTTCAACCACTGTGCTTTCATCTGATGTTTCGGATTCATGCTAAAATAATTAACTTTCAATAGGGTGAGAGTGTTCCTTTGTGTTGTAATTTCTTAGTGCTTACCTGATCAAATTCCTTAACATAATTGAAAACCTTAACTTGTTTGTGGTCACTTACATCTCAACTGAATTGTTATGCTTTCTTATATTAATTTTCCGTTTGGAATTTCGAATATTCACCTCTTGACGTTTATATTTCTTTTTGGTAAGTTCTTCTAGTACCAAATGCCCAATCCCTTTCTCTATTTGAAATGCTTCCTTTTGTAATATTTTTATTTGCATTTCCACATGATGAATTAGCATTTTCAAAATCTCTTTGGAGAATATATTACTACTTAACCCTCAATCTTTCATTAATACCTAATTAACCTTCTTCGAATCTTGTCAGTTTCCTAGGGGTGGGTGGAATTTGCGTAGTCGCGCTACGCAAAGCTCCGCAAAACGGTAAAAAATCTCCGCGAGCACGCAAACGTTCCGCGAACACGCGGAATTGCTTGCTCCGCCCGTTTGCGATGCTTTTTTCCTGTTCGCGAACGCAATTTGCGTGCTCAGGGAGAAATATCTCGCGAACACGCATTTTGAAAGCGCGAACAAGCAAAAAATTCTGCGAAGTCATGGATCGCGGAATTTTTGGTAATTCCGCGTTCTCCGCGGAACGCGAAATTACCCAAATTCCGCAAATTCCGCAAGCGGAACGGAATTTACCGCCCAGGCCTAGTTTCTACCTGCTTGAGCGGAGTTGTGTGATAGTAGTATTTGGCTCGCGACTTCTTTCTGAAGTCCTCCAGGTGTTGGAAATGTTGTCTCTGCCCATCGTTTTGTAAACAAGCTGTTTTAGGGCTTGAGCTATGGAATCTGAAAGCGTCACGTGCTACCGATTGTCGATTATCTTCAGAATGCAATATTGTTGCATGCTTATTAAAGGCAGCCACCACTAATTAAACAATAATAGCAGTAGACATTAAAGATGAGGTTTTGGTTTCTTTTAATTCCGGCGTTGCTAAAGATAAAGTTGCTCCCTCTTCCAACCCAGTTCCCAATGCAGTTACATATCTAGAAATTTAAAAAGAGTATCTATTTTATTTCCGATTCCGTCGGAATGGTTTCCAAACGACATAGTAATCAAACCAAAAGACATCGTAATCAACCCCTTGGTCAGTAACCTATTTTCAAGTTTTTTTATTTTTTTCTTCTAACTTTTGATTTCAACTCTGCCCCTTCAATGCTTTTTTTGATGTTGACGCACCGTGAATTGTATGTAAATATTAAAAATAAAACACAATGGGGCCGATTCCGATTCGGGCCGGAAATCTCCCCGATCGAGCCGGACCCGGAGAGATTTCCGACCGAATCGGACCCGTGCAGTCCGACCGAACGAGTACGATGCGCACGTATGCCATCGGACTCGAGTCGGTCGGACTCCCATTGAAGTCAATGGGAGCCTGTCGTACAACGCGTACGCGGGCTCCCATTGACTCAATGGGTGCGATGCGGACAAGTGCGCCCCCTACAGCGTGTACGCGGTGAAGCAATTCACGCCGTACACGCACAGGTAGGGGGACTCATGGGTCCCCCTGTGTGCGACTCGCGCGGCTACGCGTACAGGGGGTCCGACACGGACCCCCAAAGTACGGCTCCGACAGCTCTTCCGAGCCGGAGTGCGCGGCTCGGTCGGACTGCTCGCGGCGCGCATCGTACTTACCCGGCCGGGGAACGTCTCCATTGCGCGGTGCGAGTCGTGTCCGTGCGAGTCGGTCGGTGCGGTTCGACCCGGGATCGAGTCGGTCGGAGCGGTCGGGACGCCCGGACGAGTCGGTCGGCGAATACGCATCGTACTCGCTCGCCCGGACGCGCGTACGGATCGGTCGGGAAATAGGGCTCCGAATCGGATCCGGTTAAGCCAAATCCGATTCGGAGCCCTACCGGCCGAGATCGGAATCGGCCCCTATAAGTTGGAAAGCCCAAAGTTTAACTTGCATTTAATGAAAAATACCATGCAGCACAGCAAAATAATTAAAGACAATTGTTGTTTTAACTGGCCCAGGCTCTTACTGGGAAAGGGTCAGTTGAAGCATAATGCTAAAATGCAAAAAAGTTAAACTAGTTTATATATGCTTTCTCTGAACTTGAGTCTATGCAACCTAAGAACGTGATAGAAACTTGTGACTTTCAGCAAAACCTTTTTTAATGAGCAGGTGGCATGATCTTCTATCCAGGAAGCGCAGGACATCCTTCAGGAGAAGATATTGTTCATAAATTCAATACTGAGCTCATTATGCTCCTAAAATCCCACTTGCAGTTGCCAGGTTTGAATACAAGGCTACACTTTGCAGAAATGTGCAAATGTATAACTTTAAATAGCATGGTTTCTGGGCCTACTAGAAACATGAAAGTTAGCACACACATTAAAAGCTGCTGGGTGCTTCAAACCAATAAATCATGAAATCCACATCATAGAAAAATGATACACTCATTGTCATGTATGTGTAAGACTACAATGCTGTTATACATAGGAAGATATGATTATAATACACAGGTATGCATGAATAGGTTTTCACACACATGCTGTATTTGTGGTAGTGGGTTTACAAAATTACTTAGATTGTAATGCTCCATCTTGTAAAGAAAATCCACCTACAAAACACAAATCCTTTACTTACTTTATTAATTAATGAAGGTCTTGTTATATTAACCGCTTAACCGCGGCGGCAATTCCGCCGCGGTGCGGCGGTTTTATTGAGTGGGCGGGGCCGCGTCGGCCAACGGACGTGCGCAGCACTACGGAGGTAGTGCTCGCGATGGCCGTTGGCCGACGGGCGCACGGAAGGGGTTAAAGCTTTTTAAATGTTCATGGCATTTCTTAAAAGATAAATGGTACTGGTTGAGACTAGAAGGATTTCATCAAAGAATCAACACCTGCATGACATATATTGAATGAAAGCACCCTTTGCCTAGGCAAGCAGCCTCACATGCTGTCCTATGCATTGGTTGGCTCAGGAGGTAGAAAATTGGAGACCATGCCAGGGTCCTGGCACTGATTGTAACTAAACACGAATATACTGTGTTCAAGCATGAGTTCTATATAACTGGTGAATCTGGTGTATAAAGATGTCCTAAGGGCGCTTAATTCTTTTTTTTGTATTCACATTTCTTTTTTGTATGTAGCAACGGGTACAAAGAAATATGGACAAAACCAACTTAAACTTTGTCAGGATATACAATAACCATTTAAGTGTGTGGATCCTTTTATGTATATACTTACTTCCCATTTCGTATCTAACCTATAGGCTCTAAAATCTACCCCTCTATGTAAGGTTGAATTCTACAGTATATTAAGCCATCAATTGAAGTATCGCCCTCTCCTCTAGAATGCACTCCCAAGTCTACAACCTTGTCCCTACAGCACACTCAACGAGTCAATCAGGAAGCAACTGTCATGCATTTGGGAGAATGGTCCCATCTGGTGTTTCCTTGGTGCCAAGTCTTCAATGTGAAGTAGAGTTGAATGAGCCCTCATTCTCTCCTACCTCACAGGTCTTGGATAATGTCCCCTAAAATGTCCTGGAATTTATTTAGTTGACCATGTAGATTGGTTAACAGGCATTCATAGGAAGCAACTTTATAAATTTCCTGTGGCTATGCGTTTATTGTAGGGCATCCTGTAGATCTCCATAACCTGAAGATGATTTATTTTGCCTTGGCTAGCCATCGAGACTGTTGGTGAGAGATGTCTGGGTAGAGGTCAAAGTCAAGCAAAAGGACAGTTTGCACATTCAGACGGCCTCTCACCTGTCAAGTATCTTGAACTTTGCTTTCTGTGTGGGTCCAAAATGACATCAACGAAGGGCATTCTCCAATAGTAGGTGGAAACTGTCTCCATCATGTGAACTACTTCCCCCGCAGGCAATCTGTGGTCGTATTATGGACATGCTTAATTTCTTGATTGACCAGTGCCATCTGTGCACTACTGTAAAGTAACTCAGTTTTAGGCAGGCTTCCCGCAATGGTTTATCATGAGCAGCCATAAGGTCTGACGACTTGGCATCTGAATATTTCATCTATAGTCCAGTGGAACACCAATCCTTCATTTGTTGTGAGCCAGGATCAGAGAATTGATGGTCAATCATCATCTTATAAAGGCAAGAGAATACTTCTTTGGAGGTGCCCCATTTCCACTGAAATTGGTGAGGACTTCTGACACCAGTCACTGACGTAATATTGATGCATAGAATATCAAAACACAAAAATATTGGAAATTAAATATCGATAACAAAAATTTAGATGTCCTGTACTTAACTAATAAAACCACAAATATCGAGAGCACTCACCCCAATAAATGATATACCTAAAACTATACCAATGCAATCCCAACAAAATCACCATTAACTACAAACATTTAAACAACAACCTGAATAATCATATATGTATCATCTATATATATATATATATATATATATATATATATATATATATATATATATATATATATATATATATATATATATATGAACAAAGTTCGCCGCCACCATCGCCTCACACGGACAAAGGACGAAAAGCGGACCCAATGGTTCTTGGTGCAAATCAGGTGTAGTTTATTTTGTGCCCAGCAAATCCGCCATTACGCGTTTCGACCCCCACTCGGGTCTTGATCACATGACGCGTTGCATAGTAAAACAAGCGACCTTTAAAGTGATATAGTGCAGGAAATGACGACATGAAGTCAAAGTGCAAAGTATGGTAACTGAAGAGTTACTCTTAGCAGCATGTTAAATTCTATTGAATGTGCAAAGCTTTATGCATGTTTCAATAAATAAGCCAATAAATATATAAATATAAATAAATATGCTTATAAATGCTAAAACAGTTATTATAAAACCCACAGTGTGTAAAAGAGAAACTTTTGCATTATAGAGTTGCTTTTAACTTTGCAAAGTTGTCCTATAAATGACAACTAAATCCTATATCATGATGCCCAAGTGGGCCTTCAAACATGAATGTCAATCATATTTTTCCCTTGCAATAAATTCACCTAGTCAGCCTTAAATATGTGCAAACAAATGTGTAACTCAATGTTTAACAAAAGTGCAAACTAATTCAAAAATTATGTAAAAAATGATTATATACATTTCATATGTTTTTGAGGAGATAAGACCATACAACATGCCTAGTTTGTTAATCCTCACATTAGATCTCTAAAATATATAAAAACAACTGATTTTGATGCCCCATACTGTTGTGAACCCCCATAGTATTCTTTGACCCACTAATCTAGGCTTTCACAAGCATGTGAAAAGGTCTTCGCTGGCATTTAACCCTGCAGGATATTTTGTATCGAGTTCCAATATGTACCGGGTTTCTAGGAGGCGTAACTTCGCCTCCCTGTTTCCACCTCGTTTAAGCGGTAAAACCGTGTCGATAACATAATACTGGAGATACGCAGGGTTACTTTCATGTTTAAGCTCAAAGTGCCTCGCGACTGGGTAAGCCTGATCTTTGCCACTAATTGCCCTTATGTGCTGGAGTATCCTTTGTGGGCCGGCAGTTTAGTGCTGCCAATATACTTCAACCCACAAGGACACTCCAGAACATAAACGGCAAACTCGGTTTTACAAGTCAGCCTCTTACTGATTGTGATAGGATCTGGTTTGAAAGGGCTATTGTACTGAGTTTTGTTGCATCCCAATTTGCATGCCTTACAGCTAGGACACTTCCTGAATCCCTTACATTGTGCCAACCAAGTGGTTGGGGCTAGCATCTCTGGGCTGCTGCTCTCCAAGGCACTGCTCATTGACAAAGCTTTTCTAAAAGTCAATGCAGGCTTGGCTGGAACTAACATACCGATGACCGGATCTCCCTGTACCAAATTCCAATTACGGTAAAAGATTTTTCTAAGTTCCTGATGTTGACTATTAAAAGTCAACATCAGGTGGGTGTATTGCTTTGGACATATTGTTCTCTGGTATCTGCTTGATCAGGTGGGTGTATTGCTTTGGACATATTGTTCTCTGGTATCTGCTTGATTTTCTGTGTTAGGGCTTCCCTTCTAGACAGACCCCTTGTTTTTCTAATGGCACTGTCTATGATCTCATAAGAATACCCTCTAGCCAAAAATCTCTGCTTGCAGGCCTCCTGCGCAACCTCACATTCACGGTCTGTGCTGCAGATCCACCTGATACGCAGCATCTCACCATAAGGGATGCTGCGTATCAGGTGCTGCGGATGATGACCGGTCGCATGCAGGACCGTGTTACCTGCAGTTGGCTTCCTGAACAATCTGGTGGCTAAGCGATCTTGCTCAACATAGACCTCTACGTCCAGGAAACAAACCGATTCAGCATTGATGGTTGATGTGAATTGTAGGTTATAGCAGTTCTTATTGGGTGTGTCCACAAATTCATCTGCACCCAACTTCGTGCCCCTCCAAATCATAAATAAGTCATCAATGTATCGTAAATATACAATCACATGTTCATTCATGATCGCCTTGTTTTGTCCCATAAGGACCTGCTCCTCCCACAGCCCCATATGCAAACAGGCATAGCTGGGGGAGAAGCATGCCCCCATTGCGACTCCCCTGATCTGCTGATAGATCTGGTTGCTGAACATAAAAAAGTTCTGTTCTAAACATGCCGATATCATTGAGATCAACATCTTATTATGTATGTAGTAGTGCATTGGACGCAAATTTAAATAATGTTCCACAGCTTTGAGGCCATCACAGTGCCTAATAGAGGTGTAGAGAGATGCTACATCAAGAGTTATTAAAAACATATCCGGACCCCACACCACATGCTCAATTTTGCGTAAAAAGTCTGATGTGTCCTGCACATAAGATGCCAGTCCTTTAACCCAGTCTTGTAAAAAATAATCTACATATTTGGAAGTGTTCTCCATTATGCTATCAATGGCAGAGATGATGGGTCTCCCAGGTGGTTTATCGGCGCATTTATGAATCTTAGGGATGAGATAAAACGTGGGAATAACTGGATGTTCTTTTTTTTAAAACGATACTCCTCATCCGTAATAGATCCTGCACTCTTCCAAGCCAGTAATTTGAGATAATGGTCAGTCCATGCTGCTTTCACCAAGTGGATATTGCTCTTTCTATAGCATGAGGAATCAGTCAATTGATACAAGGCTTCCTCCATATACAGTTGGCGCGGCCATAGAACAACATTTCCACCTTTATCCGCTCTTTTCACAATGATGTTGTTATCTGATTGCAGTTTTTTCATTAGCTGCTTTTAGCACATATTTTGTTTATCAATGCCATGGCGGACTTTATTCGTTGCTATGTACAATTTTTCCAAATCCTTGGTTACTAGATCTTGAAATGCTTGCAAGACATTCGCATTTTACCGCCTACTTCAAGTAGGTTGTAACTCATTTGCAAATGGGAAGGGGTCCCCAAGAGACCCCATACCCTTTGTGAATGTTTAGGAGCAGGCAGTGGTCCGCGAGCAGGCAGTTGTCCCACGGACCACTGCCTACTCTTAAAAAATGAAAAGAAAACTTCATTTTTCTTTTTGAAACGCATCCCATTTTCCTTTATGGTAATTCATTCGGAGGAAGAGGCTGACTTAGCGCTTGAGAGACACTTCAAGAGACACATCGGCCCCTGATCTACTGAGAGACATGCTGGCTTCTGCTATGTTCCCACACTGCATTGCTCCTCGCTCCACAGCACTCAGGATCGCCAGGGGCCATCACTCGCTCCTGTTAGCCTCAGGGGAGTTGCAGGCCAGATGATTAGGCTCAGAAGAAGCGTGCCCGTGCTCATTGGAGTGCCAGCAAGCTGTAGAGAGGTGGCGGTGGGTGAACGAGCGAAGGTGAGATGCTGGTGCCCTTTGCTTGGGCACCTGAGACTCGGTGCACGCAGCTACAGACAGTGCGAGTGGCTGAACTGGGGCTGGTAGCGGTAAGCAAAACACTAGGTTAAGGGTACTGACCGTTGTAGTTAGGTGGCCAGCGTTAGGCAAGTGTGGCTTGTGCTTGCTCAGGTGCTCGCCGCTGCCACTCCAAGCCCTGCACTCAAGAATGTGGCCAGCCTCTAACAAAGCCCAAATAAAAGCCCAAATTAAGTTTGCCAGTGCTACCTTTATCAGCCACTACCCCCATGGGAGGGTGGTGTAAAGAGGTTAATTTAAAAAGACTATGGTGAAGAGGAGCACAGGGAAGGGCATAAACCTGCGAATAACAGTTTACCGCTTTATACAGTTTTGCACAGCATTTCAGGCCCTACTGGTCACTTGGCATGGGCACTTTTAAATCACTCTAGCTTGATGTGACTCAGTAATCAGGCCATTTGTAACAGAGATTTTTGTCTTCTACTTTGGCCTTTCCATATCTCATGACCACGATTCCTTGACCTTTGTCGATATAGCCCAACTTTTATTCAGTTTAAGGACCAACCGGTGACCAACGTGGCTGCAGTTTGGTGACTGAAATGCACACTAGAATGTCACTACTCTTGAAAGTTCAGACCAGAAGAGCATTTAAGAAACCAGAGGCAAAAGCTACCTTAGGCAAAAGGGGGTAGCTCCCCTCCCATAAACGTGGCAGTGAAACAGTTTTTTAAAAATCATCTTTAACAAAACCAGAGGAAATAATGGAAATGCACATATCTTCTCTTGAAGGAATAAGCAAATACTGAATTCTCTGATCACAGGCTTTCCTGCCCATTCACAAGTCCCTTGAGTCTAGAGGATAATCAGCAAGACCCCTATCTGCCCCAAGACTCTGCGGCAATTAGGTGCCCTGTTAGAAATGGGGGTCTCTAGTTGGCAGAGGTAGGTACCTTTGTCCAAATAGGGACCCTTGCTTCTAGTCAGGGTAAGGGGGATACACTTCTAAAATAACCCCTGCACACCCCCTTGGTAGCTTGGCACGAGCAGACAGGCTTATCTCAGAGGCAGTGTGTAAAGCATTTGTGAACACATACAGTAATACAGTGAAAACACTACAAATGGACACCACACCAGTTTAGAAAAATAAGTAATCTTTATCTAAACCAAACAAGACCAAAAACGTCAAAAATCCACAATAGATTTATCAAGATATCCTCAAAAATAGGTTATTCACTCAATTAAAGTCTGTAGCAACAAACAACTCCACCTGGAGTTATTACGACGTCGTGACAGATAAAAATCCCAAAGAAAGGCGCCGACCGCGAAGTGCGCGGCATCAAGCAGACCCTCAAAGAACAGTACCTTGGCATTGATGAAAGCAAAGACGGGGCACGGCGTCGGGCGGTGATGCTTCATTGGAGCAGGGTGGCGTCGGTTCCTTATGACCCCAGGGGAGGTGAAGCCTCGGTTCCTTACTGCGATGCAGGGGAGGTGAGACGTTGGTTCCTTTCTGTGTCGGGGAGGTGACGTCACAGTGGCAGCGAGGCATTGGTTCCTTACGATGGTGCGGTGTCGATGGATTCAGGAGTCACCCACGTCAAGTATCGACCCCGCATTGATGAAGCACCAGTGTCGGTGAAGTCGGGGCTGCGGTGCGAGTCGGGACGGTGCGTCGTGGACGTCACGAGCGGTGTCCTCAGCTCCGGTGCAGGCAGTGGCCTCGGTGACGGCTTCGGAGTCGATGCAGCACGGCTTCAGCAGGCGCCGGGCCTACGGTGCAAGTTGGGTGGTGCGTTGTGCTCTTCACGAGCGGTGTCCACGCCTTCGGTGCAGGTTACGGCATTGCTTGCCGGTGTTGCAATTTCCTTCTGTGGCAGCTGAAACAGCAGTTCCAGATGCAGAAAGACAGAAGAAATGAAATCTTTGTGTCCCTTAGACTTCAGAACAGGAGGCAAGCTCAATTTCAAGCCCTTGGAGATCTTCTTTCAAGCAGGGGACACAGCAAACAGCAAAGCCCTTCTCCTTTCCTTGGCAGCAAGTAGCCCTTGCAGGCCAACCCCAGACAGCAAACAGCACAGGGGCAGCATTCCTCCTCAGCTTCTCCTGCTCTTCTCCTTGGCAAAGGTTCCTCTTGATTCCCAGAAATGATCTAAAGTTCTGGGGTCTGGGCCCAAATATTTATATCACAAAATCCTTTGTTCTCTGGTGGCAGAGAAGCCCTGTGCCCAGTCAAAACCAGTTCTGTTCTCTCTGGTGCAGCTTCCTGGCAGGAGGTGGAGACAGCATTGTCCTTGGCAAACCAGGCCCATTCAGGTGAAAGGAAATCTTCTCCCCCTGTGGAAATTAGCAGAAATCGCTGTTAGCATGAGCTGAAGCCATTTTGTTCTTGGTAGCCATTTTAGTTAGCCATGTGCTCGCCATGTGCTTTCTCCCTCTTCACTGTTGCCTGCTCTTGTATTTCACTTGAGTCAGGAACTATAATTAACTCCTTCAGTACTGAGCCAGAGCACTGCACATGCTCAGAAAGGCCTAGCTGCTAGAATGCACCTGTTACAGATGTAACTGTCATGCTATTTTTACTGATATCAGCAGTTCTGTAACTCCTCCCATTCTGTTGACTAAGCAATTCTGATGTATCCTTGTATGTAACTGACTATTTGTGTGTACACTTGTACTGCCCCTTTTTGAACCTCCATGCTTACACTGCACTTGCTACAGTATATAAGACCCCTGGTCTCTGTACTCCTTGTACTACCTCATACATTGCCTGGGGGTTTTGTATAGATGTAGTTCCACTCAAGAGGTTTAATAAACGATTTCTTTGATATTACAGCTTCCGTGCCAATCTCTATTTGTTAGTCCAAGGACTTGAGTACGCAGAAGGGCGAACCCCTGTACTGGTGGGCTTCTGGAGAGTCTCACCCCCCACAAATTGGCGCCCGTCACGTGGGGCTCATCGGCGACTCGGATGCCCGACGGAGTGGTCTCGACGGAGGTTTGGAATCTCGCTAAGGATGTACACTGCATAAGGAGACCCGTGTCTTAGCAGGTCGAAGTGCTTTTCCGATTTTCCCGATTTGACCCGCCAGGTGGTGCCGGTCCCCGACTGAGATCCCTTTGGCGTTCGTCTTGCAGAGACCATTAGGTCGATTCAGAGCTTGGCAGTTGGAGGCTGGAGATTTTTGTTTGGTAAGGTCGTTTGATGCAACACTTCTTGTTTGTTTGGCCAAAATCTTGGAGTTGTTTGGGTATATATAAATTGCAATTTATATAGGCAGGCAATGTGGAGATTTTTCTCTAAATTGTGAATTCTTGAACGGTAATAAGTACTATTTTTGTTACAATATTATATTTATTATAATATTTGTGACATGCCTGTTACTAGCACGCTTCGTAGGATGTGTTGCTTTCTCGGAGGTACCAAAATGGATTTAGAACGAAGTCAGCTGGCTCCCCCTGAGGGGACACCAAATAGAGATATGTACATTAAATACGGTATTTCTTCCATAATGTATAGTGCACTATGGAATAAATACACCAAAAAGGATCCTGATCTGCGATGGCCAATAAATGGGTCATTTGATCTTAGAAAGATTCAGTATATGGAACAATGTGTGTTTAAGCGCAAAAGTAGACAAGATATGTTTGACTGTGTACGAATGTGGGAGAAAGAAGCGCGTGGAAGAGTGAGGAAAGAGCAAGCTTTAGCAGAAAAAGAACAGCGAAAAAATATCTATGCGAAAGCGTTGGCGATGAAAAATAAAGAAATGAAGGAAATAAAGAGAAAGAGGATAGGGAGCGTCATTTACAGGTAAATGGCCAATACCCTGTCCGGCGCCCCTTTATCCTCTGCTTAATAAACCACAGGACGATTCAATTCTATTAGATCGCTCTCCGCCTCCATATACTTTTCCCTCTGCCCCGGAGGTTGATTCTGATGATGACAAATCTTTCTCAGATCCGGAAAAGACAGAATTAGACGCTAAACGACAGACTCGCTCCTTTTTGACCGCTGACCGTGCGGCCACTCTTAGATCTGCTGCTCGTAAAGCAGCTCGTGGTGACACTTCTGCTCCAGACCTTATAGCAAATGTTCAGCAATGGCCAGAGTCAGAGCAGTTATATTTTACAGAGTCGTTTACTGGAGAAGTAATTGCAAATTTTAGGAAACATTCCACAGACTTAGAGCCTGTTGCTATAAAAACTGATCATAAACAATTGAGTGACAGTCTTTTTCTCCCTTCCCAGGTGGCCGATTTAATTAGACGTGTGGTTAAACTACGAACTGATGCGTTCCGTTTGCGAGAGGAGAAAAAGGCAGCTGCTGCAGCTGAACACACAGCTCAGGCCCCCGTGCCGCAGGAGAAAGTTCTAGGGACAGATAAGGCTATTGTAGTTCATGGGAAACCAATGCGTGAAGCTGTGCCTTTATATGTCCCTCCTAGGGGTGCGGGAACAAGTGACAATAAAGATTCCACTGATGCGAAGGGATATTTTGTTTATAATTGGGTTTATACTTGGAGTAGAGCGGAAGTCATGGCTCTTAAAGCTGCTTTGCCTGACCCGCGGAAAAATCCGGCTGCTTTTTATGAAGAAGTTGAAGGAGCTATTAGTTCTTGCACTATGACATTGCCTGATATTGATATGTTTTTTGGGCTTATTTTACCTCCTGATATGTGGAGATCTATTCGTAAAGTAGATGATCATGCAGCTTTTGGAGATATTTGGAAGGAAATAGAGAGAAAAGATTCGGAAAGGGAACCCGCACAGAAACCGCAACAAGAGATATTAGACCTCCCAAAGGCTATAATAACTAAATTGAAAATCCTTATACCTCCTAAAAAGATAGATTGGACTATGCTAGCGTCTTGTAAGCAGGAACCAGATGAGTCAGTTTCTGATTTCTTTACGCATTTTGAGGAGACATTCCATGACTTTAGTGGCCAGTCATTGACAGATGACACGGGCAAGCATCTGTTCGTTGACAAATTTGTCGCGAACATGTTGCCAGGAATAGCTAGTCGCCTAAAGGCCAATGAGAGTTCATGGACTACGTCTTCCCCAGTTTCCCTTTTGACTATGGCTCAGTATTATGAACATCAGGAATTGGAAGATAAAGGCAAGGAGGATAAGAAAGCTAAGGATTTAAAAACAAAGGTGATGTTAGCTCAGGTTTATGGTCCATCTTATAGAGGTAGTGGTAGAGGTGGACGTGCAATGTATCGACCTAGTGCACCCTCTTTCCCTCGAGCTACTTTGTCTTGTGATCAGTGTGCTTATTGTAAGGAGATAGGACATTGGCGCTCTGAGTGCCCACTTTTGCGAGGTCAGCAGTATCAGCGTGGTAGAGGACAAATGAGAAGCCGCCCAGGGAACTCAGGAAATAGGGGAGGTATGGATAATCGTACTAGGTTTGAGGTAGTAGAACATACTCAAAATTCTTCTAATACTTTTGACAGGCGTAATCAATATCAAATGTCTGATTATTCGACTGATGATTTGAGGGATTCTAATTATGCATAGGATTGCCTAGGATGGGGTAAGGAACCAGTTGAAGTCCCAGTAGATCAGAAGGGTCCCTATGTAGATGCAAATGTCTTGGGTTCTACTGATCGATTTTTGGTTGACACAGGAGCTACTCGTAGTGCCCTGTCTAAACAATTGGTTCCTAGGGCTCCCCTGTCTGGCTTAACAATAACATCGATAGGATTCGATGGGACACCTTCCCTTAGCCCACTGTCACAACCGCTTGCATTTCATGTTGATAAGTTTTCTGCTGCATGTCCATTTTTGCTTTCTCCTAACACACCGGATAATATTGTGGGTCTCGATATGCTCAAACATTTTCGTGCCACGATACGCTGTTTCCCAGAAGGTGTGCGTGTTATTTTAAATGACAACTATCCTATGGCTGAGAGGTCTTGTCTTCTTAAAGAAGATACTGCTTTGGCTTCACTACCTAGTACTCTGTGGGCTACGTCAGATACTGATGTGGGTCAAATGGTTATCCCACCAGTCCATATTCAGGTGAAGGAAGGTGCTTCATTGCCACGACTTCCTCAATATAAAATATCTCGAGAAGGTGAAGAGGCACTAATACGTATTGTTCCAGATCTGATTGGAGTAGGGGTTGTGGAAGAAGTCCCTTACAATATTTGCAATAGCCCTATCCTTCCCATCTTGAAAAAAGACACTGATACTAAAATATACAGGTTTATCATTGACTTACGAGAGGTTAATAAGATCGTAGTGCCCCAATACCCGGTAGTCTATGACATCACGACACTTCTTACTATGGTTCCTCCGACTGCCACTACATTCAGTGTGATCGATTTGAAGAACGCTTTCTTCTTGATACCTATTCAGCCTGACAGCCGTTATTTGTTCGGCTTCACTTTGAATAATCGATCATTCAGATTTTGTAGAGCTCCACAGGGGTATACAGAGAGTCCTAGCATTTACAGCCAGGCATTGAAAAGACAGCTTGATTCTTTCCCTGTACCAAAAGGGGTGGCTCTCATACAATATGTCGATGACATCTTGTTGGCTGCAGATACCCCTGAACAGTGTGAAGAAGGAACACTTGCTTTCCTTTCTTGCATCTCACCATCACAAGGTTTCTAGGAAGAAATTGCAATATTGTAGACAGCAGGTTACCTATTTAGGTCACCTCCTGTCTAAAGAGGGACGTGCACTCACACCAGATCGCATCCAAACTATTTTAGACATGCCTGTGCCCCGTACTCGTGCGTTGATTGGCCTTACTTCTTTCTGTAGGCAGTGGATTCCTAGCTTTTCACATATTGTTAAACCTTTGTTGGCTCTTTTGACTAAAGACACTCCAATGCCCCTCCCATGGACTACTGAATGCCAGACTGCTTTCCAACAGTTGCGTCAAGCTCTATGTTCTGCACCAGTATTAGGCACTCCAGACTACACTAAGGCCTTCACACTCTATGTACACGAAAGGGATGGTTGTGCTCTCTCGGTTTAAGTACAGACACACGGTGATAAGCAACGTCCTTGTGCATATTTTTCAGCTGTCCTTGATCCAGTCACTCGTGCGTTGCCTGGGTGCTTTCGCTCTGTGGCAGCGGCAGCTGTGTCCATACGTCAGAGTGAGGGGATAGTTTTGTCACATAGATTGCTTGTGTTAGTACCCCATGCAGTTGATGCCCTTTTGAACCAAACCAAAACGCAGCACTTAACTAGTGCTCGTTTGACAGGATATGAATTAACACTTTTGGCCCCTCATATCACCTTGAAAAGATGTTCGACTCTTAATCCGGCTACCTTATTGCCATTCCCAGCTACTCAGTCCCAGTCACAGTCTCATGACTGTATATTCCTTACTGAGAAACAGACAAAGGGTCGTGTTGACCTAGAGGATACGCCACTTTCAAGTGTTGATGGGGAATTGTGGGTTGATGGATCCTGTTTGAAACTGCCAGATGGCACAACATCAGCTGCATATGCAATTACAACACTTCAGACGGTAGTTGAGACAGCTCGTATTCCACAGAAGTCAGCTCAGGCAGCTGAGTTGATAGCATTAACGAGGGCGTGTGAACTTAGTACTGACTCGTCTGTTAACATCTACACCGATAGCCGATACGCCTTTGGAGTGGCTCATGATTTTGGGCTACTCTGGAAGGAAAGAGGCTTTCTTACATCACATGGGACACAAATAGTGCATGGAGAATTAGTGCATAATCTCCTTACTGCTTTGACATACCCTAAGAAAATAGCGATTGTTAAGTGTAGTGCACACAAGAAAGTGATTGATAAAATAGGACAGGGCAATGCCTTTGCAGATCACACAGCCCGTGAGACTGCAATGCAGCGAAGCACTACATCTATGTACGTGGTGAAGTCACAGGCTGAACGTTGGCATGATGCCAGGCAAGAAGTGCTGGACATACAGCGATCTGCTTCTGCAGATAAACTAGAGCAATGGGCTAAGGAGGGAACATTGGATGATGAGGGCTGTTGGAGAAATAAAGACATGACCAAATGGAGATTGCCCACAGCCTATTTACATCCTATGATTCACATGGGCCGGCACATGTTGGAGCATCCTCAATAGCTAAGTTGCTTACGTAAGTTTGGGATCATCCTGAAATTGTCGGTACAGCTAAAAAGATAGTCCAGACTTGTCTGATTTGTCTCCAGTATAATCCTGGAAAGGGAACACGAACTCCAACAGGAGGGTTTGCCACACCAACCGCACCTTTTGAGGTTCTGCAAATGGATTACATCCAGCTTGAACGCTGTAATAACTTAAAGTATGTCCTAGTAGTGGTATGTGCCTTCAGTAAGTGGATAGAAGCGTACCCTACAAAAGATAATACAGCTCTTACTACAGCAAAGGTGCTTCTAAAGGAGTTCTTCCCCAGATTCGGCGTTTGCTGACTCTTGTGGAGTTACAACGGACCCCATTTCATTGGGCAAGTTGTTGAGTATGTCTTGAAAGGATTGGGAATCAAGCAGAAGTTCCATGCTGCTTTCCACCCACAATCAGCAGGGTTAGTGGAACGGTACAATTCCACCCTCAAGCTTAAGTTGGCTAAAATACAGGCTTCCACATCTCTGAAATGGCCTGATGCGCTACCCCTTGCTCTGTTTTCCATTAGATCGGTGCCACATACACGATCTGGCATTACACCGTATGAGGTGGTATTTGGGAGGCCTATGAATATTTGGGGGATTCCTAAGCCACGTCCCATACATGATGTACCTTGTGTCTTGATGAGTGACTACCTGTTACAGTTGACTGACAGCTTGCTTTCTATTCATCAACAGGTTCGAGAAGCTCTTCCTGACAGGTCACAAGGTGATGGCCATGATCTCCGGCCCGGTGACCAGGTGATGGTCAAAATCTTCCAGAGGTCGAATAGCCTGGAACCGAGGAGGCGCGGCCCTGAGCAGGTGCTCCTGGTGACCAGAACTGCAGTCCGAGTGACCAATCGAAAAAATTGGATTCACTCCACGCACTGTAAGAAAGTGCCATCTGCCCTGGTGGAACCTGCTGCACTTACCGACCATCGAGACATCCTGGACACAGAAAGAGGCCAAGCCATATCACCTGAAGAACCTGAGGAAGTCTTCCCGGACCACACGATTCCTGGTGCATCTCGATATCAGCTGCGGCCCCGGAGAGAAACTGCATTGCTGAAAAAGACTGGTTGAGCAACCGTCCTGGGTTAGTGAAAGGCTGAGCCGAAGGGGGGGAATCTTTGCTTAGTGACACCCGTCTTAACTCTCAGTGAAGAAACCAACGGCTGCCCAGGACTTTAGAGCTCCATCTGCTTTGTTATTTCAACGTCAAGATAAACATGCCTATGGAAAAGACATCGACTGCTGTGAGAATCTGCAACAAAGAGACTATGTGCATTGTTGGGTTTACTGTCACTGTGATCATTATGGCAGTAATAACTTGGGTTGTAGAGGAAGTGGCTCCTGCTGGATGAACACTGACTGCTACTACTCCTGTCCACATTGAGCACCACTACTTCACTCTCCCTTATCATGAGCAGAAACATAGACAGTCTTATCTTAACAACACGTTCATTCAAATGTTGCACCACACTCATAATGCTACGAACATTACCAACTGTTGGGTGTGTGGAATGATGCCAGCTCATCAGAAGAAGGGAGGAACGCCTTTTATTACTCTGCCATTTTCACACAACGGCTCCTGCAGAGCCTGGTTTGCTCTGCTATGGGCTACTCATGTTGCTAACATCACTAACTATGATGTAGGAAGACTGAACTTTCAGCTAAACAAAGCCTGTTACCCTGATGAGGAAGGAGATCCACATGCCAAAGGAACTGTATGGGAAATGGAGGAGTATCGCCGAGGAAATTCCTCTACACACTATGTTTTCCCAAATACTCGAACTGCTAAGGGTAATGGACCTTTTGTTATAGCTGTTACTAGAGCTCGAGCAGACCTGTGTGTGAACAGTGTTGGTAGTATTCCCGTGGGAAAAAGCGACTGTACTCTGGTTTTAAATATTACCGGAGTAAATAACAGCAGTTTTACGTCATCGCATAATACCTACTTTATATGTGGAAATAAGGGATATTACAATTTACCCATTGGCTGGTCCGGTACTTGTTTTGTGTCCTTTTTGTTACCACCTGTGTTTTTGGCACCTGCATCATATCACAAGGACTATAAACTGTTTAATGACATTTCCAAAAACAGATTTAAGAGGACAATAAATCATGATGAGGTGGATCAGACTGACACTGCAATGCAGCAATTTGTTGATTTTAATTTGGGACTGTTCTTCTTTGTTGGTGCTGCCTTAAACAGCTGGAAGATCAGACGTTTGTCACGTGTTGTAGAGGCTGTAACCAACCAAACAGCTATGGCACTTGGAAACATCACAGAAGAACTGCAAATTGTGAGGATTGTGGCGCTCCAAAACCGAATGGTCCTCGATGTCGTGTTGGCTGACCGTACTGGTGCATGCCGCATCATCGGGAGCAGTTGTTGTGTTTACATCCCTGATCACGCCCCTTCAGTTTTTGATGCAATCTCCAAGTTGCATAAAATAGCTGCTGAAATCCATCCTGACTCAGGAACGTGGACTTTATCTGGATGACTATGGACCCTATTTGTTACCTGGGGCTGGAAACTGTTGACAATATTATGTATATTATTTGCAATCCTGCTGTTATGTTGCTTATGTATACAATGTGGTCCAATGCTTTGCTCCCTTTGTATAACTGCTTGTATGCCTACCAAACGTAACGTTAAGAATATGAATGTCCAATATGTATTAGATCAAGAGATTAGCGATATGATGAAAATTGATGTGCAAGATGTTTTTGTTCCTTCTAGATCATAGATGTCTTCAGCTAATGCTAAAAGGGTCGTCTGTGGAAATTAGCAGAAATCGCTGTTAGCATGAGCTGAAGCCATTTTGTTCTTGGTAGTCATTTTAGTTAGCCATGTGCTCGCCATGTGCTTTCTCCCTCTTCACTGTTGCCTGCTCTTGAATTTCACTTGAGTCAGGAACTATAATTAACTCCTTCAATACTGAGCCAGAGCACTGCACATGCTCAGAAAGGCCTAGCTGCTAGAATGCACCTGTTACAGATGTAACTGTCAGGCTATTTTTACTGATGTCAGCAGTTCTGTAACTCCTCCCATTCTGTTGACTAAGTAATTCTGATGTATCCTTGTATGTAACTGACTATTTGTGTGTACACTTGTACTGCCCCTTTTGAACCTCCATGCTTACATTGCACTTGCTACAGTATATACGACCCCTGGTCTCTGTACTCCTTGTACTACCTCATACATTGCCTGGGGGTTCTGTATAGATGTAGTTCCACTCATGAGGTTTAATAAACTATTTCTTTGATATTACAGCTTCCGTGCCAATCTCTATTTGTTAGTCCAAGGACTTGAGTACGCAGAAGGGCGAACCCCTGTACTGGTGGGCTTCTGGAGAGTCTCACCCCCACACCCCTACTCTAAATGCAGCCCAGGTCTAATCAGCCCAGCCCTGACTCATCAGGCTCTCTGGAGCCACTGCTCCTCCCCAGCCCCTGTCATCCAAAAGCCAGACATGCAATACACAAACCAAGCAGAGGCACACTGGATGGCTAAGCAAGAAAATACCTACTTTCTAAAAGTGGCATTTTCAAACACAGAATGTAAAAATCACCCTCACTAAAAGATGTATTTTAACATTCTAAGTTCAGGCATTTTAAATGTTACTTTCCTACCTTGTTCCCAGGGGTAGTTATGTTTATAAGATGTTATAAGCAAACTCCCCATTCTGTCCTATGGGAACAGGTAGCCTTGGAATAGTGAAAAATGAAATTGGCAGTAATTCACTATCAGGACATGCCGCACACACATCAGGGCATGGCCTACCTTTCATATACACTGCACCCTGCCCACAGGGGTACCTTGGGCCTACCTTAGGGGTGACTGACATGTAAGAAAAGGGAAGGTTAGGGCCTCGCAAGTGGGTGCACTTGCCAAGTCGACATGCCAGTCCCGGACTGCACACAGGCTCTGCAATGGCAGGCCAGAGTTACATTTACAGGCTGCTTATGTGGGTGGCACAATCAGTGCTGCAAGCCCACTAGCAGCATTTGATTTACAGGCCCCGGCACACACAGTGCACTCTACTAGGGACTGACTAGTAAATCAAATCAGCCAATCAGGGAAACACCAAACCATAACAACATTTACAGGGAGAGCATATGCACTTTAGCCCTGATCAGCAGTGGTAAAGTGCCCAGAGTCATAAAACCAACAAAAACAGGTCAGAAGCAGGAGGCCAAAAAGCAAAACGTCTGGGGATAAACCCTTGAAAAAGCCAGGTCTAATAGGCCCCAGGTACAGGAGATCATGCAACTGCAAATTGCCGGCGTAGACCTTATTCGACCATCAAAAGTGGTGCAGTTCCAGTTCTCCAGTGCTTTTTGAAGGGCTACTAGACAGCCCTCTAAGTAGTGACTTGAAAATGGGCATGCATCAAGGCATCCATTTGATAGAATTGTATACCAGGCAAGACTTCACAACTAACAATCAAGGCACAAAATTAGAGACGGGAGACCCGTCTATAAAAAACTTCTAGGCCCATTTCCCCAGAAATTATATTAGTGCCCGTTCTGACACTAAAGACTGCTCTGGGGCGGCAGTGGCCAAGGCGGAAATTTTCCTGGAGACCATGAAACAAATGGCCCTCTGCAGCTCAAATTGTGTTCTCCTTCAGTCCGACCTTAACACTGACATAATTAGTTCACCAAGCTTGTTTACAGGTGGGCCTAAGCCAGTCGTGAAACTAGGAGCTCGTGAATCTACATCTTTTCTGAACACCTACATAGAATTCCAAGACAAATTAGAAGAGCAGTACATAGGGGATGAGGATATCCTTAACATTGCAGACCTGTATGTCCCCATATTCAATGACTAAACTCAGGTGAACTCACCCGGATGCCCACAAGAGCCACCAGCTCCAAGTGGGAATCAAGCAATCAGCTCCTCTACTCACAAGGACGCAAAGTCTACCGAACAGTGTCCATTGAGTGAGAAATTTTATCCTGATAACTCAAACTCAAATTCAAAGCAAAACCCAAAGCATGAAATAAACCATTGCAATTCATTAATGGTAGAGGATAATGCTGGAGGAAATGACTGGTGCTGGTCGTCTTCCATAGACAATACGGTGACCACGATGAGTCATGCAGCGATAAATCACGCAGACAAACTAGACACACAAATACTAGTCCTCCAAATACTGGTGAACTACGTTAAAATAACTGAATCACGGCTAGACAATTTGAACTCTCTCATCGTGAAAGCTCAGCGAATGGCGGGTAATCGCTCCAATCCATGTTATTGCCAACTTCTTTTAGAAAAGATCACTGCTCTACCAGGGTTAATGGCTGATACTGGCAAATAATGCCAGTTCCATGAAAAGACTTGATCTTGATTTCTGTTGCAGAGGACACCATGTCAGAGCACCACCTTGTACAAGCAGTGACCCACTATATGAATGGCCACTGGATGATCAAGCACAGGAAACCCCAAAACCACTGGATTGTATGCCCTTGGAGGAGGACAGAGTTGACTCCTCAGTCTTAGAATTATGTAGTCCAACTAGTGCCGAACTACATGCAAACAAGCTTTCAAAAAAGAACAGAACACGGCTGAAGAAGCTAAATAAGAGATGTGAATACCAGACAAAATCGGAATCAAAACTCTTCCCTATGTTTGAAAAACTGAGGAGTACATCGCTCCCAAAGGAGAAATTATTGGTCCCAGGCAGTCCCTCGCCAAGTGGCCTGTAAACTCCCCTTGAGGCGATGCAACCAGTCACGAGCAATGGAATGACTACATCAACAGATAATTCAGGTATCGGCAACAAAGCAACTCACCTTCTACAAAGTGCATCTAAAATGTCAGTGATTGTTGCATCCCGAACAGAGGAAACTATTGCTAGACCAAATACTTTGGCAGCTGGAACGGAGACTAATCACAAAAACAATGAAAAGGGCACACAAAAGGCATCTAAAATGTCAGTGAATGTTGCTGCCCAGACAGAGAAAACTATCCCTGGACCAAATATTTTGGCAGCTGGAACAGCGACTACTCACAAAAACAATGAAAAGGACACACTAAAGACAGGAGAGAGGATACCTTCTCAGAAAAATAATTTGGATACACTCAGCATGGACCAGCTCTTGCAATACATCCACCTCACCAAATCGAATTGTGTGAATCGCAATCTTCAACAGACGGCTTGCACAAAAAAACATACCACAAGTAATTGTCTCCTCTACATCTCAAGCAAAACCAGCATGCAACACTACTGTCACAGACTAATGAACCGGGAATGGCTGGCCTGCCGGATGCGGACTAGGTTGGCCTGACAGAATATACTCTATTTCTTCGCAAACAAATGCGCTTGAGCACACTGACCAGCAGCAAGAACCTCTGATCCCCCGGCAACAATCAGGGGAGCTGGCGCCTGGCCACGTAAGGCAAATGTGGAAACCCGCCTGCACCCATTTTGCAAGATCCAGAGCTTCAGGAAGTAGAGGTCTTGGAGGCCACTCTTATATTTCACCCTGAATACACCTCCCGTAGGATGAAAACAACTTGAACAGAAGTAACTTACTCAAACTTCTCTCGGCTCTGCATGGCTTGAATACCCTTGAATCTAATGATCTGGTCCCCGTCACATTCATCTCAGGGAGCAAGGATGCTCCAAAGGAGGTAACAAAAGTCTTATTCTGTGAGAAAGAGATAGTTAGAAGAGTGGAGTGCCACTTTAAAATACTAGCTGAATTGGGATTAGTATTAGCAAAGCAGCAAAATAAAAATATCCATGGCTCCTAGCCAAAACCGGCTATCATCAACCCCAGTGGGCCTCCATCCTTTGCTGCCCCAAAGGCCCACAAAATCCAAAAGATGCAGTAGAGTCAATCTTGATCACAAAGGAACATGTCGCTAATAAAAGGACATAATGGCTGTCGTCCATTATTCATTGAAGGCCATCAACCTATTGCGAGAATCAGCGAGACACATTCAAACGCAAATCCACATGTACAACTCCTCTCACCCACACTTCCGACCTGCAATTCTGCTCATGGAACATTCAAGGTTTAAACAATTTAATGGCTTATAAGGATGCAATGGAAGAAATCTGCACAAAGGATATAATTTGCTTGCAAGAAACCTGGCAGCTGGCCACCACAAATTGGGTGGAGCACCTTGAATTTACATCAGCAGCTGAACCCTCAGTTAAAGGGCGACATAGCTCTGGTGGTGTCTCCATTCTTATACACAAATTGCTGGAGCTGGAAGCAAAAGTTCTAGTGAGTGGCCTGTGGGCATACATCTTTCTGCAGGCAACAAACATAAACAAAAACCTGGATAGGAAAACTCCTCCTATGGTCATTGGAAGCATTTAAATAAATCCGAAACAGCCCAAGAAAAAAATCAGCTATGGGACAATATGTCCAAAATAATTAGAAACCTTCGGCAAAAATTTGCTGCAGACACATGGGTGATGGTGGGAGATTTCAACATGTTTCTATTGGGAAGTGCAGTGCCTCCCATATGGCAACAAGAAGAAGATTCCACTTGGCATATCCATGATATTGTTTTGGGGAAAACCAAGAAGGATAAGGCTGGAGACAAACTTCCACCACTCTTACCTCATTAGGCCTCAGAACCCTCAACGAAAGAAGCATATTGGACCAACCATCCTCTTACACATATATAATGAGTTTGAGTTCATCGTTATTTGACTGTATCTGGGTATCTGTCCAAAGTTTTCACAGATAAGCAATTTTCAAGTCCTGCATAGTCTGACCAGAGACCAGGCAAGGCTAGTCTGCACTTTTTCTAGGGAACCTACCAGACTCCCACAAATTCAAACAATCTGCAATGAAGAGGGCACTTGTGGGTCGCAAGGAGTAAAATGGTCAACAACACCGTCAGATGGAAAAAAGGAGGACCTGATAAAAATCCCAAAAATAGGAGCAAGGTAGCAGTTATCCTTCCCCCCATACTGGGCAAAGTTCCTCGAGAAGCTCCATAACAAATTATCCGTTAAGGAGAGCACTGCAGGAAGGAGGCAAGCAAGCAACTGCTCGCCGGTACTGAGGGATCTCAAACACAAACTAAACAAGCTCCTAAGAATAGCATGCAAGAGTAGAAGTATCTCAAAAAGAATTGACAAGATTTGGAATGAGAGGAAGGCCTAGAGTTAAAGCATGGGAAATTGCCAAGCAAGAGGAGGAAGCACTATGGACTCTAATGAAAGCTGTCCAACTAGGGCATTCCGGGAAATATGCTCAGAGCCATAAGGACCCTCTATATCAGAACTTGGGTGCACGTGAATACATCAGCCAATAGAGCCACAACCTAAGATTCACACAAATACTGGGGTGAAACAAGGATGCATTTTAGCTCCCCTCCTGTTTAATCTTTAAGTGGCAGATATAAATGATGCACTAGCCTCAGTTCGTGCTTTCACTCCCAAATTTGCTGGTTCACATATCCATTGCCTCCAGTATGCAGATGATACATTACTATTTGACCATACTGCAGTGGGGCTACAACAATCGCTGGAGGCTCTTGCACAGTACTGCAAAGACAACAATTTAGCAGCAAACCACTCCAAAACATAAATTACGGTATGCAGTGCCAGAAGTAATAACATCTTCAATAGATCGAAGTTTAAATTTACCATGAATGATAGACAACAGGATGTGGGAGCACACCGCTGACCTCTCAGGCAAGGTTCGCCCCTAGCATTCTGGTAAATGCAGTTTCTTGTAGCTCGCTACGATATTTTCGAGTGTTTCGCCAAGGTTGGCGCAGATAGTGCTGATCTCTAGACACGTGTTTCTGGTTTATTAACCGTCATCAGTAGAGAATACAGTCTTGTATTTTGGGGTTTGCTGAGTAGGCTGCCAAACATTATATCAGGTCCGGTACCTCTCACTGGCGCGCAGGTGCTTCATCCACGAGCTCGTCAGCTCAATGACTCACGGGAGTACTATAAATAGACAACAGGATGTGGGAGCACACCGCTGACCTCTCAGGCAAGGTTCTCCCCTAGCATTCTGGTAAATGCAGTTTCTTGTAGCTCGCTACGATATTTTCGAGTGTTTCGCCAAGGTTGGCGCAGATAGTGCTGATCTCTAGACACGTGTTTCTGGTTTATTAACCGTCATCAGTAGAGAATACAGTCTTGTATTTTGGGGTTTGCTGAGTAGGCTGCCAAACATTATATCAGATCCGGTACCTCTCACTGGCGCGCAGGTGCCCTGGAGGAACTTCAAGTCGAAAGTACCTGGGCATCTACTTTAACCAGTAAGGCTCGCACGTAACACACCTCTCATCTCTGAAAGAAATTTCCTTGCCTATCATTATGAGCTTCAGAAAACTGGCAAAGAAAATGTGTGGTTTCGACCTCACAGGCATTTGCAAAGTGATTGAAGCTAAGTTCATGCCAACTTTAACTTATGGATCATTGCTATTTAAAGATCAAATTGACTCATGGCTGGACAAAGCGCAAATGTGATGCTATCGAAATCAGTTTTTTCTTCCCACTGCCACACGGTCGTCCCAAATATGACTAGAATTTGGACTGAATAAACAATCAGTTATGTTGAAAGCTCGATTATTGAGCTACTTTGCAAGGCTTAAGGTGGCCCCCAAACGATCCCTCAAAGAACTTATAAGGCTTGGCCTATAGGAAAAGAATCTCCAATGGGAAACTTACGTGACAATTGCAACTGAACATTTAGGAGCCCAGAGTATTCTCACACAAAATCTGCCTCCAGAGCAAACATCCAAGACTCTAGTCAAAAACGCAAAAATAATATCGAGGGAAGCGTCATGTGTTCCAGTTAGGCCTAAAAGGAAACATTGCCATTTTATATGAACATGGGTTGTTCCTAAAATAACCTTCACTTTTTCACATCGTCTTTTGACACACATTTGTATTTGTGACAGTTTGGATTCGTTTTTTGGAAACACTACCCTTGCTTACTTGAGTCAACTTTGCATGAATACTATTGTATTGCCTTGACACTGTGTACATGGCCTACACATACATTGTGCAAATGTGCTTGTTATTTTCGTACATATGACAACATAGCTATCTGTGACACATAAACAATGGCAGCCTGATTACAATCTCAGCCCAGGGCAAGGATGCCTTTTGTTATAAATAAACATCTGTTTCCAGGTGCTGGTAGAACAGCACTTCAGCTGTCATCGAGAGGTCTCTACACGCTGATGCTTTCACCCAGCAGCTGACTGATATCTCCATGAGGGGTGTCCAGCTTGTGACCAAGACGGGTCCTACACTCTTTCCCTACAGGTGATGGGTTTAGATTATCCAGAACCGGGATTTTTGACAGAACATGCACATACACCCTAGACACGTAGGTTAGGGTACGCATAGTAGGAGTACACCAGATTGTTATACTGTTTCATATGCTTGCATATATTAATGTTGCTTCAGTAAGATGATGGAACTTTATAATTGTATTCACTGTCTTGATACTTCTCATAACTTTCATATGCTTCTGTCTATTCTTCATTGCAGCGCATATATTCTATACATGGATCAAGTTGATTCAATAAATATTGAAAATGTCCCTCTGTGTATTCTGTGTTCATTTCTCTGCACGAAAGAGAGCACGAGTGTCTGAGGAAAAGGGTTCTAGATCTGTCACCTATTTGCTCCCTGTCTGGTTTAGGGGGGCTTATGGTGGCACTGTGAGATAGCTGGTCTATGGGACAACATATCCTGAGGGGGTGCATGGAATCAGTCTGGCACCATCCCAAAGTTTATGCTGTCCACAAATGTGCAGTCCCAACTGATTAGTGGAAACTACACGACAGAAGAGGACCTGCAAGAACTAGTACAAAAGGCCCATCCAGGCCCCTGTTGTAATTTTACCAAGATCAGGGGAAAGCCCAATATCTATTCAAACCCTTAAAAGGACACTCTTGAGGATGCGATGTGGACTAATTCCATTAAAAGCATACTAATTTGGATGCTTAATAGGCTCTTCCAATTATAACTGTCGACTGTGGAACTTTAGACAGGAATCACTGACGCATGTAATCTGCCTTTGTCCTGCTTTAAAACTTAATGAGCTTTTTGCTAAAGCTGATATTTCGACGCTTGATTATCACTGTTATGAGTGGTGACGATGTACAGCTTTCTGACAGATGCATGAAATTCCTCAAGAAAGTGGTAGTTTACTGAACTCAAGTTCTACAGACAGTTGAAAGAGTAGGCTGCCCACTAGACTCTAAGCTAAAGCTTTGTATTACATCTAGTCCAAATATTTGCTTAGGCCCGGCAAGGATGAGGTGGTAGGCCCCTCTCTATTACATCTAGCACTTATGATCAGGACGGGAGTCCTTGAGCCCCAGAATTGTATTAAATCAGATGTGGGCCCATCTCTAAGCATGCTGAGAGCCCGTTCTTCAAGACAAGTTAGGCTTTGCACAACCCATCATTGTTAGGCCATAAGTCACTGCCAATTGCACTTTACTGATTAAGCTGTTCATGAGCCCTACAAAGTTCCATAGAGCCTGTTACATATGCAACCACTACCACTGTATATTGCACTTACGAAATATGCTGTCTATAAGCTCAACAAAGTTGCATTGAGCCTGTCATTTATGCAGCTATTTCTTTTACTATCATTAGCTTGACAGAACAATGTTTTGACCCCTACTCTAGGCCTTAGTTTAGTAATGGCATTCATTTTAGACGGAATGGGGAACAGGCGGGTCAGTTGTAATGCTTTACATGATTAGTGCTTCTGAGTGGTGTTACCATGCAAAATAGCCATTTATTCAAAGTCTATGCCCCTCGGATGAATGATTGAACGGCACAATTCATAAACGTACAGACTGTGATATTACCTGATTTTATCTTGTTTCTATTGCTGCATGAATTTATGAATTTATGAATTCTGATATTATGTGATTTTATGGCTTTTATTGCATGTGAGTTTTTCTGGCTTTTATTGCATGTGAGTTTTTCTTATACTGTTACGCTTTTAAATAACTTAAAACAATAAAAATGTACCTACCTACCTTTAAGAAAAACGGGCTGAATTTCAAAAGCAAAAAATTGCTTTATTAAAAAGCAATCACAGACATGGTTTTCTGCTGACCCCAGCAGGCCAATATCCCTGCGATTTTTGTGATTCACAATGGATCGCAAACCGAGACCTACCTTATTAACAGTCATAAGATAGGCCTATTTGCGACCCACTGGGAATCGCAAAATGTGTTAAACACACATTTGTACATTACTGTTTGTCATTACCAAATAGCGAAGTGCAAAAAATTGCTATTTGGTAATAGCACACACTCACCTTCATACATCTGGCCCCTAGTCATCTCGTAATCGTGGAACATCCTCACCATGTGGACCACGAGCAGAAATATTAATTACAGCATATAATAAAAATCAAGAATTTATAAGAGCTAGCTCCCACATTTATCTACCCAGGTGCTGTGTTGCTGGTAAATTCATGAGAGAGGCCATTTTGATAACTGTTGATGGCAACGACCTCTTTTAAATACAAATCAGAGAGTTTCAATCTTCCTTTGATAACCCTCATAATCGGCTACTCTACTCTGAGAGGGATATTCACAAGAACGTGCGATAAACATTGCCAAAATAGGCTAACGCAATTTTTCATATCGCGGGAAAATAACTCTGTGTCAACGTCGTATTCACAACACGGCGGTAACATGCGATAGTTTCCCGATAACGCCTCAAATGTCCGCGATACAACTACCGCGACAGTGATAAAAAAGGAAACCCGAATGTGAAAAAAGTTGCGATGGGCCCAACTGCGATAAAAATCCAGCGAAAAGCAGCGCAAGGCCCGCAAGTCCCACAAGTAAGGCGGGAAAAATCACTATAAAAGTGGCAAAAATGAAATACAAATAAAACACAAACAACTGCAAAGCACCATGGAGGTAGCCGGAGCAAGCACAGAGGACAACCCGAACCCCACAAGCCCCACGGAGGACCAGCCTGGGACCTCGGGGTCAGGGAAGGGCAAGGAGAAGAGGAAGACGCGGTTCAGTCCGCAGGAAAACAGGATCCTCATTACGGAGGTGACAGAACACCATCAACAACTGTTCATCACCTCCACTGTGTCATTGGCAACAAAAAAGGGAATATGGCAGTCCATCGTGGACAAGGTGAATGCAGTCGGAGTGCTGAGGAGGACAATGGAAGAGGACAAGAGGCGCCGGAATGATGCAAAGCGCAAAACCAAGCTGAAACTTGCCAACACCCGCAAAGCAGCAATGCAGACTGGGGGTGGGAGTCCTGCGCCACAGGAGGAGCTGGATGAGATGGAGGAAATGGTGTCCACAGTCATCAGTGTGGAGACGGTGGCAGGAGTCGGAGGACCGGACACTGCTCAACATGACCTGACACAACAGCAACAGGGTGAGTAACCACCAGGGACTGGGTGGACGGGGGGAGATGGGCACAATCGCACACATGCACAATGAAGTACAGCACATCTGCGGACAAACCATGCCCAAGAGTCACAGCTCCGACCAAGAGCCCAATTTACCCAAGCCTGCAACAGCTCAGCACTGTATAAGCACAGAAGTGAAAGGCACACCGCCTGAAAGGGATAAGGGCCAGCCAAATCAGAGCTGAAGGGGCAAATCAGCCACAATGCAGCACACACACATAACACTCAGAACACCTCAACATTTACAACAAAGTGGACCAAACTGCAACACTTACACAATAGAACAGAGGACACATGTGTTGCTGCTTGTGTGTAGAAAATGGCCATTCGCATTTGGCATAGCAGGAAACTGTGAGATGATAATGGACAAATACAACCTCACATCTGTGATGGTGGCGAAATGTCAACTATCCAGCATTAAATAGGCATCTCCACACAAACAGTCACAATGTACATTGACATGCAGTCTGTTTGTAAACTTGGCCAATGCGTCAACATACATGTGAGCACAATGTCAAACTGCATCTCCCCTTCACATTGCAGAGGGAGAATCATCACCTCCTGCAGAGCAGACCGTACTCCTCATCACCGATGACGAAGAGGACACACACACCATCGACCCCGACGCCCTCCAACAGATCATGGACACCCTCAGCACCCCACCACCAGGAGCAGGGCAGCCCAGCTGCATCGAGGAGAACCCACCCCCTGCACAGACCACACAGCAGGAAGCACCCACCACCACGGCCGTCTCCCAGGATCCCCACGAGCAACACATGGCATTCCAACGCCATGTGTCGCAGGGCCAGAAGGGGATGGCTGAGCAGGTGCGGTGGGGTTCGACCTCATGGCAGCCAAACTAAATGCCATACGTGGGTGTCCAAGTCCCATCAGGGACAACCTACAGGCCCTAACGGACACCCACAGTCCGCTCCATGCTCTGCAACAATCCATGGCTGACATCACCAGAGTCATGACTCGTAGACAAGAACAATTGTCTAGTCAGAGTGGCTCCAGCGATCTCAGCCGTGAGTTGGCCAACATGGGGCGGAACATGGAGAACATGGAGCGGATGCAGGCGGGAAGAATGGCTGCCACAGCTGCACACCAGCGAGATGTAGCAGGGATCTACCATGCCCTGCAGATCCTCATCATGGCAGTGCTGCCACAAGGCCTGGTGCAGAGGAATGCTGCTGCCACTACTCCCTCCACATCACCGCCCCCTGATGTGTCAGTGCCTCACAGTGCGGCTGACAATACACCTCCGGCCCCTGATGTGTCACTGCCACACAGTGCCGCAGACAAAACACCACCACCCACATGTGAGGCACATCACACATAGGAGGACGATGATGTGGATGAATCTGCTGTTGGGCTAAGTAGGAAGCTGCAGCATTCATCACCGCCATATGGCCTCTTTCTGCTTGGTTCTGCCCTCTGCATCATGCCCAGGAATGACACCATCCACTGTCCCCCTTAACACTCTGCGACACTCACCTTGGCCCCCGACATGGACTGCTACATTTCTTCAGGCAACCAATGACACAGAAATCAGACTGCGGACTGAACTCCCTCTCCTACGATGTACTTTTCCCTCCACAAAGGACCCTGGCTGGCCCTCCATCGGGCAACATTGTAAAGTAGCGTGTGCATGGCCAGGTACTGGTCCACCTTCACCACTCCACCGAATGTGATTAAGACATTCAAACTCACACAGATGAGTCATGTCCATGATCAAGCAAGTATTAAAATATGGATGTATGTAGGGGCAGTGATTCCAAACAACGGTGCTCCCTGGGAACTGATTTCAATGCGCATGTATGTCTGTGACCCAGATAGGCAGTGAGATGACTGGGAATGTGTGAACTAGCTGTGGCCTCATTGCTCCAAAACAACATTCTCTCTATTTCCAAACTTAGCCCCACGTCAATGTATGAAATAGGGCTATGTGTCACAAAGGCAAAGTCAAAGTTATGTGGAAGCCACAACTCGGAGCAATGATTGGTTTGAGTGTGGAGCGCTTGGACTCTGGGATGGTCGGTCCGTAGGTGTGAAGGTCATACCATGCAAGTGAACTACGAGCAAGGACTCCTGTGTGTGGGGTGTGTATACGTTGGTCTCTGGTTAGCGCTGTGCGTAGTGTGGGAGCCGTCAGCAGCTGCTATGGTACGCTCACGGGGTGCCGGGTGCATGCATTCCCAGGTCGGAGGTGCAGATGTGCTACCGCCTTCTAGTTCAGACAGAGGGGCTGTCATCCACAATGTTAGTTTGTCATCTGCTTGCATTCTGGAAATGTGATGGGGATTGGGTGGGGGCTGTCACTGCTTTCGCCTTCCGGCATGGTTGAACCCTTACCAGCCATGTACATGCCCTCACGGTCAGTATTGCATGCTCTGATGTAGCAGTGTTGTTTTGCTGCAGTCTGACAGTGATGGGTGCAGGTAGCTGTGAGGAGGCGGTTGACCACTCACCTTGCACCTATTAGCTGGCACTGATCACTACTCTTGATGGATGACGTCCGTGTACACATGTGACCTGTACATGGCACATTTGACCAGGGGACACCTTGGTGTGTTCCACGCAAGGTGGACCTGCTGGCTTCTAGGCTGGTGTGCATCTCCCAATGTTGCTGAGGTGTCCACTGTGCCCACATCCCCCTTACGGCCATGTTGTTCATGTTGTGGGACTCGACACACAGGGTGTATATTTGCATCAGGCAGGTACATCTCTGACCACAAATGGCACCCTGTTGTCTTTTCCTGAACACCAATGACGGCCATCTTGTCATGTTTATGTACACGTGGGAAGCTGATGAGTGGCATGACGTACTACATGTGACACCCTGATATGGCATATCGAATATACGTGACGCCCTAAACAGCATCTCAGTACAGAGGTGACATACACACCATCTCATCTTGCAACATATGCGAAGGTTAGCACTCAATGTTGCACTTACACCCGTCAGGGTAATGTGCTAATGCAGAGGACTGACATGCACACGGGGAATGTGTGTTGCTAAGATTTTATTTGCACATGCTGGTCATGTGGTCATCTTGTACTGTGCCATGATTGCTGTGGAGAGTCACAATGTGACGTGCTCATGCGAAGAAATTGTTGATGATTGTGTTCCTTCGGGCTATTCCTGCTGCGGCTGCAGGGGGGGTGTGGTCCACCTGCATCATCTTCCTCATCATCGTCCGGTGCTTCTGGGACTTGGATTCATGGGGCATTGGTGCGTACACATAGGTTGTGCAATACACAACATGCAGTGATCATCTTGCACACTATTTCTGGGCTGTACAAGAGTCTCCCACCGGTGATGTCCAGGCACTTGAAACGTGATTTCAACACGCCAAATGTGCGTTCAACAATGCCCCTGGTGCGTTTGTGGGCCACGTTGTACTGCCTCTGGGCCGGGGTGTTCGGGTCTCGGAGGGGTGTCATCATCCACGGGCAGAGTGCATATCCTTGATCACCTGTGAGAGGTAAGTGAGGTTAGTGTAAACTGGTGGTTCTGCATGCTGTGTTGGCAGACATACAAGTTTCGTGGTGTGTGATTTGTGCGACCTTGGGATTCATGTTAGCCATGTATTGCTCCTGGCAAATGTGGTAGGACAATGTGTATTACATAGCCTCACAGCTGCTCCTCCCTCCCACCGAGCCTATTTACTTGTGTGTGCTGCGCGGTTGCATCACTTGCACTCCTACAGCACACCATTGTCATGACTGTCTGCGCATGTCCGCAGGACTGACAGCAAGACTGTAATGTTGGCCGTTGAAGGTGGGCGGCCACGTGTGTGTAGGCCTATGGTAAGGATAGGGCGGACAGAGATGTGGAGTTCTGGCCTGGCTGAACTTGCGCTGATATTGAGGCTAGGCCTTCGGTTCAGGCTGCGGCAATGTAGATACACACACAACAGTTGGCATGTATGAGCCGAGACCCCGAGCGGTCTCGCGCTCCTTTATTAATCCATTCAGGCGAGGCCGCCCTCCTGGTGCATGCTACATTGCAACATTGTCGATTACAGGCTGAGTGGCGCAGACACTACTACGGAGACACACGCCATAGTCACTTTCGTGGCCAGGCCAGACCCGAACCACGCCCAGAGCCCAGAACAGACCACGCCCAGAGCCCCGGGCCTTTTCTCTGCACTCCTCACATGCGTGCGCTGCCGACGCGGCGCTGGGATGTCGTGCGCTTCGGAGTACGTCTCCAGACGATCTACCCAGGCTTACCGGCGACCTGCCTGGGACGGGGGTGGCCCCGTGACTGTGAAGGGCTCCAGTAGCATTACCGAGGACATGCTGTTGGCTACTGGAGGCGGACTTGTGGGGTAGCCCCTCGGGACAATGACTTGCAGTGCACTGAGTTCGGCCCACCGGAAGAGCTGAGCGGGTGTGCATCATGCTATAATGCTGGAGGCTGGACGGTGACTTGTGGTGCACTGAGTTCGGCCCACCGGATGAGCTGAGCGGGTGTGCAGCCTGCGATGATGCAGCAGGCCTGGTGGCTGGACAGTGACTTGTGGTGCACTGAGTTAGTGGCACCTGAGGCCCTGCGTCCGGCACGGGCCAACCGCCACGTGGCGATGACTTGCGGTGCACTGAGTTCGGCCCACCGGAAGAGCTGAGTGGGTGTGCATCATGCTATAATGCTCGAGGCTGGACGGTGACTTGCGGTGCACTGAGTTCGGCCCACCGGAAGAGCTGAGCGGGTGTGCAGCCTGCGATGATGCAGCAGGCCTGGAGGGGCAGACTGGAAAGGATGTGTATGTTACTTGCTGTGCGCAGTGTGGTCAGAAGGCAGCAGTAGCCAACTTGCAACTCCGCGGGCGTGCCGCTTGGTGCGCTGGGGGCCTGTTGCGCAGAATCCAGTGATCGGCTGAGGAGGCTGCCAAGCTCGCGGAGCCCGGCCTTGGAGATTGCACCGGCACGTGGTGGGCCCTCTTGGAGAGACGCCGGTGGTGGCAGGTGAGCAGTGAGGCCTGGGTGCGTAGGGGCGGGCAATCACCGCTGGGCGCAGGTCGGGTCTGGGGATCAGCGGGCTGGGGTGCGGCAGGCGCACAGGATCGCACAGGCACCACCGGTCATGACGGAGGCCTCGTGGCAGGGTGAGGGACGCCGCCCTGGCAGACACGCCGCTGCAGGTGATGACGAGATGTGCGCCGGGTGGCGTGGGACGTAGCCACCTCGTCGCCGGTGTGAGTTTGCCCGTTGTAGGTGGTCGGCCACGTGTGTGTAGGCCTATGGTCAGGATATGGCGGACACAGGGCCACACGCAGTAGTTGCTTCGGTGGCCGTCCCGGAAGTGAACCACTCTCTGAGCCCCGGCCTATTTAGTCACTCCCCTACGCTGGGCTGGCGTGCGCCGGCCCTGCCCACTATGCTTACAGGGGGGCCGACATGGCTACTTGTCCAAGGTGTTCCCCACTGCCTGCGATGACATGGTTGCGTCCACTGTCCACGACACTACAGACTCCAGCAGTATGTGTCCACATGGACATGTCTGTGCTCTGCATACTCAAGACTGTCCAGCACATCACCGCCACACTTGGCATTATACATTGTTATTCATGGGTCCATTGCCTCCTTCGCACAATCGTGGTTCCCATCTCTCCCCACATTCTGCATATGTGTGGCAGGGGGCTATGCCTTAGTGTATGGTTTGTCCACATTTCTGGCCCCTCTTACCACGGTTACTTGTGTTGTCGTGTCTGGCAGGTGTGCATGTTGGTTGGCATGTTGAATGTGATTTTGTTACGTGTCCATTCCCACAGTTGTGCGTTGTGGGATTGTGGAATTGAGGTGTGTGGTGTGTCCGCTGGTACTTACCAACGAGCAGTCCATTTCCATAGGTGCCATCCTAAAAGCGCTGGTTGATGATGGACTGTCGGAAGATGTATGAATCATGCACACTGCCTGGGTAGTTGGCGACGACATTGGTGAACAGTCCCCGGTGGTCCACTATTGCCTGCACATTGATGGAATGCGTGTGCTTCCTGTTGCGGTAATTGTGTGCAGTGTCGGCAGGGGGCACAAGTAGGACATGTGTGCAGTCGATTGCCCCCAACACGTGCGGGAATCCAGCTATGGCGTAGAAGCCTTGCTTGGTCTCCAGCTGTTCCCTCGCAGTGTGGGGGAAGTGAAGGTGCTGGGATATGAAACTGATGATGGCATCCAGGACAGGTGTGATGGCCTTTGATAGGGCTGGTTGTGAGAATCCTCCGACTCTGGCAGTTGTTGGTTGGAAGGTACCAGAGGCCAACAGGTGCAGCACAGCCAGCAGCTTTGTCTGCAGAGGGATGTTGGTTGTCCGCTGTGTTGGTACCGTCAGCCTGTGGGCAATGTGGGTCTTGATGCGGAGGATGGTTGTCCTTTTGAGCCTGTAGTGGGCAATGACATCCTCTGGCATTAAGTCTGTGAGGCTGATGCGTTTTCGGAAAGTCCGCTGTCTTGTTCTGCGCTGCCTCGGTGGTGGTCCGGGGGGGTGGTCCTGGGGGTGGGGGTTGTCCTGGGGGGGGTGGCGGTGGGTGTTGTGGCCCTCTTGGGTCTCCAAGCTGCATGATTAGTGGCTCCATGGCATCTGATGGTCTTCAGATGTGGCTCTGGCCTGGGCTCCCTTTGTACTGCAGGTTTTCGTCCTACTTAAGACCAGTAATAGGCAGGTGTTAAGTCCCTGCTGCTAACGCGCCTTATCACCTGTTTTTGTCTGGCATCGCAGATCTGGCTGGTCGTTGAGAATATCGCGAAGTGGTGTTTTCGTGTGTTTTTGCATGGGAACGCCTACTCTGCATATCATTAGCGTTAATTGTCGCTCTCATCCGTGGCAATGTGTTTTGCGGCAGCTATCGCAGGAAAACTGGCTATGTCGGCAGTTTGCACCAGCTTGTGAATAGGGTGATGAGTCTATCGCCACTTTTGCGGCGCTAAAGTGCCGATAAATCGGCGATGACTCCTTGAGAATATGCCCCTGAGTATTTATACGGGAGTATCAGCCTCATTATAACATTGTCATAGGGGTTAGAAAAGCGTTCCTTTTAACGTAATGACATATCTTTTGGTTTTATTCAACACATCTTGTGAGGAGCTTCAGGCCAGGTACTATTGTCTTGTTTTGTTAGCTCTTTCTCAAATTTTTCACCTCACCTGTATTTGCTCTTGAAATTTACCATTTACTATTTGAGACACAATTCTTTTTGAGTTTGATCCGCTGTGCAATATTTTCGGGTAAAAGGTCATGGCGTGTAAAGAATTCCATATCACTAAATGAAACCCTCTCTTTACTGGGAAACGGATTTGCACACCACTACTGACTCCGACAGACACTAATATATATTCATGGGCACTTGTATGGACTCACTGCCACTGATTCATACACACACACACACGTACTCATGTGCACTGACTCACATAATCAGGGAAACGCATTCAAACACCTCTACTGACTCAGCCGCGCTCATGTACTCATTTACCTGGACTCACTTACAATCAGCAGCACATGCAGGGATACCACACTTATAGATAGGGTGCAATTTCCGTAGAAAATCTGGCAATAGCCTCTGTTCAATGGACATCACTGTTGAATTTGTAACACATTTTGATTTCAAACTCTGGAGAATCACCAGTGGCGTAACAATAGCCCCCGCAGCCCCTGCGTGCATGGGGGCGGGGTGGGGGGGAAAGAATCATGGTCAAAATAAAAGTGCAGGGAGATGTCATATCTATGACTTGAGGACCAGTGGCCTTCAGGAACCTGGGTACACCAATCATACCTGCTGGACATTCGTCACCACTTCTGGGCAAAGGAGGGTAACAGGATGTGGGAGTACCAATAGGGGAAACCAGGATCAGGGCTGGACAGGAAGGCTTGGTGAGGGATGAGCTTCTCCAGGTGTAGCCGAATAAATACCAGAGCGAGACTAACAAATAAAAGTAGTTTAGTGTACCCAACGTTCATCAGCCTCCACTGTCTGATGCATACTGTGATCCAGGGATGCATGACACATGTAAAGCTCCTTACATTTCCTCATAGTCATGGTGATTTATCTTCATTGTTTTTGTAATATTCAAGATATTTCTTTCAGTCTTCAATGACAACAGCCTAGACCAGCAGGATGTGGTCAATCAGGGTTTTAAGTGGGGCCTGTCCCTCTGGGTCTCAGACCTGCAGTATTTAACAAACATTGGCAAAACCAATAGATCTCGCCTTTGGGACTTGATAAATGCTTAGCCATGCAGCACATTATCCTGGGTGCCGTTCTGCCAGGTATTGAAGAGCTATACAATTGCTACACACTACGTCATGCAGTCTGATTTAGGAATATATGCTTGCATTTGCAAACATTTATGGACACATTCCAAAGCTTTTTAACAAAAGTGCCTCGATGCAAGTCAACAGCACTATAACATTCTGTGTGCGACCATCTTGAAGCTGTTTCCTTGATAAATGTTACAAAAAATGGAACATGTACCACAACCTCCACTCTCCATGGTATTTTATGACAATGAGGTATCCCTTGTAATAAATAAACATGTTTTATGAAAATATATGTCATGCTCCTTTCAGTATCGGAACTAAAGAATAATCATGATCTGCCAAAGTAATATCTTAAATTAATTACCACAAGAAAAAAATACTAAAAAAAATATAATTATGAATACATTCCCCTGTCTTTAGTGCACTTCGAAAGTTATGGATACGGGAGCAAAATCAGCATTAAAGAAAAGACAGCGCACTCTAAAGAGGTCAGATGAACTGATGTCTGTCTAAATACCCAGAATCCATTCAGCATTCCCACGCAATCATTTTCACATAAACCCACTGAACTGCTGTTGAGTTCCTGCTCTGGCATAACTGGAAATCCCTTGCTGTTATAAAAGTGTTTCTCTGCCTTGTTTCTCTGAACAGAGCAGGGGAATGTATGCATTCCTTTTAGATAAGACTGGTTGGGACACTGGTTTGATTATTGAGCCAATAAAACTCCTTTGTTAAGGAGCTTCTAAAAGTCCTCTGTGGAAAGAAGCAGATGTGGCTGCACAAGGATGCCAGCCAACATAATTAAAGTACTAGAAAAGGTGTTGTTTTGCAAGCCAAAATATTGGCAATTCATTTTTTAAGTTGCATTTTTTCTTTCTTCATTTGTACCGAAGGACAAACTTTGAAACGAGAGAAGAGCTTTACCTTAGCGGGAAGCGGATGTCTGTACCTGAGTGCAGTGTGTTTTGCATTCCAGTTTCTTAATGTCGTGAAAAAATATAATAGTTGTTACAGTTTCTCTAAGCATTTTAACAGGGACGGATGAAAGCCTAAATCAGCCCTACTGTGTCAGAATCATTGTAAATCAAAGTGATCTCCCCGGCTGATAAATTAGTATAGTGTAGAACTGGTCTCATGGTACATGCGTATCACAAGAAATACACATCACCAACTCAGAGCCAAGAGGCCACGTAAATGTCAAACACGCTTTCCAAACATGGTCCAGGAACATAAAACCCCAAATATCTACAAGATCTTTCTTCCAGCAGTGGCTGCTACCGGACCCAGGTGGTGGCAAGGGGGGTGGCTGACGAAATTAGAAAAGAAAACCCACTTACCTTTAATGGCCGGCAGCCGCCTCTCCTCCGCCCTCGTCATCTTCCTGCAGTCCTCGCCGGCAGCAGGAAGCACCCGGGCTCCAAGGCTCCCCTGAGCCAATCATAATGCTGCAATGCAGCATTGTGATTGGTCTGAGCGCTGTGGTTCGGCGCTCAGAGGGGGTGTGGGAGGCTTTGCATGTTCCTCACCAGGCTGTGTAAAGCAAGCCTGGTGGGGAAGATGCAAAGTGGCAGGACTGTTTGGCGGGCCTGAGAGGGCCCGACCAAGCAGTCATGCGCACTTAAGGAGTGCAAACCACTCCTCTCCCTGCTCTGGCCATCCTCGCCCGAGAGCCACTGACTGCAATTGGAAAACTAAAATGAAAACCAGGGGGCTTATTTACAAGCCCCTTGCTTCACTTTTGCGTCATTTTTAACATGGGAAAAGTGACGTAGGGTGGCGCAAGGGGCTTGTAAATAAGCCCCCAAACGTTTAGTTGAGCGGTTTGTATGTGGATACATAGAGATAAAAAAAAGTCTATCGTCCCACTCGCACTATGGGCCTCATTACGATGTTGGTCAGAAACTAAATCACCTGCTCCTTGTCGGATATGATTCTGACCGACTCGTGGTCGGCAGTTCCGCCTGACCAATTATGATGCTTCCGAACACATTTTGGAAGGCCTCCCATTGACTTTAATGGGAGCCCGTGTTCCGACCGACAACACAGGCTCCTATGGGAGAAAGGGTGTCTGCAGAAAACCCTGCACCATGTTGCGGACACCCCAAGGTGCCTGCCACACTCTGCATGGTTTTACCGGGAGGGCCCTTGGGTACCCCCTTGATGCCAAACTGGAGGACTCAGGATCAAGGGTGGCCTGCTAGGGGCCCCCAAAGTCAGTTTCCGATAGCCTTTTCACGTCGGACAGACCGAGTCAGAAAGGCTGTTGGAATCCAACATCGTAATTGGTCGGTCGGAATTGTTTCCGACTGAGTTGGACGGATGGGTTCCGACACGGTCTAGGGGAATGCGACTGTCGGTCAAGAGCTTTCCAACCAACGCACACATACATATAATCAAATTTTAAACTCTTGATAGCCTCAACATTGTAAAAGGAACAGGTGCAGTAACACAAAGGGGCCGATTTCGATGTCGGACAGACCTGAGTCCGTCCGACATCAATCTGTAACTGGGACCTACCGACCGACCTCCTGTCGGCGGTTCCAAACCAGCAATTAGGATGTTACCGAACACTGTTCGGTCGCACACCTATACTCTACAATAGGAGCATGCACACTTCAAGGTGCCTGCCACCGGGTGCAGGGATCAAAAGGGGGGCACCATAGGTGCCCCCCCTAGCCATCATCCGGATGCCTTGCACCCATTGGGGCCCTGCTGGGGGCCCTCAAAGGCAGATTCCGACAGCCTTTCTGTGTCGGAAAGGCAGGCACAGAAAGGCTGTAGGAATCCACCATCATAATCCCTCGGGCTAGAGCTGCCCTTGGGATTACTGGCCCCTTTCCAAATGGCAGGCGGGCTCTCCAAGCCCATCGGTAGCCATTCAGAAAGTCTGTTCGGATTCCTTTCTGACCGACCACATCATAATGGGTCGGTCGGAAAGGAATCCGAATAGGACATTTCGATACAGTCGGAATGGCTCCAACCAACAGTTGGAGTCATTTCCGACCGCATCGAAATCGGCCCCATAGAAAGGAAGTGGCCTAGAAAGGAAGTGTTTCGCTGATGCCTTTTATCTTTCCTTGTCGACACTTTCACACCTCTTTCTGGGGATGGTGTGCAAGATTCTCACAGACTTCGCTGAAGGTTTCTGGCGTTCAAGATTCTCACAGACTTCTCTGAAGGTTTCCCGGCCAATAATACAAGCTGCAGACACAGGATCCGAGAAGCCCCACAATCCGCGTACACAGGGAGGGCATAATAAAGTGTTGTAAATTTGCAGGACAAGAATTTAGAATGAAGGAAGGGGAACGGTACCCTGGATGGAACTGATCTTCCAGATGTGTCTTGCAATTGTCACTCAGCAGTAAAACCTCCATCAGACCTCTTTAAACTTACCCTCACTTGGGGGGGTGTCTCCAATGCTGGGGTCACAGACGTCTGAGATGTGACAAGTACTGTGGCATCTAAGGCAGTGGGTGGGTGAGGATTGTGAAGGGGAGAAAATGTTGGCCTGGGCAGGAGTCTGAAAACTGAGCCACAGTCTTCTTGGCACTGTACAGAATAGTTAGACTTAAAAGGTTCCTTGAAGAACGTGCTCCCAGAGAGAATACTAACTTGTCAGGCCTTAAGCCGAAGTCAAATTTCACTCCTACTTTGGCAATGGTCGGGAAGAACCTTGAAGTCTTCGAGAAAGCCGTAGAAAGTGGGGTTCAACAAATTCTGTCTGAGAACCATAGGCCAATGACACACAATATAAGTAAAGAAGAAAGATTAGCGATAAAGTCATTGAAGGAAGATTTAAATATAACGATCAAGCCTGCTGATAAAGGGGGTGGTGTTGTGGTCTTTAATACAAGAGACTATGAGAGTAGAATGTTAGAGTTATTGAATGTGAGAGAACATTATGAATCTATTTCGAGGAGTAAACTGGTAACTCTTACCAAGGAGTGCCAGGGGCTTATTAAAGAAGCCAAAGACAGTAATTGGATATGTGAGGAGGAATTCAAATTTTTAAATAACATGGAACCAAGGATTCCGGCCTTGTATGGCTTGCCCAAAATACATAAAAGCTGCGATAACCCTCCAATGAGACCTATAGTCAGCAGTATTAATTCCCTTACTGAACCATTGAGTAAGTATGTGGACCATTTCTTACATCCATTGGTTAAGGGGTTGAGATCATATGTTAGGGATTCATCACATATCATCTCCATATTGGAGGGAAAAGGATTCTGTGGAGAGACTCAGTGTCTGGTCACTCTGGACATTGAGTCTCTCTACACGAATATCCCACAAGAAGCTATGGTTGAGGTTGTGAGTAGAGCCCTTGATGCGATAGATTTAGAGGGAGTGAATAAGGAGTTAATTGTTGAGTGTGCAAGGATGGTTTTAATGAATAATGTCTTTATATTCAAAGATCAACTCTTTAAACAGAAGAAGGGGACCAGCATGGGGGCTACCTGTGCCCCTAGTTTAGCGTGTCTTTACGTTGGAGAATTTGAGAGTAGACATATTTATAATGAACTTGCACCATTCTATGAGAATGTTATTGATTGGTATCGTTATATTGACAACATCTTTTTTTATTTGGGATGGTGCATTGGAACAGTTAGATGAGTTCTTGTCTTGGCTTAATATGGGCGATCCTAATTTGAAATTTACGTCCAACCATAGTAGGTCAAAAGTTGACTTTCTTGATATTACTATTAAGGTGGAGAATGGATCCTTAGCAGTTGAGCTTTACACAAAACCTATGGCTAAGAATACCCTCTTACACTATTCAAGCTTTCATCCAAAATCCCAGAGGGATAATATCCCTTTCAGTCAATTTCTTCGTTTGCGAAGAAATTGTTCTGATATTAAAGATTTTTACCGACATGCAGATATTTTGAAGAGGAAGCTTAGAGATAGGGGTTATCCCAAGAAGCTTAACTCCCATTCATGCAAACGAGCTAGATTCTATAACAGAGAGGCAATGATTACTAAGACTGAACATAAAAAGAAAGATATGGAAAAAATTGTATTTGTTAGTAATTTTTCAGATATTAGCAACCGGATAAAAAATGTGATTAACAGCAATTGGCATATTGTTAACAATGAAGAAGGGAAGAAATTGGAGAAACCTATCTTTGCATTTAAAAGAAATAAGAATTTAAAGAATGATTTGGTACATACATATAGGGAAGGACAGGGTAACACACAGAGCACAATAAGTGGGAATCCAGCAGTGGGTAACGTTAAATGTGGTGCATGTAATGTATGTGCCCTTTGCATTGAGTCAAAAAGCTTGGAGCATAATGGCTATCAGATTCATTCAAGGACTCTTAATAACTGTAGAAGCAAAAATATAATATATTTTTTGCGATGCCCCTGTGGGAAAGCCTACATAGGGGAAACGGGTAGGGAATTTCGTACGAGACTACAGGAACATCGTTCTGCTATTAGAACTAATAAAATCAATGCCCCTTTAGTATCCCATTTCTTGGAAATGGGACATAATGATGCGGATATAGAATGGTTCATTCTAGAGAAAATCTGGATGAATGCCCGTGGAGGTAGCATGGAATTGAAACGAAAAGCTAGAGAACAGTGGTTTATCTCACAATTTAACACTGTCCGCAATGGTCTTAACTCTAAGGAGGAATGGGACCGCCTTCTTGGGGGCCGTTAGCTTAGAGACGAGCCTGATCCATGGATTAATCTGAGCATTTATATATGTCATAGATGTATTGGTTTGTATTGAATCTAAGACTTATAGATGTAGGGGATATTATTGTTGTTCTATTAGAATCTAAAGATGAGTCTCTATATGTGACTTATTGAGGCGTGACTTGGAAATATGTGTTATATCTATTGAAGTGGAGCTTGATATATTATAATAGAAGAAGTAATCTCACCTACTTTGGTTTTATGATGATTATTTGATTCAAATGCATGGGTTATGAAAAAGAGGGCTGCCGCTTCTGTGGAATGAAAAGGATATTAACTCTATAGGGTTTGCTTTAGGAGTATGAGAAGTAAGAATGATTTCACCCGCTAGAATTAGTTTCACGAAAGAGGATTGAGTTTTTTTATTTTGAACTCATGTAACGAGCCTGAATTTAGTTTGGGATTGTTTCAATCCGATATAGATCTGCAGCAGAGTGTGATGGCTGCCGTGTTAGCATTATGTTCGGAGCAAGCTCTTGAGCCATGAAAAAGATGGCCGCCGCTTTCTGAGGTTGAGGATGAAAATATGGTTTATAGGGTTTATTTTTTTTAAAATAATGAGTAGTTTGGATTATTTTATTTGTTATAATTAGTTTTACGAAATAGGATTGAGTTTTGTTTTTAGAACTCATTTTATGAGTCTTTTTTAGTTTTGGGTTTGTGTATTTTGATATAGATCTGCAGCATTGTGTGATGGCCGCTGTGTTAGCAGTGATTTTGCAGTATTTTTTTCTTTGGATGTTATAGACACGCCTAGCTTCATTTTGATTGGTTCCTCATAGGTCACATGGCCGCAGTTTCGAGAGTTTAAATGTCGGGCCCTTGCAAGTATGTATCTATCTTGGCAACGGAGGCATGCTGACCCCGTTTATGACGTTTATTGATCTTGACAAGGTGAGAGTTTGACAGGCACAGTAGGGATTATCGCTGTTTTTTAACAACTTTTGAGAATAATGGGGGGTTTCTTTACCTCTGTTCCGTAGAATAAGGGTGATTGTTCTGGTTTGATTTATAGATATAGAGATTGGATGCACTTTCTGGCCATCAATAGTTTGGGGGAGTGAGGGGCCGTTTATGCCGATTCGACGGTAGCGGAAGCCTCAATCTTACATACCAATACTGAAGCGTTTGTCTTTATAGTGTTGTTGTGTTGCGGTTTAGCAAAGAATGGTTTTGTGCATGAATGATGCCTACATATATGGTTTGTTGGTTTCAAACTAACAATAGAGGATATGTTGTTTTCTTCTTAGATAAACTACCGACTGGGATAGAACTGACGGGTTCTATTTTTTGAGCACCTGGATTAGAAATGCGCTTAGTGACGAATGACAAAAAGAGGTAATACTATTCTTAAATAAGGCACTATGGGGTAGAATGTTTAGGTAGATCTATTCTGAGGGCTTAGATACCCATTGGGATCCCCATTCTTGTGTGTATTTTTCTCCATAGATGAAAAGATTGACGACTTCTAGACCTCTATAAAGGCATAGACCTGCTCCTTTTATCCGGGATATTTTTGAAATATTCATAGTTTACAGCAGATTGGTAAGATGGTTGTTGAATTTTATAAAGAACAAGGTACATAGCGTATGGGGCTTTTTCCTGTATAAGTGTTTTTGACAAAAGTCTCTTATTTTTAGAATACTTGATATTTGCGAATGAAATTGAGAATGGGAGATTAATTTATCCCCACATTGGACTACGATTTTATTCGACTGCAGTAGAAACTTGGTGCTACTGATAAGAAAGGTAATTTCTAGAAGATTACATGGAATTACTTAACCCTGTGTAGGAGGTATAGAGCTATTTGGTAGCCTATTAATAAGGGGGGCCTAGTTTGGTGCATCTTCTTAATTTGTGCCCCCAAGAGAAAATCTCCCTCTCTTCCTTTATATTTACCCCTTGTGGGATATTTTTATGGTTGTTATTATTAAATGGTGAATGAGAGTTTGTGTTGGTTGTTGCATGTGGGCTCACCATAATACGTTCTTTGTATATCCATCATTGGCTAATTGTTATACAGATATGTATATGTTTGCAAATAAATTGTGATTTCATGTATTTTTGAATGTATTTTAATCTATTTTTTGTACTTTATTATAATTATGCATAGAGCTACATTTTCGTTTGGGAGATATCTATTCCTGTCCTGAGGAAGGTGGTGTGTTAAAGCGACAATATCCACCGAAACACGTTGACGCTAACTTGGAGAGGCATACTGTAGACTGTGTTGACATTTGGTTTGGTTGCTGTAAAAACGCTATATATATATGCAACACACATCAAACAAATGATCTGGGTCTAATGTATTAGCCTCTATCTATAAATAGAAATTATCTTTCTATCTATCTCTCCCTTCTATCTTTGTCTTTGTTATATATGCTTTTATTCTATTTTAATTAATGTTTTTAATTGATGATTTTAATAAATTTTGTATGTAAATGATAATGCACAATATTTTTTGTAGATACATTTTTTGTAAAGGAATTGAAATAAATATTTCTTAAGTATAGACACTTGGCTTTTGATGGTTGTGTTATGGTGAGATATATGTTGTAAGAGTGTAAGTTTGTGGACGTACTGAATCGCCCAAAGGGGATTTTATTTTTGACTACTGTACAGAATACGTCACAACATATGTAAACCACGCCTCGTCAGGGTAGTAAACACTATATAATTGCAATTTATTTTAAATGTAAACATGGGGCTCAGGTTGCTGTGTTGTACCGAGTAACCAGCCCTAAAAGTGTTTTATAATGTAAGCTACAAGCAGAATAAAAGTGAATGTGAAACAGTGTTTGTTGCAGCGCGCCCTGATCAGAGTAAAGTTTTCACTTTACGTGATATATTCTTGAGATGTCACTTGAGGCTTCAACTTTACACTGATACAGATAGCATAATATCAATTGGTGATAGCTGAGTGAGCTGAACACTCTTCACAAAGAGCTGTCGAACGTGCATACTATTGATTGAATCCATGTAGGATAGTTTAGCGGGTTCACCCTCTGTCAGAATTCTATGTGTAGCCTGAAGGGCCGAGGCTTACAGATAAGCACCTATAGAGGTCCGGGCCTTTAGGGGCCCAAACAGGGTCCGCTGTTCAGTCAGGGGTACAAGGTGCCATGCCAGGGCGGAGTCAGGTCACAAGGGCTAAGCTGGCTGTGGCCCAGTGCCCTCAAGTTATGAGCAAGACCCTCCTTGAACCAGTGAAAAGCAGTGCTGCAGTGGCGGGGCGGCTTCCAATGCCTAGGATTCCACGAATGAAGGTACGACAACCCTGTTGCCAAGTCTAGATTTGGGGGAGGTGCGGCCAAGGCGGGATCAATTGGTTAGGCTGAAGTGAAAGAAAAGATTTGGAAGGGGACGTATGTTGATATCTTTGATTTACTTATGGACAAGCCTGATAGGCAGGAAGCAAAACGGTGTAAAGAGTGTGCGCATTCCAGGGACTATGGTCACTGGCCCTACAAGAGGAGGGTGGAGGAAACGTTAGTCAATTGGATTAAAGGTCTGCTGCCAGGGTGTAGTCAGGGCTGGTTACCAACATAGGTTTCCTAGAGCTCTTTCCCATCCTGGTGGTGTTGTCCATTTGGCCGGACCATTTCCGGATCCAGTTGGTCATATTTTGGTCTGATGATAACATGATGGTGGTCCAGTGCATTAACCAGCAGGCTGACAAATGTAAGATGGTACTGAGGTTGTTGAAGAAGATCATGTTGCAATGCTTGAAACGTAATGTATTGTTTAGGGCCAAACATGTCCCTGGGGTGCTGAATAATGCTGCTGACTCCCTATCTCGTTTCAAGATGCAGGTTTTCAGGTCCCATCACCCAGAAGCAGCGGAAGCCCCAATGCCTTTTCCGGACTTATGGCAGCCAGTTTAGCACCCAGGATGAAACAGGCTTATGATGGGGCATTCAGCATGTACTGTAGTTTCCTGGGAACTGGGTGGGAGAGGGTGTGGCCTGAATCCCTGTCATTTTTGGGAGCCCTAAAGGATATGGGGCACTCTGCAGCTTGCGTGCGATGCCACATGGTGGCAATTTCTTTCTTTTCAAAGATGCATGGCCACCAGGACACAACCAGATCATTCATAATGCAGAGGGCCTGGCGGGGATGGCAATGTTTGCAGGGGACCAAGCCGGATGCCAGGCACCCCATTCCCCATTACTATCCGCAAATTGGCGGCAGTCCTGAGTGTCATGGGTAACGTCTGTAGGTCTACCGAGGAGGCTCGTCTTTTCAGGGCAGAACCTACGCTGGTTTTCTATGGGGCTTTTAGGGTTGAAGAATTGTTGGCCAAGAACAAAAAAGATGTGCAGGGAGGGCTGCAGCTGGCTCATGTGCAAATTTCTGAGGGCTCATTGACTATTACGATGCTGCGCTCCAGGACAGACCAGGATGGCAGGGGGGGCCAAATCATCTTGCAGAAGGCAAAAGGTAATGCCTGCTGTCCCGTGTACAGCCTCAAATTATTCTTGACTCATAAGCCGAGTGGGGTGGAACGCCCAATTTTAGTGCATTCCGATGGGGCGCCTTTGACAAGGTTTCAGTTCTCCAGGGTGCTTGGTTTGGTGCTCAGGGAGGCGGGATATGACTCCGTGGATTTTAGTTCTCATTCATTCAGAAATGGGGCAGCCACGGAGAGCAGATGTTCTCAGAATGTTACAAGTGCTATGTTAGGTTGCACATGCTGTAGGTTGCTATAAAGGTTGCTACTAACTGTGTTTGTTTTCATTCTCTCACAGTTTTCCTGTCCTGTGATGCAGGAAAGAAGTCTTCAGCGCCACGTCGATTGCTGCATTCCTGCGCAGCCCTGGAGTTGACGGGACTGTGGGTAATAGGCCATTCTTATGTGCAGCAGATTAAACATGTTTTTTCTGCAGGTAGTTTTGATGAACGGGCCCACCAGATGGGTTACCATGTGTCTTTCCATAGGTAAGGAGGGCTCCGTCTGGTACAGTTGAAGAACATCCTTGAATCATGGCTACCCCAAGGTGTGTACGCCTCCAGGGATCATGGTGTGCATCTGGGTGGCGATGATTTGGTACACCTTGGCAAGAGAGTTTTTTTGAAGCATTGATTACTGGGATGGTTGGAAAAGAAATTCCCCCAGTCATAGCATGGTCCCACATCATCCCGCGGTTGCAATGGCAAAGATGGAGTCAGTCTGGGCCCTCAATCACTCTGTCAAGCAGATTAATAAGAAGGTAGACAAGTTGTTTAGATCACAAAGGTGCAGACTATCCCACATGGTTGCATACAGGGTGAGTCCTTTTTTACCAGGATGAGGTTCACCTCTCTAAACTGGGTAATGGCATTATTCTGGAAAACATTCTAACCTGGTTGATTCATAGGCGAAATTGTGCAGGAACTTTTTGGGGGGGAGGCCAGTTAGTAGGTGAACTATGCTTTAAAAGGGGCAGGGGAGCGGTGAAATGGTCTCTTTCATCACTCGCTCAGGAAGAAAAGATGCTGCTGGCTGCCACGCACAGGGTTTTCATAACAATCTCTTTTGTCCCGCCCACCATCTCCTTAGACAGCGGCTATTGCGAGTGCTAATTTTTTCTCCTGTTGCAGGTTGCTTAGTTTTTCCTTTTCAGCCTCCATTGATCTATTCTGGCTGTAAAAAAGTCCAAGGGGCACACTGGAAGCTTTAAGTAGATTTATTCAGAAGTACAAGTAAAGGACCACCAGCCCAGGAAGCAGTCAACCTTCAACTGTCAGTGATGCAGCCTAAGAAACAGAGCATTCTGTTGTCAAGCAATGACACATGGAATGCAGGGACGCAGCCCAGCAACAGGGATAGGAAGGAAGAAAAGGCAGGTCACAAGGATGTGAAGGATAGAGAAAAAAGAGAGAAGCAAAACCACAACACATCTCCCTCCCATACAATGAACATGAAATATATTTTGCAAGATACAAAAAGGAAAGCAAACATTGCAATAGTAAAAGTCTAAAACATTTCATAGTCTTTATGCCAGGACAGTCTGAATCTCAACCTCCTGTAACTTCCCCGATTAGGCACATCAGAAACACAATCATCGCCTGCTGTTCCAGAATTATCACACAGTCCAGAACGTTCAGGATCCCTTGAAGAAACAAAACCCCGATCACGTCCTTGAGCATTGGAACCAGGTTGCCATTTAACTAACCTGGACATGCTCCACACCTCACCAGAATTCAGAACAACAACATTCTTCCTCACTTCTTTGATGATAAAGGGCCCCATAAACCGTGAACAGCCTTTCTTCAAAAAAACCAGGATTTCTGATCAACACCTCATCCCCAACATTCCAGTGCTTGAGGAGAGAAGAATTCTTGAAGTCAAACCTGCTCTTGTATTTTTCTTGGTGAAGTCTCCGTCTAAAAGCAACCTGCTCATCCACTCCCATATCATTCACATCTAAACTCAACCAAGCAGGACTCAATTTGTCATGAGGTTTTCTGCCTCTCAGAATAGAGAAAGGAGAAACAGACGTCAAACAATTTGGAGTATTACGGTGAGCCCACCATGTTTCTCTGAGCATTTTCTTTAGCGAAGACCTAGTTTGTAAAGCCCTCTGAGCACAACACTTGACCAACTTATTCATGCTTTCGGCCAGACCATTGGCTTGCGGCGAGTATAAAGCCGTCTTGAAATGAGTAATAGATAATTCTTTTAGAAACCTGTTTATCTCGTGTGAGACAAATTGAACTCCATTATCGGTGATGAGGTGCTTAGGAATTCCTTCTCTTGAGAACTTCTCAGAAAGAAATTCAATAACAGTTCTAGTGTTCGCAGCAGGTACACATTTTGTGACTACCCACTTGGAAGTGTAATCCACTAACAACAACACATAACGCTCATCATAAGCAAACAATTCAAAAGGTCCAGCAATGTCCAAACCCAACTTGGACCAGGGCTCAGAAGGAACTTCCACAGGCGAGAGTGGTGCAGTACAAGTCTTTTTACTTTTATCGCTGTTGGCACATTCCCAACAGTCTTTGACAACTTCCTCAATCTGTCTATCCATTGTCGGCCACCAGTACCACTCACGAACCCTGGCTTTTGTCAAATTCCTCCCCAAATGTCCCTCATGTGCTAAATTAATAAGCTTGCACCTAAGATCACGAGGAGGTATCACTCGATTACCCCTCAACAGCTTCTCACCAAAAACACACAATTCATCCTTGACATTAATGAAACATTTCAAAGATTCAGGCACATCTTTGTCTGCTGGCCAACCTTTAACTGAAAACTCCTTGACCATTTCCAAATCACTGTCACCACGAGAAGCAAAAGACCACTCATCAGAATTAACAGCAAACTCATGCACCCATCCGACAAGAGAATTTTCCACTTCCACACCAGACTGATCCAAAGGTAACCTTGAAAGACAATGTGCAATTGCATTTTTCGATCCAGGGACATACTCAACCACAAAGTTAAACTCAGACAACCCCTCCATCCAACGTTTGATTCTGGGAGAAATATTGTCAACTTCTCTGCATGTGAAAATTTGGCATAGGGGACGATGGTCAGTCCTGACAACCACAGGTAAACCCCAAAGATAAAACTTGAAATGGCGAATAGCCCAGAAAACCGCCAACGCCTCACGCTCAATCACCGAGTAGCGTTCCTCAGCACCCCTGAGTGAGCGAGAGGCAAAAGCAACAATTCTAGACTCACCATCTACGACCTGCGATAAAACCGCCCCCAAACCAAGCATGCTGGCATCAGTGGATAGTATAGTTTTCTTGCAAGCATCAAAATGCCCCAACGTGGGCATGCGACCAATTACACTCTTGATGGAATTAAAAGCAGAAGAGCAATCATCAGACCATGAAAATTGAACTCCCTTTTTGAGCAGCATCCTGAGAGGAGAAGAAACACAAGCAAAGTTAGGAACAAACTTAGAACAAAATTCTGCCAACCCTAGGAATGATCGAACTTGATCCTTGTTAACAGGTACAGGGGCTTTCACAATGCTTTCAGCAAGGTCTAATTTAGGACTGATCCCTTCACCAGAGATGGTATGTCCTAAGTAGTTCACAGAAGACACACGGAATTTGCACTTCTCTTTTTTGATAACCAGACCAGCATCTTGAAGTCTTTGCAAAGCTTTCCACAATTCTTTATCATGTTCTTGTTGGTCCTTCCCATAAACAAGAATGTCATCTTGAAAAATGAGGACCTTGGACAAACCTTCAAGAACCTTATTCATGACCCTCTGGAAGCAGGCCACAGCGGAAGCCAGGCCAAAGGGCAACCAAATGAATCTGAAAGCCCCCAGAGGCGTCACAAATGATGTCAAATGCCTGGAGTCCGGATGGAGTAGAACCTGATGGTAGGCAGATGACAAATCCATCACACTAAAACATTTAGCATCTTTGACCAGAGCAAGAGTTTCAGAGATGTTTGGCAAAGGTTGCCTGTCAACCCAAATATGTTTGTTCAGACCACGTAAGTCTACACACATGCAAATCCCTTTTCCCCCATCCTTAGATGCCAAAACGATGGGGGCCAACCACTCAGAGCATTCAATCTCTTCAATAACACCAGCAGCTAACAATCTCTTGAGCTCTTGATCTAAAGGTTCCATCAACATGTGAGGTACTTTCCTTACTTTACTGACAAATGGTTGAGCGTTCTGTTTTAAAACAATTTTGTGTTCAAAGTTTTTGAGTAAGCCCAACTTGTCACTGAAAACCTTAGAAAATTGTGAACATACATCATCAGATAATGAACCAGAGGACAAAAGTAACACTTTCTCAGGCGAATTGGGATCCAAGGTGATTCCCATATCCCTCTGGTGTCTCCACCCAAGAAGATTATCTCCTCTTTTTGCCACATATACTTTCCCAACTGTCTCTCTGTCCTTGAACTGGATTTTTTTTAACTACAAATCCCAAAACAGCAATTTTGACACCACCATAACCCACAGGGTTGATGTCTGGAGGAGACAATTCAACTTTGTCAAGACCAAAAACAGTGTCCCAATTGGCATCACCTACCATGGTGTAAGGTGAACCTGAATCAGCCAACACAGAAAATCGTTCACCACCAATGAACACTTCGCACTCAGGCATATCTAGTTTATCACCATCCACAACTCCTTCTTCTTTTACCCTGAACATAAAATTTTTCTCTTGCTCAACATAACCTACCATCTGATTCCTATTACCACGACACACACGTGCGTAATGACCCCTCTTCCCACATTTATTGCAAATGACAGATCTTGCAAAACAATTGGAACTGTTAGGCAAATGACTCTCACTTCCACACCTAAAGCACTTAAAACCATTCTTGTTGTTCTTGGACCCGAGCTGTTCAGAATCAGAAGACCTGTACTTGGCAACAGTCTGTTCCGAGTCAGAAAATATCTTATCTTTTTCATTATGACTCCCCTTGGATACCCCCTTGGAATCATCTCTCTTGAAATCATCTTTCTTAACCTCATGAATAGCTTTCTCCTCTACAGTAACATCACTACTCTTCTCCACTCTCATTTCGCGCACCCACATGTTTGTATTTTCCATGCTTTCGACAATTGATAAAGTTTCTTTGAGGTCTGGATTCTTAGCAAGGAGCTTTTGTTGAACCTTTACATCATTGGTGCACCTAACAATCTGATCCCTAATAAGAGAATCAGTGAGTTGTTCAAACTCACAAGTACGAGCCAACGTTTTCAAAGTAGCCACATAGCTACCGATCTTCTCTTGCTTACCTTGGATTCTACAAAAACATTTGTGGCGTTCTAAAACCACATTAATTTTTGAGCCAAAATGTTTTTCAAGCATCATAACAGACATGTCATATACATTCTCAGGTTCACCCTCTCCACGTCCCAAAACAATTTCATCCAAACTGTCGTAAACATGTCTGCCCTCAGCTCCCAAGTTATGTAATAGTGTAGCTTGTTTCCTCAAAGCTGAAAACTTTTCTCCCCCAATAGCTAACAAATAAGAGTCAAATAAAGGCTTCCATCTCTTCCAAGGTAAGATGGGATCACCTACATCAGAGAGAAATTGTGGCGGTTGAGACATGCTAGAAGAAGCCATCTTGAAAATTATGACAATGGAGAGGGAAAAATAAATAATAAATAAATAAATAATGCTGTTGATGTCCAAAATCAGAAACCACAACTCGTACAAGTAATCATAACACCCCAAAAACACAGTACCTGAAACTATAATCCAGTTTAAAGTAAAAGTGAAGTGTGCAAACATCCACTTGAAAGTGAGCGCATCACTGACACGCTGCAGAAAGAATTGATCCAAAACCATAGAGTACACAACTGTATTGAAAGAACTGTGTGCGCATCACTGACACGCCAAGGAGACCAAAATCTTACTTGTGAGGGAACGCATGTAAAATACCATTGATATTGAGGAGATAAAGAAAAAGTGTGCGCATCACTGACACGCTAAGGAAACTTGTAGATCATCTCATGTTGTTGTCACTGCAAAAGCGCATGAGATGCGGTTGGCAAAAACGCGATTGGCAAGAATGTATTGAATAGTGCAAACAAAAGATGGCGGCACGTCGTCCGCGTCACGCCGGGTGGCTCCTGGCACGTAGATGCAGCACGGCGTCGTCCACGTTGAATGGCTCACCGTACGTAGATGCAGTGCGGCGTCTTAGGCGAAGATGGACGTCACAGCATGGCGCTCCCACGAAGGATCGAATCCAACTTCATGAAGACAGTGAGGTAAGGAGCCTTCAGAGCGTGCGAGTGAAATTCGAAAGATGCCAATGGCAGTTGCTCGAAACTGGCAAGCATCTCGAAGAATACATTTCACTCACGACGTAAAACACAGCAGCGGTGTCAAATTCAATTGAAGGACACTTTCCAGCCAAGATGCAACGCAGGGTAAATCTCCACAAAAAAAAATCAAAAGCACTTAGGATTACTCAACTTAAAGTGCATAAAAACAGTTTCAATTGAGAAGGTCTCAAAACATGGCCACAAAGCGTTCTGGCAGTAAACAAATCTTGAATATAGTCCAAAATTACACAAATAGTGCAGAGTCCACGCAACGGTCCTGCCAGATCAGAACTCGTGAACACCAGGCCAGATTGTAAAAGTAGCGCAGGCACTGTTTAGTTTCAGAAGTGCTTCCCAAAAAAACACGAATGAAGCTCAGAACATGAGTTAATCCCAATTTACACAGTACCTGAATCTCGTAGTCCCAAGAGATTTCAAATTACAAATAATGTAACGCTGCAGTAGAGAAATGGGTTCGATGGGGAAACTGGTGGTCATCAAATCCTGTCCCCTCGCAGGTACAACTCGTCGCCAGTGTAAAGAAGTCCAAGGGGCACACTGGAAGCTTTAAGTAGATTTATTCAGAAGTACAAGTAAAGGACCACCAGCCCAGGCAGCAGCCAACCTTCAACTGTCAGGGATGCAGCCTAAGAAACAGAGCATTCTGTTGTCAAGCAATGACACATGGAATGCAGGGACGCAGCCCAGCAACAGGTATAGGAAAGAAGAAAAGGCAGGTCACAAGGATGTGAAGGATAGAGAAAAAAGAGAGAAGCAAAACCACAACACTGGCATATTGGTATTGTCTGATTTCACGCTCATTTGTATTGAACCTCTTTTTTTTTCTTGCAGTAATGTCAGTGTATTTTGTCATATTTATTGTTGTGTCCTAGGTCTGTGGGGGAGGTCATGATTAGTGGAGCACTTCCGGTCCATGTGAGGCATCCTGGGGACAGTGGTTTCACAGAGCCCTCCAGGGGGTGCTTCCAGCATGTCGGCTAAAGGGTGCAGGAAAAGTGGGAGTGCACACTGCCAACAGGCACTTACGGCCAATCCCCACACGGGCACGTGGGCATCAAGCTAGCAGCATAGGCCATTGGGGGGATAATGAGGTTTTAGAGGTTGCCCGAGGTAGGGTACCTGGTGGACAGATGGGCCCGCTGCGCAAGTTCACTCCGGGGGACCTCACAGATTCACATGATATCACTTGTAGACTCAATGCTGGATACGCAGGGACAAGACTAGATATGGTTAGAAATGGCTATGTATTAGAGTCTATTTTAAGGTTAGCCATCCATCAAATTGTAAATAATACTGTATGGGTTTTTATGGGATTTCTGCTTATTACCTTTGAAAAATGATATTAAGTAAAAGTTTTGAGATATTTTATGTTTTGCTGTCATAATAAATACTGCCGAGGGGTAAAGACCCCTAACCCAAAAAGTTTGCAGAAAAAAGTGTTGTGTGCTGCCTTTGTGAAGGTGATAATGGGGGGCATAGAAGGGGAGGGGAGGCCCTGGTGCTTATGACAGGTCAGGGGCAGGGTCTCGGTGATACCTGTCCATATGCCAAGGTGCCCCCACCTAGGGGAGCCACCTCTATGGAGGGATGCTGGTACCTGCCTGAGGGGTTAGGGGCGGCGGCGAGTGACGCCACCAGCACCAACCAGCAAGAAGAGCAGGCATTGGCTGGCAGGCGCGTGGCAACCCGGAAGCAGTTAAACGCTTCCAGTTCGCCCCCGATCTGGTTCGCGCTCGACCCCGCCCCTATTAAAAGGGGTGGGAAATGGTGAAGCGGTCTCTTTGACCGCTCAACGCTCCAGAAGAAAAGACGCTGCTGGTGGCCCGGCAAGGTGTTTTGTAACAAACTTTTTTGTCCCCCCCACCATCCCCTTAGACAGCGGTTTTTGCTGGTGCTAATTTTTTCTCCTGGTACATTTTGCTAATTTTTGCCTTTTCAGCCTCCATTGATCTAAGTTAGCATCTTGTTACTGTCTGGTTTCACTCTCTTTTGTATTTAACATCTTTTTTTTCTTGCAGTAATGTCAGTGTTTCTTGTTATATTTATTGTTGTGTCTTACATCTGCTGGTGAGGTCATGTTTGGTGGGACACTTCTGGTCCATAGAAGGCATCCTTTTCATTTAGGATAGGTGGGGACAGCATTTTCACAGAGCCCTCCAGGGGGTGCTTCCAGCAAGTAGGCTAGAGGGTGCGGGGTGTGGGAGTGCACATTGCCTACAGGTCCTTACAGCCAATCCCTGCATGGATGTGTTGGCATCAAGCTAGCAGCACAAGCCCTTGGGACGATAATGAGGGTGCAGGGGGTACCAGAGGTAGGTAACCTGGTGGGCAGATGGCACCCCTGCACAAGTTCACTACGGGGGACCTCACAAGTTGAACAGTCATGATCTCACTCATAGGCTCAATGCTGGATATGCAGGGACAAGCCTAGATATGGTTAGGAATAGCTATGTATTAGAGACTATGATAAGGTTAGCCATCCATCAAATTGTAAATAATGCATTGTGGGGTTTTATGTGGTTTCTGCGCATTGAATTTAAAAAATGATATTGAGCAAACGTTTTGAGATATGTGATGTTTTATTGTCATAATAAATATAGCCGGGGCGTTACGACCCCTAACCCAAAAAGTTTGCAATAAAAAGTGTTGTGTGCTGTCTTTGCAAAGGGGGATGATGGGGGGCACAATGGGGGAGAGCAGCCCCTGGTGCTTATGACAGGTCAGGGGCAGGGTCTTGGCAATATCTGACCATAATAGTTTGTGCAGACACGAAGTGCTTGAAGCACTGCTCATTCCACCTCTTAGAAACGAATGCCTCGAAAGCAATGAGGCCTGCCCCTGACCCCCACATTCATGACTTGTGAAGAAAACACCTTCTCATGCACTCATGGGGGGCGCTCAGGGAAACAAAAGGGAGGAAGGGATTAAGGGTGGGTGCACGGTGGGAAGGTGACTCAATGAGGGAAACACAGATAAAAAAAAACAAAAATGCTGAATGTCTTGGGGAGAGGATGTGGCATAACATTCAGAGCTGCTGAATTTGGAACTGGGAAGCCAGGTTCAAGTCTCGGTGTCGCCTCTCCCCGTGCGTTACAAAAAAACTAGAAAACTTAAGATTTAATCCAAAGAGCAGATAATAGATAAAATACAATAATATGAAACATGGTGCCGAGTCACTAGACTTCAAAAGGATATCATAAATTAAAGTTTGGTTAAACACGCATACACGGCTATATTCTGGTTGGCAAATGGCATCAGCTGAGCACGTTTCATGGACACAAGCTGAGAAAAAAAATAGTGCGCCGAAACAAACCTAAATAGACAGGAGGGAACAAGCACATATAATAGGGCCAGAAGCCATTGGAGGGACCCAAACAACAAAAGAAGGGACAAATACACCCAATGCACCACTGAAAAGCCAGGTTTTTTGAACAGCACACAAAAGAACCAATTAAAAACGATGGGCGTGTTTGAAGCTCACAGAGGAGATACAGCATGTCTCCAAGGCAGCGAATTAGCACTGCCTAGGCTCGTCCTAAAAACTGACTTTGAAATAGGTTCATATCAGGCCCATAATTGATGTCCTATATAAGGAAAACAGTATTCTTTTTCTCAACAAAAATCTCAACAATGACTGTAAAAACAATTAATGTTATCCATGTCACTGAGGTAGGTCCTACTTACATTTCATATGTTTTGCTATACTTCCCAAAGAGTATTTGATTTTTCCAGTATGTTATCTTTATATAGTTCTTCATGCAGCATATTTGTCTTGTATTATGTGTTATGTGAACTGGGAAGTCTGTAGGTGTATGTGAGAACGCAGGTTGTGGGGGGGTGTTTATAATGTGCCATGATTTAACGCTCTGGAACTGAGGCTAAAAGAACAGCATGGTTCTCGCAGTGCCTGTCAGTTGGTTGATTTATAAGTGTTCAGAATATGTGCTCATTCAATCCTTAGCTCCCCTGCAGAGCGCACATAGCAATGGTGACATTTCACTTGTAAATGTGAGTATATGTGAAAGTGTGTGAAGGAAGTACAAAGCCTTTGAAATATTGGCATGGTTAAAGTAAAAAATAAGTGCTTACAGTTGGAGTAGCATCATTTTGGTTCCATCCTTTTACATTTGCCTAGGCCACATAAATATGTATTTACAGTTGGCCTGATGTACTCGTGTGGCGCAATAATATAGATGAGATGTGGTGCGCCAAAGGTATAGAAAGTGCATCTCTTATGTGTTTTGATAAATATATGTGTGCATATTAACGTTTTTACTTTGCAGAGATATCTGGATTGCTGATATTAATCTTCTATAGGTTTAGATTGTAAGGTGGTGCACTAAAATGCATTTAATACAGTGCATTTGCCAGGGATTAGTGAGAGTGGCTCATATGTATGTTTGATGTTTCTTTATAAATTGTAACCAGAATGTCGTGTTTGTTAAAAAATTACATGTATTAGTTGTTGTGCCACATATAAGAGTACAGCATGATATAGCTTGATTCATTATTAAAGATTCCATTTATGGAATTATATGTAGGTTGTAGAACTAATGTGTTTTAAAGATAAAAAGTTAAGTTAGCATGATTGTAGGCCTTAGGCTTGCAGTCGAGATAGGTAATATTAACATGAAAGTTGTTTTTTGCATGTTTTTCTCCTTTGGAGGTGCAGACCAAAGGCATTCATTAGTTAGTGAAAGGCACATTGTACTTCAGAGATAGTGAGGCAAGGAAGAGTTGTCAAAGTCAAATGATTTTATTTGAAAGAACAAAGGGAGTGATATCAGTTGATACTATCGGACAAAAGGATGAACCGAAGGACGCTTTGGAAGCAGAGACTGGAACATGGGAGTAGTGTTCAAGGTACCAAGTTCTTTTCTGGGAACTGGAAAACAGATTATGATGTGGATGATGTCATGTTTTCTCAAATGTTCTTTGTGCATTTTTAATTTGTGAACGCACCTTGGGTTTAGTCAGATTCCCTTCAGGCTTGAAGAGGTACAGACCTCACTTGACATCTCTGTTTATGTGGCTTGATGCTATACATGGCTCTACTTATTTATAGAACTTCTACAGAGGTTCTGATGCTGAAACCTTTCTTGCTTCCTTGACTTAACAGGGTTTTACCTATCCGTTGGGTAGTGTAGGTGTGGGAAACTTGATCCTTGTTGCAGTACCCCCCGACTGTTTGCCAGGTTTTTGACTGATGTCTACTAGGTACCTGCTAACCAGGTTCAAAGTATCAGTGTTCTTTCCCTAAAACTGTACCACAATTGACACAACTTCAGCAACCGCTATAAGTCCTTATTAAATGGTACTCTGGGTATCCAGGGCATGGGGACTGAAGAGGGTCCCATAGGCGGGCAGCATCAATTGTAACACCCTAGGGACCCCTCATCAAGTTCCTGCAAGCTGCCATTGCAGGCTGCGTGTCTTGGTGCAGAGAAAACTGAAGAGTCCACATGGCACACAGCCCCATGTGCCATGCCCATATACACTGCATGAGGTATAGGTAAGTCACCCCTACTGCAGGCTTTATAGCCCGAAGGTAGGGTGCACTTTATCCCATTTGTGGACATATCTGCATGAGCAGATATGACCCTAAAATATCAAGTCCATTCTTGGATATTGTAAGTGCCCAGAGAAGCCATAGAAAGTACATGCAAATAGACAAATGATGGACAGAATGCAGAACAATGTCATACCTTCACCCCAGTACAAAGATCTGGGCCTAAATCCATTGTTATTTTGCTCCCCATGCCATTCCAGTTTGAACCCAGCCATCTGCAAATCAGTCTTGACCCAGCGCCCAATGGGAACAGTCCAGCCCGAACTGCCAGGCCAGGTCCTCCCTGGACTGGAAACAAGCATCCTAGGACCGGTTTCGGGGTTTCACCCCTCATCAGCCAGAATAGCTTGACTCCAGTGGCATGAAGAGCACGGGACCCACGTCTGGGCATACCCATCCCACTCGGGGTGTCAAATGCAAAAAGACAAATTATGGACAGAATGCAGAACAATATCATACGTTCGCCCCAGTACAAAGATCTGGGCCTAAATCCATCATTTTTTTGCTCCCCATGACATTCCAGTTTGAACCCAGCCATATGCAAATCAGTCTTGACCCTGCGCCCAATGGGAACAGTTCAGCCCGAACTGCTAGGCCAGGTCCTCCCTGGACTGGAAACAAGCATCCTAGAACCGGTTTCGGGGTTTCACCCCTCATCAGCCAGAATAGCTTGACTCCAGTGGTATGGAGAGCACGGGACCCACGTCTGGGCATACCCGTCCCACTCGGGGTGACCAATCCAAAAAGACAAATTATGGCCAGAATGCAGAACAATGTCATACATTCACCCCAGTACAAAGATCTCGGCCTAAATCCAGCATTTGTTTGCTTCCCATGCCATTCCAGTTTGAACCCAGCCATATGCAAATCTGTCTTGACCCTGCGCCCAATGGGAACAGTCCAGCCCGAACTGCCAGGCCAGGTCCTCCCTTGACTGGAAACAAGCATCCTAGGACCGGTTTCGGGGTTTCAGCCCTCATCAGCCAGAATAGCTTGACTCCAGTGGCATGGAGAGCACGGGACCCACGTCTGGGCATACTTGTCCCACTCGGGGTGACAAATGTAAAAAGACAAATGATGGACAGAATGCAGAACAATGTCATACATTCAACCCAATACAAAGATCTGGGCCTAAATCCATCGTTTTTTTTGCTCCCCATGCCATTCCAGTTTGAACCCAGCCATATGCAAATCAGTCTTGACCCTGCGCCCAATGGGAACTGTCCAGCCCGAACTGCCAGGCAAGGTCCTCCCTGGACTGGAAACAAGCATTCTAGAACCGGTTTTGGGGTTTCACCCCTCATCAGCCAGAATAGCTTGACTCCAGTGGCATGGAGAGCACAGGATCCACGTCTGGGCATACCCGTCCCACTCGGGGTGACAAATGCAAAAAGACATATAATGGACAGAATGCAAAACAATGCCATACATTCACTCCAGTACAAAGATCTAGGCCTAAATCCATCGTTTTTTTGCTCCCCATGCCATTCCAGTTTGAACCCAGTCATATGCAAATCAGTCTTGACCCTGCGCCCAATGGGAACAGTGCAGCCCGAACTGCCAGGCCAGGTCCTCCCTGGACTGGAAACAAGCATCCTAGGACCGGTTTCGGGGTTTCACCCCTCATCAGCCAGAATAGCTTGACTCCAGTGGCATGGAGAGCACAGGACCAACGTCTGGGCATACCTGTCCCACTCGGGGTGACAAATGCAAAAAGACAAATGATGGACAGAATGCAGAACAATGTCATACATTCACCCCAGTACAAAGATCTGGGCCTAAACCCATCGTTTTTTTGCTCCCCATGCCATTCCAGTTTGAACCCAGCCATGTGCAAATCAGTGTTGACCCTGCACCCAATGGGAACAGTCCAGCCCGAACTGCCAGGCCAGGTCCTCTCTGGACTGGAAACAAGCATCGTAGGACCGGTTTCGGGGTTTCACCCCTCATCAACCAGAATAGCTTGACTCCAGTGGCATGGAGAGCACAGGACCCAGCATATAGCTGTGTCTGAATTGGGGTGGCGAAGTGAGCTAAAGAACGATGATGGATTCAACCCAGATCTGTGACTGGGGGTGAGGTCTGAAAAGTTTCAGCACTCCGCGCATCATCTCCTTGTGTTTGCTTTGTTCGCCCTAAGTTGGCAGGGTATGCCCAGACGTGGGTCTTTTGCTCACTTTGCCACTGGATTTAAGCTAGCCTGGCTGATGAGGGCTGTTAGCCCGCAACCGGTCCCAGGATGCTTGTTTCCATTCCAGGGAAGACATGGCTTGGCAGTTCGGGCTGGACTGTTCCCATGAGGCACAGGGTCAAGACTGATTTGCATATAGCTGTGTCTGAACTGGGGTGGCGAAGTGAGCTAAAGAACGATGATGGATTCAACGCAGATCTGTGACTGGGGGTGAGTGTCTGAAAAGTTTCAGCGCTCCGTCCATCATCTCCTTGTGTTTGCTTTGCTCGCCCTAAGTTGGCAGGGTATGCCCAGACGTGTGTCCCTTGCTCACTTTGCCACTGGATTTAAGCTAGCCTGGCTGATGTGGGCTGTTAGCCCGAAACCGGTCCCAGGATGCTTGTTTCCGGTCCAGGGAAGACATGGCTTGGCAGTTCAGGCTGGACTGTTCTCATGAGGCACAGGGTCAGACTGATTTACATATGCCCATGTCTGAACTGGAGTGGCGGAGTGAGCTAAAGAATGATGATGGATTAAACCCAGATCAGTTGACTGGGGGTGAGTGCTTGCAATGTTCAACACTCCATCCATCATCCCCTTTGGTTTTGCCATATCACTATCAAATGCAGGTAGTCTGCAGAGAAAGACAAAACAAAAAAGTGAGAGGGTAGACTGGACACCCCACAGAAAATGCCTTCTGCAAACAAGAGCCCTTATTTAGTAAAGTTAATGCAGCGTCATGTGATTCAGTGCAATTCAGCACTGCGAATGCAGGCCTTTAGTAAATAAATAGACGCTAGTATCTTCAGGGTCGTTCTCGGTCATGTAGGCACCCATACAAACCTTTAGTATATGAGGGCCATATGTACAAGCATGTCTTCCAGTGCACTTATTGGTGTGACACCATGCTTCCTCTGCTCACCGATGACACCACACATTGCCACTGTATGCAGCCAACAGCCACTTGTCAAAAACCCTGTTAACATGTCAAAGAGCATAATATGGCCAGGTCGTGCAGGACACAAAGCTTGCAAAGTCTGACAAAAGCCTAAGTTCAAATGGCGGTAACGCCTTGAGGTGGAGGCTGAGCAGCAATCATGACCGTCACTGTAATCTCACATACAGGTAAGAGAAACTGGCTTGAAGGGTTAATGTCAGCAGCGGGATGGCTGTCAGCCCCTCTGCCTGAACCAGGCATCCTGGCTGCGAGCACTGTACTACCTGCAGCAGCGCACCGACCAATCTGAAATCAAGCCCCTTAATAAATTGAGACATAAAGCAATCAATGGTACCAGTGGCTGTGCAAAGCGCTGTGCAGAGCTGGCGGTAATCATTCGCGCGATAAAGCAGCTTGCTCATATACTGTACTGCTCATACATTTTCCACCAGGCTCCACTGATCAGGGAGCAGGGGAGGAAGGAGGCGGGGAGCGCTCTCCTCATTGGCTGTCTCTGTCCATTCAGGAGACCACTTCCAGGCCATAGGGGTAAACGCAGCAGCGAACTACCCTCCGCCGGCGGTTGGCAGAGTTTTTTCCAAACTCTGCGTTCCTGGCAGAGCGCAGAGTTGCAAAACTCAGCAAAGTCTGCCGGCGGAGCTGAGTTTACTGCCCAGGCCTATTCACAATAAGCGCTACACTCACACTTCATCCAAAACGTTACCACATGATATCACACAATCTCCACAAGACCCCACACAATTGCCACAAACACAGCAAGATAAGCATAAGACCTTTACACGCAACCCTATTGATACTCACTCCTCCACTGCTACAATTCGTTCTCAAACCACTGAAACCTCACCGATACTCCAGGTTGAAACATGGGCACTAGGGACTACAATTGCATCTAGACTAATCTGAAGTAACAGTTTTCTACACCCCTCTACTTCAGGTACTAACCATCCTCGATATGCTACCATCGGAGAATGCTATGGGCCAGTTCTTCAAATTTCACTCTTGTCAATAGACCTTTGTAGTAGCCAGAGAGGAAGAGAGTTTAACAACAGTTTAAATCTCAAAGTACAGTGTGATCATTATGATCACACAATGAAAGTTGTAATCAGTAACTTGAAGTTAAAAGATTTATTACAAACTCAAAACCAAACTACTATAAATCAATCTCAAGAACATAGTGTAAAAGTAGAGAATTATCAAAGGTAGACCAAAACGTCTACCAATATTGTTTCTCAACACCAAAGAACTTATAAGAATTTCTGTAGCCGGGATACAAAACATGAGGAAAAGAACTTGATGATTGGACGAATATTTCCGATCCTTCTCCCTATACACGGAAAAGATTTTTCAGCATCTAATAAACCTACTGTAAGAGGCTGGCTCTATATATAGTGCACTAAAATGAAGTACACTGTGTAGAGAGTCCAGTGAGGCTCAGATTGATATACAGTGGCAAAAGTAGATAGTACTAACACTCTATTTGTGGTAGTGTGGGTGAGCAGTGAGGCTTATCAGAGGGTAGTGCTAAGCATTATTTGTTCTCACAAAATGAATTACTTTTGTGCGCAATTACACACCATTGAAGTCAATAGGAGAAAATAGAAAAAAATGCATAGAAAATCACACAGTTGGATTTCAAGGATCACCTTCTGGATTTAAGTAAGTAGCAAGGCCAGGCCCAATGCTCCACCAGTGGATTCTCTGGAGTTTCATGGATTCGGCTGGGAGCAGAGTGCTGAGGTGTTTGGTAGCTTATGCACTACAAAGAATGGTCCACTTGAAAGCACATTGCATAAAGGGACTTAAAGTCAAGGGTTCAGGTTGCAAGGGCCTCAGGACCACGTGAGCACAGCTGGATGGTCGTTACCAAGGCCGGTGGGCCGGGTTCAGAGCAGGTAGGGCAGCCGAGCAGTCAGGAGCAGGCAGCTTGGAGAGGCAATTCCGGGACAGCTATGCCACTCACAAAGTGGGTCTCAGGGGTCTCAATGTCACTCCACAGGTGCTTGCTTCCTGGGCAGTTGGAGGCCAGATTGGACACTTTGGGGTCGATTCCGATCTCGGCCGGAAGCGCACTTAATACTATTCGTCCGGAAAAAATACAAGCCGAACGCGTGTTTCCCGACCGATTCGAACAGTCGTCCGAACGAGCAAGTACGATGCGCATTACTGCTCAGATTCCGACCGAGCCGTACGTACCCATTCCAGCTCCTGTTCCCCGCCCGAGCCGGATCCGTAAATGCCAATTCGAGTCGCACGGAAGTAAATATACAGCACCTTCCGGCCGGACTAGTACGATGCGCACTCCGTACGCCCCGAACTGGTCGCTACGTCCGGCACGTCAGAGCATCCGGGAGAGCTGCACATAAGCTCCGATTCGCGCCACAAGACGATCCACGGATACGAGACGAACAAGCCAGCGACGAGTACGAGTCGAAGCCACGAGAAACCCGAACGAGACGACCCTTCCATGAATCCCATCACGCAGGTCCTACCAATACTGTACATCTATTACCGGAACCGGTACGGACGCGTACGGCGCAGACGGTAAGTCAGACACCCACTACACAAACAAACGACACGTACCCGACATATGTCACACACATAGGGATGCAGAAATGACATACACTAGCAACAGCCGAACCATAGGGTCGGGATGGCTATCACCAGTGCCATACACACCCATAGGGGCCTGATGGCTACCACTACCACCACCCCTACTCATGTGGGCCTGGATGCCTGTCACTACTACCATCCCCACTCATAGGGGGATGGATGCCTACCACTACCACTACCCCTAATCATGGGGGGCTGGATGCCTGTCACTACTACCATCCCCACTCATACGGGGATGGATGCCTACCACTACCACCACCCCTACTCATGGGGGACTGGATGCCTACCACTACCACCACCCCTACTCATGGGGGGCTGGATGCCTACCACTAACACTACCCCTACTCATGGGGGCCTGGATGCCTGTCACTACTACCATCCCCACTCATAGGGGGATGGATGCCTACCACTACCACCACCCCTACTCATGGGGGCCTGGATGCCTGTCACTACTACCATCCCCACTCATGGGGGGCTGGATGCCTACCACTACCACCACCCCTACTCATGGGGGCCTGGATGCCTGTCACTACTACCATCCCCACTCATAGGGGGATGGATGCCTACCACTACCACCACCCCTACTCATGGGGGCCTGGATGCCTACCACTACCACCACCCCTACTCATGTGGGCCTGGATGCCTGTCACTACTACCATCCCCACTCATAGGGGGATGGATGCCTACCACTACCACTACCCCTACTCATGGGGGCCTGGATGCCTGTCACTACTACCATCCCTACTCATGGGGGCTGGATGTCTGTCACTACTACCATCCCCACTCATAGGGGGATGGATGCCTACCACTACCACCACCCCTACTCATGGGGGCCTGGATGCCTGTCACTACTACCATCCCCACTCATAGGGGGATGGATGCCTACCACTACCCCTACTCATGGGGGCCTGGATGCCTGTCACTACTACCATCCCTACTCATGGGGGGCTGGATGCCTGTCACTACTACCATCCCCACTCATAGGGGGATGGATGCCTACCACTACCACCACCCCTACTCATGGGGGCCTGGATGCCTACCACTACAACCACCCCTACTCATGTGGGCCTGGATGCCTGTCACTACTACCATCCCCACTCATAGGGGGATGGATGCCTACCACTACCCCTACTCATGGGGGGCTGGATGCCTACCACTACCACCACCCCTACTCATGGGGGCCTGGATGCCTGTCACTACTACCATCCCCACTCATAGGGGGATGGATGCCTACCACTACCACCACCCCTACTCATGGGGGCCTGGATGCCTACCACTACCACCACCCCTACTCATGTGGGCCTGGATGCCTGTCACTACTACCATCCCCACTCATAGGGGGATGGATGCCTACCACTACCACTACCCCTACTCATGGGGGGCTGGATGCCTACCACTACCACCACCCCTACTCATGGGGGCCTGGATGCCTGTCACTACTACCATCCCCACTCATAGGGGGATGGATGCCTACCACTACCACCACCCCTACTCATGTGGGCCTGGATGCCTACCACCACTCCTACTCATGGGGGCTGGATGCCTGTCACTACTACCAACCCCACTCATAGGGGGATGGATACCTACCACTACCCCTACTCATGGGGGCCTGGATGCCTACCACTACCACCACCCCTAATCATGGGGGCTGGATGCCTACCACTACTACCATCCCCACTCATAGGACGGGTAATGCATGACACAACCAGCATACTCCAACATAATGAATGTCAGCAAAAGACATCCCCCCAACATCATGACAAGACTGTGTAGTCTGTGTCAAATGCCTACAACACTGAACATGACATTGAACATACAATGTGACCCCCTATCACATGTGTCACAAATAAATGTTTGTGGCCTTCACAATGCAAGCAGACCATGACCACTGTGGGAATGGGGTCTAAACCCCCATCATCACAGTGACCAAAAGGTAAGTGTGGGGTCCATAGCTGAAGCACAGTTTTGAACATTGTGGCAATGGGGTCTAAACCCCCATCATCACAGTGACCAAAAGGTAAGTGTGGGGTCCATAGCTGAAGCACATTTTGAACATTGTGGCAATGGGGTCTAAACCCCCATCATCACAGTGACCAAAAGGTAAGTGTTGTCATGGAAAAAGCTGCAACTGCCAAACAGCATGGATGATTCCTGGTCACACAACAACAAACACATCAGTGGCAAAGTAGTGGTTGTGTCCCATAGCAACATAGATTGGGTGAGGCAAACAGTGCAGTGCAAATAAAACATACCTTTGGCCATGTGCAGACAAACATCACCCATGGGGGCTGACATTGTCTCCATTTATCAATTACACAATGCCAGAAGTGACCTTCATAATGCAGACCCACATATCTGCACTAATGGAAACACAAATGTAGATATCCTGTGGAGACTGTAGATGTGAGGTGAACAAATACCATACCATGGCAGCAATGGGACATACAAACCATGATTATTGTGCTGACTGATGACCTAGGAGTCCCAGGGACAGCAGGGGAAATCCTCCAAACAACATACAGCCAATGGCACACTAAAGATATGCCAATGCAGTGGTGCAGATGCACAAACACAAACAGGCAGCCTCACACTGCATATCAAACACAACAGGTGATGGGGGTGTGCCAGTATCCCCAGGCAACCACACAACACATGAGGAGGCCTGAATTACAATTACACAGATGTGTATACAGTGCCATACAAAAGTAACTCATGGATCGGATTCCCTATGTGGGCAATCAGGCATTGTTAGATGAGAGGGAGCCCAAATTACACATGTCACACAAGCTTGTAGGAACAGCAACTAACACAGCAAGAGACAGACCCACCACAGCACTACCCCCAGGGACCCCACATTGTGGTGACACTAGCCTGCATGATAATCCCACTGTGATGACAAAGGTAGATGTCGTTCACACTGTGAACCACAGCCATGTGTCCTGAGCAACAAACTACCATCACACCTACACAAGCACAAATCAATCAGCACGGCCTGTCAGCCAAGGCCAATATGGAGGTAGGGGTCTAGCCGTGCAACAACTCACATTTGCACACACTCAACACCACACACCTTGATCTCCACCAATGTGCAGCAGTGAAGCTCACATGGACTGGTGACATTGCACACGCACCCATGACAATCCCAGGGGTGGTGGTGGGAACTAAGGTGCAGAAACCCATCACACATGGCCAGTCAACAAGACTCGTGAATGTCTGACACACTGCACAGTACGCGTTACATGGGCATGACGTGAAATCCACCCCAATCAATGGGATCCCGGCCACAGTCACACACCAATGAAGAAGCCAAGGTGACACACAAAGAACACACGTAGACCACTTCCAACATTGCAGCTCTGACCCTGAGGAGTGGCAGCAGTCACACACACAACGTGTCACAATCACTGAAAGCTACCACAAACTGTAAATTACATGACTTGTGTAACCAACAAGTGCCAAGGGGAATCCTGACTGTGTCCCATCTGCGTTTGCCCACATCCCCAGCCCTGACAACAAAGACAACTAGGGATGACAACCTGATGAACATTAGTTTGCCATGCACCCACATCCCGGAGAAACAAGGTCCAAGATGCTGGGTGAACACAGGACAACTCAGCAAGCATCACAAACAGGAACATCCGTAGGGACACAGCCTGTGTAGGAAAAGGGAAGGGAACACACACAGACATGCTTACACAACACACAACACGGGCCCAGGCAATGTCACAGGATTACACACTGCCATGAGGGCACTCCACTCCTGTGGAAGGTCCGCTGTGCCAAACCTTGTCTGTGCACGACTCAAACATGTCAGCAGAACACTCGGTCAGTGAGTCAACAATTACAACACACTGAAGGCTCTGCTCACATCAGCCTGGGTACGGGAGTGTCACTTCAGTCATCTGCATATACCCAAAACACGTGTCAAGCAAGTTGCACTGTATACACAGATGAGTCCTTCAACATTGATGTGCTAAACTGCATGTCCAGTGGAGATGGGCACACAGTCAGGGAAATAGAAACATTGAACAGTGGTAAGCCCACCAGATGTGCATCAGTGTAAGCCACAGATGTTAATTTACAAATGCAAAACGTACATCCCTGTGTCAAATGCTGAACATTACACCCTCAGACTGCAGCAAAGGATGCTATGGATCCAGACTAGATTAGGACACATATCCCATGGACCACATGGAGTCCATCACAGCAACACTTCATTTTCCTGATCTGAACACTATAACAACAGCAAATGCATGATGATACTCATCTACATCATGTACATCAAAAGAAAAACCACTAGTAAACAAAAAGAGGCTTTATTCAGCAAATGTGAAACAAAAATTTGAAGTCCAAAAGAAACTAAGGCCAATGGCCAGTCCACATACACAGTCCGAACAGGGTGATATGTGACAACTTGTCACCCATTGCTTGCCTGCACTGGTACGGACAGGGGACATCCCCCTCGGAGGGGCATACAAGGGGCAGGCCAGGCACCGCAGGGACAGGATCAGGGGATGCCAGAAGGAGGCAGTGAAGGGGTGGTGGGTGCAGGAGTGTCACCGGCAACTGCAGTGGAGGTGTCTGACTCAGTGGGGGCCGGCACCACTGTAGGGCATAAGTCAGATGGTGTGGGTGATGGCACCACTGCAGTGGGCCAGTCAGATGGAGTGGACTGGGTCCCCATTGCAGTGCCCAAGTCAGATGGGGTGGTTGTGGACTCCACTGCAGTGCATAACTCCAAGGGAGTGGAAGGGGGGGCAGATGAGGTGGGCAGGACAGAGGGGGGGATCCGGTCTCCACACCAGTGGCACAAACAGGCAGAGCGTCTGGCTTGGGGGTGGAAGAGCAAGTGGTAGGGGGGGAGGGCCTAAGCAGTTTGGGGATGCGGTATCGGTGTGTGGGGGAACCTGGGGCAGGGTGTGGTGGGGGAACCTGTGGAGGGGTGGCCTGGGGGATGGAGGAGAGAGACTGCGTGGTGGAGCTGCGTGGTGGTGGTGGTGGGGTCTTGCCATTCCTGGTCCGGAGGGACTTCCGAATGGGGTCCTCAGTCTGCCTGTGCCTGGGGGAGGGTGTCCGGGTGTGAGGGGCACTCCCCTCTGTGTGTGGAGGTCGCCTCTTCCGCCTGTACGTTGGCTCAGATGGATCTGTGGGGAAGAGGCCAAGCTCACAGAGGAAGAGCTTCTGGGAGGGGGGGGTTGCAGGTGAGGCAAGGGAAGGGGTTTTGGAGGGAGAGGAATCTGAGGACTGCGCAGTGCTCGTTGATGTGTGTATGTGTTTCTGGGCCCCATCCCCTGTGAGTGAGGTATCAGTCCCCTGACTGTGCGTGCATGTGCGTCTGGATTTTGGTGTGTGTGTCTGTGCGCTGCTTGTGTCTGTGCTGGTGCATACCTGTGCCGGTGCGTGCCTGTGCCGGTGTGTGTGTGTGCTTGGGACAGGTAGGGTGCTGGGGATTGTGGATGGGGCAGAGGTAGGAGGGGTGAGGGACTGTTGCAGGAGGGACACTGCTGCCGTCAGTGAGGAGGCCATGGACTGATTGGTCCGATGTAGGGCAGACATGCCAGATGACATGCCCTCCATGAATGACACCAGTTGTGTCAACAGACCCGTGTGTGCATGGAGGACACTCAGCATTGATGTCTGCCCTACATGGATCTGTTTCAGCAAGTCCACAGACTCCACACTCAGGGCAGCAGGGGAGACAGAGGCAGGGGGTGCGGTGCCTGGCATGAAGGAGACACGCTCCCCTACACGGGAGCCTCCACGGACATGTGAGATGGGAGCAGATGGGAGGGTAGAGATGGTGGTGGTGGCGGGGACAGACTTGCTCGATTTTGTCCGTGGTCTGCTGACACCCGCCTCCACAAGGGAGTCCTCACTGGAAGTGTTGTCTTCCTCAGCCGAGGTGGTCATAGCTGAGGTCTCCCCAGTGTGGCTCCCCTCACCCTCCGTGCCACTGGGTCCCTCGGTCTCCCTGCAGTGGACCCAGTCTGGCTCTGCCGCTCCTCTTGGTCCGTGGAGCTGTCTCCTCCTGTGGCCGTGGATGTATCTGCAAACAATCAGGATAAACAGAGCAACATTAGTCACCTGTACTGACCACACACACCACAGTAAGTACAGCACATCACAGAGCAAGCCCTGCCATCATTCGCTAGACATTGCAATAAGTGCTGACACTGATTTGAAGAAGCCCGTCTGCCTGACAGTCATTCATGCCACTCATATCCTACCTGTCCATGCACCCATCTGTCTGGTGCCTGTTGTATGCGACTAATCATATGTGCACACATGCACCACATACACAGTTGTTGGACATCCAAGAGAACATATGGAAATGTGTCACTCCAAACACATGCCATCTCCTGCCACTGACTCAGTACATGTGTCAGGAAAAGTGATAGGCAGAGTCTCTGTCGCTATGCGGGTTTTGGTTTCATCACCAGACACAATGAGGTCCTCATGTCCTGATAGACAATGCAACAATGGTGTGCATGCAGGACATATCACACTACTACTGGATCACCCTTTGCAAGTTGAATGTCATGGCACAGGCCTGTCTGGCAAGTCAGTCATAACTGTCTCCTGTCACAGGGGCAGTGCATACACACAACACCAGTCTGCACTGTGTCACAATCATGGAAGTTTTGGGAATGCAAGCCCTGTAGCTGACAGGTGCACATGTGCACCCCTGGCCACCCACATCATGAGGACTAAGATGATTCCACGTCATTCAAATGAGACATTTGAGTGACTGCAAACACAAATCCATACACATGAGCACTTCACCGTCTGATGAGAATGAACCAAAGCTGCCTGCACCTCAATGTTACATACACCATTGTGCACAGTCAAGGGATCAGAGACCTATGCATTAACCTATGTGAAGATCCTATAGTCACAACTCAGATGGCTGGCCACCCCAAATTGTTAAACACTCCAGGAGTCCAAAAGCAAAGCCACACCACGGTGATACAGAGGCAGACACCTGAATGCACTCTTCACAATGACCAATATGTATGCTGACACACGGGAGTGGGAGAACAGAGTGTCTTCGATGTCCGGAGTAGGTATCACAGTCCTGGTCCATGTGCAACATGGTATTACCCTGAACACTAGGCAGGTGGCTATGCATGTGTCACACACATGATGTACATACTCCTGATGCTCCTACCTTGGTCTCTGCTGCAGCATGGGTGTGTGGCACATACCCCAGACATATGGTGAGTCAGAGCAGCAATTGGAACACATATTAAAGCCATACCCAGCGTACATGTCAGATCACAGGCATTGTGTGAGCAATTGTACCACCCATGCAGCCCACAACAAAGTTCCTGTAACTGATGCTGTTCCCAACTTGAACCACAGGTAACTGCAAGTACACAGTACCCAAGTGACCTAAGTCACAGACTGTAAGGGCCACATCTGTGTATCAGATGAGGAGGGGGCATGACACAAGTGAGGGACATGAGTCCAGGACGACAAGACAGTCGTACTGTGGAAGTGGAACCAGGCTAAAGGAGTGCATAGAGCATGTTAGTCATAGTACCCAGAAAAGGCTAGCACTTACCCCCTCCTTGCTGCTGTCTGGCCTTCAGCTGCCCATCAAGGTCAGGGAAGACCACCGCCACAATCTGGAGCATGTGGGGGGTCAGGGTCCGGTGTCCGCCCCTCCTGCGAGGAGGCGACAGCTTCAGCTGGACCCTTGCGATCCTCCGGGTCCAGCCACGAAGGTCCTGCCACCTCTTCTGGCAGTTGCGGATCCTGCGCCTGTAGACCCCCACAGATCGTACTGCCCGGGCAATGGTCAGCCAGATCTCCTGCTTCTGGTGGGCATCAACCTGTGAGGATGACAAAGTGAAAAGGCCATTACTACACATGCAACATATCCGTGCATCACACAGTTGGATATACATGTCTCAATCACAGGAGCATATGATGTACACAGGTAGTGCAACTATGGCTATGAACAGTTGTCCAGCAGTTACTAAATGGTATCATTGCCTGGGAAGTCAAACCTTGTTGGAATGCACTGCTACTGCACTATACCTGTTCAGTGCATGTAACTACACACTTTGGGGGGTGACAAGTACTCAGTGAGCATGTTAGCCACTGGTGTACACACTGTAAGTCTTACAAGTCAGACAACATGCACAATTAGTAAGGCAGTGGACAGCACACTCACCTGCTCCCCTGGTTTCCCATACAGCTTGCTGTACTGTGGAAGGAGTACATATATAAACCTCGGCACTCTAAAACAATTTAACTATCGATTCATAAAGTTGTTAGATAAAGGCAACTAAAAATATCAGCAAGAAGTCAATTCAATTTTTGCTACGTCAATTTTAATGTCTAAAAATCACCAAATCCTGAATTACAAATTTCAAATTCATAACAAAATGACAATATATTTGAGAATAGACAGCTTAATACAACAGTCCTTTTTAGGCATTGAACCGGCAGCCGACACGTGTTTCGTTTCTTTGAAACTTTTTCAAGGCTTTAGTTATTAGATCTCATGAATGGCGCTCACAATGTAAATAAGGATGTCGGCTGCCGGTTCAACGCCTAAAAAGGACTGTTGTATTAAGCTGTCTATTCTCAAATATATTGTCATTTTGTTATGAATTTGAAATTTGTAATTCAGGATTTGGTGATTTTTAGACATTAAAATTGACCTAGCAAAAATTGAATTGACTTCTTGCTGATATTTTTAGTTGCCTTTATCTAACAACTTTATGAATCGATAGTTAAATTGTTTTAGAGTGCCGAGGATTATATATGTACTGTACATTTTTACTGGGACCATTTGGTTTCTAGTAATTTGGCTCCTTAGGTAGTGGGGTGCTGTTTTCTTTAACCTTGAGGGGCACCAATACTTGGCTATACACATTGAATGCACTATAAAGAATAGATGTGCTACCAATTAGACCACCACTGCCATTGTAAATATTGTTTAGTACTGTGGAAGGAGGCTGTCCAGCAGGGCCTGGTTCTCCTCAGCACTGAAGGCTGGGGCTCTCTCCACAGTACGTGCCATTGCAGTAGCCAGAGGATGCAGAGACAGCAGCAGTGGTAGTGGCAGATGTCGTCCTGGAGCATGTAGTGCAGGCAAGTGAGCTCTCAGGGGAACAGCCAGCATTATATGTGTGTGCTGCAGAGGCAGATACTGTCCCATGTGTCCAAAGTGATAGGTCCAAGTCGTTTCCATCTTCTGAATCTGGCCAATCCATGGAATTGCACCACTTATACACGCCTACAGCATCCTTCAAAATTTCAACTTGATGACCCCCATGAATCTGCAACATTGTTGTGGGTGGCCAACTGAATTCACTGCATCCGACTCGTACAAGCTTCGAATACGCGTCCGTTAACATATCAGTCCATAGCCAATGCGTGCGCACGGATCGGTCCTTTGCTGTACGATGCGTATTTCGTAACACAACACGCATCCGTCAACGTCAGATGCAATGGCCAATGCGTGCGCACGGATCGGTCCATGCTGTGCGACGCGTATTTCGAAACACAACACGCATCCGTCCACATCATATGCAATGGCCAATGCGTGCACACGGATCGGTCCATTGCTGTACGACGCGTATTTCGGAGCACAACACGCATCCGTCCACATCATATGCAATGGCCAATGCATGCACACGGATCGGTCCATTGCTGTACGACGCATATTTCGGAGCACAACACGCATCCGTCCACATCATATGCAATGGCCAATGCGTGCACACGGATCGGTCCATTGCTGTACGACGCGTATTTCGGAGCACAACACGCATCCGTCCACATCATATGCAATGGCCAATGCATGCACACGGATTGGTCCATTGCTGTACGACGCATATTTCGGAGCACAACACGCATCCGTCCACATCATATGCAATGGCCAATGCGTGCACACGGATCGGTCCATTGCTGTACGACGCGTATTTCGGAGCACAACACGCATCCGTCCACATCATATGCAATGGCCAATGCGTGCACACAGATCGGTCCATTGCTGTACGACGCGTATTTCGGAGCACAACACGCATTCATCCACATCATATGCAATGGCCAATGCGTGCACACGGATCGGTCCATTGCTGTACGATGCGTATTTCGGAGCACAACACGCATCCGTCCACATCATATGCAATGGCCAATGCGTGCACACGGATCGGTCCATTGCTGTACGACGCGTCCCTGTACAAGTCACTCGCATATGTCACCATGGTTGTCACTGGTGAACGTATGCCAGCCACAATTACTTGCGAGGGACTCAGGGGCACACCTACAACACCACAGCCTGTCCACACTGTATCCTAAGGCATGTAAGGCTGCATTACCTGTGTGTGTATAGGGGTCAACATGTGGTTTGTTGTGTGGCACTTGGGGGCAGCCACTCCCAGGCTGTGCACGTGTTCATGGGGACAGAATCCTTTGTGTGTTGTGCACATGACCACTATGATGTGCAACTGTTCAGTTCAGAGCATGTGGCATGGTCACATTTCCAGGTTGTGTATGTGTATGTTATGTCACATACACCCTGAGTCCCATGTGGGATGGTATGTACGTCACAGGATGACCCATTGCCACAATTGTGATGGCCCTCCACAGTCTGTGTGCATGTTGTGTTTCAGATGTCTCTGATTCCATGTGCACAATGGGAGACAGTCTCCACATCCACGTTGTTTGTGCATCGACTTTGATGTTGTGCGTGTGTGTGTCACAGACGTCCATGTCTGTCCTGCAGAGGCAACAGGGGCCACTACCTGTGGGAGTCATGGTTGTTTTGCTGATGTGTACATGATACGCCATGTCATGCCAGTGTCCATGTGGCAATACAGGGTCCCTGGGAATCTACCTGTCAAAGAGCTGTGATGCCTGGGGCACATCTGTCCTCACTTGTCACTGTGGTGTGTGTTTGGAACGTGACAGCAGTACATGGGTACTGTGACACAGCCTAATGATTTCCCATAGCACAACCTGGAACTTGTTGTCAACACATGTTGAACTGAGATGTTAGATGTTGGCCATGTAGGTGCCATATATGTCCATACAGAACGGCACACAGATCAAGTACTTGTGTCTCGTAATGATGTATCATGTGATATTGAGTATGGTCAATGCCACATATGTGGGGTGACTGACAATCTTTCTTTGTTCACCTATGCACTGCAGGGCACCAGCTGTCCATAGACCATTCCCTGACCTTGCAACCATGGTTGAACGTGACTGCATCCGACGGTACCGCTTCAACAGGCCGCTGATTGAGGAATTGGTGGTGCGGTTGGCCCCACATTTGCAACCTGGCCGGCCATACCCTGCAGCGCTGACCCCCAAGGTGAAGTTGATGGCAGCCCTACACTTCTTTGCCACCGGTACCTTTCAACACACTGTGGCGTCTGCTGGTGGGATGTCACAGACCATGTTCAGCCGTGTGCTACGCGATGTTTTGGAGGCGATGTTGAGATACTTGAACCAGTACATCTATTTCCCTAAACGTCAACAACTCACTGACGTCAAGAGTGACTTCTATGCCCTGGGGAGGATGCCACATGTCATCAGCTCCATTGATGAGACACATGTGGCTTTGGTACCACCACAGGCACATGAGCAGGCATACAGGAACAGGAAACATTACCATTCTATCAATGCTCTGGTGGTATGTCTTGCAGATATGAGCATCTCACATGTGTGTGCACGTTTCCCCAGTTCTGCACACAATGCCTACGTAATGAGGAGTAGTCGCATCTCGAGGATGATGTCACAGATGCAGAACCAGCGTGCCTGGCTTGTCGGTGTGTACTGACTTTGTACCATTGTGTGTGTTCTGCAATGTTGTATTCCACCCTCTTTTCCAACTCAGCTAAAGTGCAATTGTCTGTATGTAGGTGACTCCGGATACCCCAACATGCCGTGGTTGCTGACACCCCTCAGGAACCCTGTGACACCAGCCCAGATGCGCTACAATGAGGCACATGGTCGGACCAGGAGAGTGATCGAGCGGACATTTGGTCTCCTGAAGAGCCGCTTTCGCTGCCTGGACAAGACAGGAGGGGCCCTCCCATATGCCCCTGCAAAGGTGTGCAAGATTGTCATCGTCTGCTGCATGCTACACAACCTGGCAGTGCGGAAGGAGTTGCCTCTCATCCTGGATGACGATGACCAACATCCGCCACCTGTGGAGGATCCTGGCCTGGGCCACGATGCCATTGATGATGATGATGATGAGGGTGATGTCCGCACACAGCTCATCACCAACTTCTTCAGCTGAATGTGAGTATACAGAGTTGGTATGTCAATGATTTGAGTTTGCATGATATGTGTTGGTAGTGCTCTGTTGCTTTTTGAGTGTGGCCATGTGCTACTTGACTGGATGCGTGCAGCGATGTGTCCTTACAGGTAGTCTGTACTCCCCAACAGTGTTGACATGCTAACTTGGTTTTGTGTAGGTATCTTGTGACATGTATTGGGCATGAGTATTGCAGTTCTGTCCTGTTCTTCAGTGCTTTTGACTGTGTGTCATGTCTGTCCTTCACAGGGTACTTTCAGAGTTGTTTGGTCAACTCGGATCCCCCGACACCATGATTCAACTTCCAGGGTGGAAGCAGTCGTTTCCCTACAGGTGATGTGCCACACACCCCTGGACTTTATTTCTTCTACACTTGGTGACTGTGTGGCCACTGCCACGTGGGATTACCTTGCATCTGTAGTGGAAACAACATGTTGCAAATGTTTTTATAAACCTGTGCTTCACTTTGGGATGTGCGTTGTCTGTGGTCACACATCTGACTGACATTTGCTTACTGCACCTGTGGGCTAGTTAACACATACTCTGAATAGGTGTGGTGTCTGTGCAGTCCACTGTATTTCCTGGCAACATCAGTGTAGGCGATGAGTCAGATGGCCCTGGTGTGTATGTGTTGTGTAGCCCTAGTGGTGTGTCTCCCTCATGTGTGTCACGTCGCCATGACTCACATGACGGTGTTGAACTTGCTGTAGCAGTTATCATGCACAGTGTCATTTAGCAGATCATCATCTCCATGACAAAAACAACGTTGGAATCACAACAGAGGCAAGTATGGTGTATTAGTGAGTTTATTTACATACATGTGTGAGAATAGTGCACAGGATGGTGGGTGCTGTACATTGGGATTGGAATCCAAAGTTCACAGATGAGTTGGAAGTGTTGGTAGCAGAAATGTTCTGAGTAAAGTCCACAGTCATCTGATACATTAGTCAAACTTAAACTCCCCATGTCATGTGGGAGGGTTGGGTTGCATTCGACAGGGTGAACAGTTTGCACACAAAGGAGAATTTCCAGAACAGGTGTTGGGTTCCTGGGGGGATGTACATGTCCATCGGCCTCTCAGTTTTCCTTCCTCGGACGACCCCTCTTCTTTCTGGGGGACCCTCACGTGCAGGCCGCTGCGGTGCAGAGGACTCTCCACCAGAGTCATCCTCCCTCCCTGTGGCAGTTGCAGTTGTTGCGGCACCAGATGTTGTGGGCACACAGGGAGGTGTGGACATGTTGGTGCTAATCTGGCGGAGGCATGTCAATATGTCCCTCTGCACCGCTGTCAGTTCTTCCAATGTGTCCCACTTGGACTCCATGCCAGACATGTGTGTCTCCACACGGGACATGTGGGAGTCCAAGCGGGCATGATGGGCAGCCTGCTGCTGTTGAATGTCCTTGAGGATCCCCACTACCTGGCTGACCTCTCCGGTGCTAATCCGGTACGCATCAGCAATGAGTACCAGTTGTGGGTCATCATGCAGTCCAGACCCCTCTGCAAACAGCGACCTCTGCCTACCACCCCTCCCACCACCCCTGCCACACGTGCGGGACCTGCGGTGGCACGCACAGGTGAGCCTAGGCCCCCTTGGGGGTTGGTACTGGGGTTGTTGTCCGTTGCTTCACGGTGGGCCGGGGTCCCTGTGCTGTTGTCATTCAGTGTCCTTGGTCTGTCTGTGTCAGCGGGGGTGGTCTGTGTGTTGGCAGATGTTGGAGGAGTGGGTGCAGGGGGTGCAGATGGTGGTCCTGCTGGTGCTGCATGATGACTCACACCGGAGGTGCCAGGTAGGTCTTCGCCATCCGAGGAGGGCAGAGGCTGTTCCACACCAGAGAGCTCAGGGGCCACCGGAGCCTGGGACAGGGACTCCTCATCATCTGCTGCTGTGTCCCCATCATCACCTGTTTTTGGAAGAGACACACAATGTATGTTATGTTTCTACAGGCATCAATGGTTCAAACACCTGACAGTTGTGACTGTACCTCTGGATGCGGGCCTGTACATTGCATTGTCCTAAGTTGTCACAGTCAGAGGTTGATATTGGTGTAGCACATTGTCCTGCCAACCTGAAGCATTTCAATGTGAATGTTGAGGTGTGTGCATGACCAGCTCATGTATTGATTGGCTGTACATGGCCATTGCTACTCAAGGGCCATCACGTGCCTGACACAGGTGTGTCATCCTTGTCCACATTTGTCCTTTAACAGGGACATACGTGCAATTCCACTTAGGATATCTTTCAAGATTGGGACATGTGTGGTTGCCTTTTTGCCAGTCTTTGTGCGTCACATTGGTGTGTCTGGACAACATGGTCACAGTCCGGTATGCCTGGGATCTCTTGGGAGTATATGTGTTGTTGTCTGGGTTCCTAGTTCACATCTCATTTCATACAAGTGATGTTGTTAACGTAGCTAATGATGTTGTAGCTGAGTTTTGTACGTGCAAACGTGATTAATCTTGTCAATGTCCTCCATGGTGATGAGGATTGGGCACGGCAGCTCTCTGGCTTTTCCATTGTCATGACAGTGATGGCCAGTGGTGTGTGTTGCAGTTCTGCTGCTGTGAGTAGCATGTCTCCTCAAATGCAGTCCAGGTTGGTGCTTGTGTCTACAGTGTCTATGACAGTGAGTGGTGTGATGTGTGAAGGATGCATATGTTGCCGAACGATGTGGGAGTGGAATGCAGCTCACATCCGCAACTTGTGTGACTGACACCATGGTACAGTGTCCGGTATATTGGTGTGTCCATTGGATTCACTGTCAGGTGTCCCCTGTCAATGATGTCTCTGTGACTTCCTGTGTGTTTTGTGCTATATAGTATGTCTGATTCTCCACAGTTGTCATCTGCAAGACACACCTTCACAGCCAGGCCAGGGGGCACCCATGGACACTGCATCCCCTGACAGTGTGTGTTAACATAGAGTTGCAATGGCTGTGAGTGTGTACGTGTTTGGGTTGGCCAGTGCATGGGTGTGAATTGCAGGCACATCATTTCTCATGCCCATGTGTCAGCCATCTTGCCAGGGCTTTTACTTTGGGAGTGACTGGTCCCACGTGGGCAATGTGTTTTTGCAGAGTAGGTGTGTGTATGGCCAGCATTGGTGGTATTTGGTTGACTTCCGGACCTCGTTCTCCCCCCAGCCCAGTTATCCCACCATGAAGCATGCCACCCTTGCAGTGGGTGCAGGTTAACTCTCAGGATGTCAGTCAGTGATGTCCTGCTGTTGGTTGGTGCACAGTTCCCAGCAGGGCCTTGTGCTCCCACAACAGAGCACCATTGTCAGACATCTTAGAAGTGGCTTTTCACTCCCTGTGAGGTGTGCATGCTTCAGTGTGAGCTTGCTGGGCCATGTGGGTGGGGGATGTTGAGCTGTGACTACCACTCCCATCATGCTATTGCCTACACCCCCTTCCCAGCATGCCCATACTTCCTTCCTTTTGAGTCGACTTCACTGTGTGTGAGTGTGACAGCAATGGCAAGATGGCTGACAGTGTGGTCCTGTTGTTTGTTGGTGCACAGTTCACAGCAGGGCCTTGTGCTCCCCACAGCTGAGGCCAGTGTCAGACATCTTTGAAGTGGCTTTTCACTCCCTGTGACGGGGGGAATGCTTCAGTGTGAGCTTGCTGGGCCATGTGGGTGGGGGACGTTGAGCTGTGACTACCACTCCCATCATGCTATTGCCTACACCCCCCTTCCCAGCATGCCCATACTTCCTTCCTTTTGAGTCGACTTCACTGTGTGTGAGTGTGACAGCAATGGCAAGATGGCTGACAGTGTGGTCCTGTTGTTTGTTGGTGCACAGTTCACAGCAGGGCCTTGTGCTCCCACAGCTGAGGCCAGTGTCAGACATCTTTAAAGTGGCTTTTCACTCCCTGTGAGGTGTGCATGCTTCAGTGTGAGCTTGATGGGCCATGTGGGTGGGGGATGTTGAGCTGTGACTACCACTCCCATCATGCCCATACTTCCTTCCTTTTGACTCTGCTTCCCTGTGGGGTAGTGTGCCTGTGCTGACAGGATGGCTGACAGTGTTGTCCTGGTGTTTATTTGGCTACAAGTCCCAAAAGTGTCCCTGTGCTTCACACAGCATAACCCAGTGTGGTAGTTCTTTGTGGGATATTTAATTAGAGTGTGAGGCAATGCATTCTCCCAGGTGTGTTGTGTGGAGTTTGTGTTAAGGGGGTGTGTGAGAAAAGCTGCTGGTAACTATGGTCAGAGCTGTCAGTCCTCCTTCCCACCCAGCCAGATATCCCACAATGGAACGTGCTTCCATTGCAGGGAGTGCAAGTTGGCTTTCAGGATGTCCGGCAGTGGTGTCCTGCTGTTAGTTGGTGCCAGTTCCCAGCAGGGCCTTGTGCTCCCCACAGCAGTACCCAGTGTCAGCCATCTTGTCAGTTCTTTTCCACTCCCTGTGATGTGAGCATGGTTCAGAGTGGTGTTGATGGGCCAATTGTGAGGGTGACCAATATCTGTGACTACAACTCCCATCATGCTATTGGCTACACTCACTTCACCAGCATACACACAATTCCTTCCTTTCAGTGAGCTTCCCTGTGAGGTGGTGTTCTAGTGGTGGCAAAATGTCTGACAGTGTTTGTTGGTTAGATTTGTGCCACTGCCTTGCTCTATTTGTTGTTAGGTTTGTACATGTCATGACACAGTTACATATCACTATCAGATGGTAGGTATTGTGTTTGTCTAACTAACATACACATCTTGGGATGATTATCTTTTGGTTACTGTGGCTTTGCTAACGGTGCATGGTTTCACTATCCCCTTGACAGTGATGTGTGTGTATTGTCACACAATATTGGGTATATTGGTTGTGTACTCACCAGGCTCTGGGATGTTTGATAGTCCATGTACGCTCTCTGGTGGTAGGATGGCCTGCACCTTCTCCTCCCAGGGCCTGAGGTATACTGGTTTGGCAGGAGGGCCACTGCCGGTGCAATGACTCAAGGCGTAATCCTTCTTGAGTAGGTCCTTGACCCTCCTGCGCACATCATACCACCTGTTCTGGATGTCTTACTTTGTCCTCAAACATGGTGATTGTGCGTTCACCCTGTCGACGATCCTCTCCCACATCTTGGTTTTCTGCGACATGGGGGTCTGTTGGACCAATGTACCAAACAACTGTGGCTCTACCCTGAGGATTTCATCTACCAGGACTTCCAATTCACTGTCTAGGAACTTTGGATTCTTCTTTGGGGGCATGGTGATGGGTGGTGGTGGGTATTGATGTGTGTGTGAGTGTGCAAGTGA